>OX235264.1:121645368-122118142 GCA_944472135.2 Trichobilharzia regenti | reverse complement strand
AAAGCCGCCAAAAAAACTTGTGGAGAATGCTGCTCCGTTGAGCTACCCTTCTCGGTTGTTGGCTGACCCGGATTTTCAGTTGGAGACACCTCCTTTCCGAAAGCCACCCATTGTGGATAAAAATGAAATGTATATTACAGTTAACTTGAAAATTTCATTTCAGCTTGTCGCCTGTCGCTTCCACATCAAATGCCAACATTCCATTTCCCGTGAACATGTAAGTTCAATTTAATTTAAAAATATTACTGGCAGGTGCCCAAGCACTGACGAGAAAGGTCATTGTACATCTGGTTGTTGGAAAGAGATAAGGGCTTTGCGTTCCTTCTAGGCACGAACGGAGTCACGTCTTTCTGACCTTGAGGCTAAACTCTCGCAAGTAAACGTTGTCGACAGCATTGACACCAATATCTCGTGTGTCAATTCCGTTCAAACTTTAAAGAGTTCTGGAAGATGGCAGTTAGACAGTGACGCCGTCATGTCATGGTTTGAGGCAAAACTGTCCCAAGACGAATATCGTCAGGATGTGTCGGCGGACCTTTCTAGTTTGGTTGACGGGGACGTGCAAACCTCCGTTGGTCGCATAATGAATGTGTTGTTGGAGCCGAACTACAGCTCACATTTTTCATGGGCTGGCACTAAGGAAAAAAAGAAATTCAAAGACACGAAAACGTGTAACCTTGTGATACGTAGGTGACATTTTTTTCATTGTTGTCTCTCTAGGAACTATTAGCAGTTTACATAAACTAGATAATGCTGACCGACGTACCACAGTGAAGGCTATCACGGCTTCAATTCAACGTTGGTTCCATAACAGTCGGGACAGACTGAAGTCGAGAATTAGAAGGCGGCGGCGTTCCCCATTGGTAGGTCCTAATTTTTTCCTAACTTCATTTTTCAGATCACCGTCGACGTCAACAAAGAAAACCTACCAGACGCCGAAAGCACACGGGTGAATTTTCCTGGTGATTTACAGAATGTTCTACTTTAGAAAGTTATCTTTCCTAAAGTAGAACATTCTGTAAATCACCAGGAAAATTCAGCCGTGTGCTTTCGGCGTCGGGTAGGTTTTCTTTGTTGACGTCGACGGTGATCTGAAAAATGAAGTTAGGAAAAAATTAGGACCTACCAATGGGGAACGCCGTCGCTTTCTAATTCTCGACTTCAGTCTGTCCCGACTGTTATGGAACCAACGTTGAATTGAAGCCGTGATAGCCGCCACTGTGGTACGTCGGTCAGTATTACCTAGTTTATGTAAACTGATAATAGTTCCTAGAGAGACAACAATGAAAAAAATGTCACCTACGTATCACTAGGTTACACGTCTTCGTGTCTTTGAACTTCTTTTTCTCCTTAGTGCCGGCCCATGAAAAATGTGAGCTGTAGTTCGGCTCCAACAACACATTCATTATGCGACCAACGGAGGTTTGCACGTCCCCGTCAACCAAACTGGCAAGGTCCGCCGACACATCTTGACGATATTCGTCCTGGGACAGTTTCGCCTCAAACGATGACATGACGGCGTCGCTGTCTAACTGCCATCTTCCAGAACTCTTTAAATTTTGAACGGAATTGACACACGAGATATTAGTGTCAATGCTGTCGACAACGTTTACGTGCGACAGTTTAGCCTCAATGTCAGAAAGACGTGACTCAAATCGTGCCTGGAAGGAACGTAAAGCCCTTATCTCTTTCCAACAACCAGAGGTACAAGGACCATTCTCGTCACCGCTTTGGCACCTGCCAGTAATATTTTTAAGTTTAATTGAACTTACATGTTCACGGGAAAGGGAATGTTTGCATTTGATGTGGAAGCGACAGGCGACAAGCTGAAATGAAATTTTTAAGTTAACTGTAATATACCTTTCATAACACGGAGCCTTCAAGCCAATGCAGGGTAAACCGGTAAGCTATTATTCATGACTCATCTTCCCAGTGTTCCAAAGCCGCCAAAAAAACTTGTGGAGAATGCTGCTCCGTTGAGCTACCCTTCTCGGTTGTTGGCTGACCCGGATTTTCAGTTGGAGACACCTCCTTTCCGAAAGCCACCCATTGTGGATAAAAATGAAATGTATATTACAGTTAACTTGAAAATTTCATTTCAGCTTGTCGCCTGTCGCTTCCACATCAAATGCCAACATTCCATTTCCCGTGAACATGTAAGTTCAATTTAATTTAAAAATATTACTGGCAGGTGCCCAAGCACTGACGAGAAAGGTCATTGTACATCTGGTTGTTGGAAAGAGATAAGGGCTTTGCGTTCCTTCTAGGCACGAACGGAGTCACGTCTTTCTGACCTTGAGGCTAAACTCTCGCAAGTAAACGTTGTCGACAGCATTGACACCAATATCTCGTGTGTCAATTCCGTTCAAACTTTAAAGAGTTCTGGAAGATGGCAGTTAGACAGTGACGCCGTCATGTCATGGTTTGAGGCAAAACTGTCCCAAGACGAATATCGTCAGGATGTGTCGGCGGACCTTTCTAGTTTGGTTGACGGGGACGTGCAAACCTCCGTTGGTCGCATAATGAATGTGTTGTTGGAGCCGAACTACAGCTCACATTTTTCATGGGCTGGCACTAAGGAAAAAAAGAAATTCAAAGACACGAAAACGTGTAACCTTGTGATACGTAGGTGACATTTTTTTCATTGTTGTCTCTCTAGGAACTATTAGCAGTTTACATAAACTAGATAATGCTGACCGACGTACCACAGTGAAGGCTATCACGGCTTCAATTCAACGTTGGTTCCATAACAGTCGGGACAGACTGAAGTCGAGAATTAGAAGGCGGCGGCGTTCCCCATTGGTAGGTCCTAATTTTTTCCTAACTTCATTTTTCAGATCACCGTCGACGTCAACAAAGAAAACCTACCAGACGCCGAAAGCACACGGGTGAATTTTCCTGGTGATTTACAGAATGTTCTACTTTAGAAAGTTATCTTTCTAAAGTAGAACATTCTGTAAATCACCAGGAAAATTCACCCGTGTGCTTTCGGCGTCTGGTAGGTTTTCTTTGTTGACGTCGACGGTGATCTGAAAAATGAAGTTAGGAAAAAATTAGGACCTACCAATGGGGAACGCCGCCGCCTTCTAATTCTCGACTTCAGTCTGTCCCGACTGTTATGGAACCAACGTTGAATTGAAGCCGTGATAGCCTTCACTGTGGTACGTCGGTCAGCATTATCTAGTTTATGTAAACTGCTAATAGTTCCTAGAGAGACAACAATGAAAAAAATGTCACCTACGTATCACAAGGTTACACGTTTTCGTGTCTTTGAATTTCTTTTTTTCCTTAGTGCCAGCCCATGAAAAATGTGAGCTGTAGTTCGGCTCCAACAACACATTCATTATGCGACCAACGGAGGTTTGCACGTCCCCGTCAACCAAACTAGAAAGGTCCGCCGACACATCCTGACGATATTCGTCTTGGGACAGTTTTGCCTCAAACCATGACATGACGGCGTCACTGTCTAACTGCCATCTTCCAGAACTCTTTAAAGTTTGAACGGAATTGACACACGAGATATTGGTGTCAATGCTGTCGACAACGTTTACTTGCGAGAGTTTAGCCTCAAGGTCAGAAAGACGTGACTCCGTTCGTGCCTAGAAGGAACGCAAAGCCCTTATCTCTTTCCAACAACCAGATGTACAATGACCTTTCTCGTCAGTGCTTGGGCACCTGCCAGTAATATTTTTAAATTAAATTGAACTTACATGTTCACGGGAAATGGAATGTTGGCATTTGATGTGGAAGCGACAGGCGACAAGCTGAAATGAAATTTTCAAGTTAACTGTAATATACATTTCATAACACGGAGCCTTCAAGCCAATGCAGGGTAAACCGGTAAGCTATTATTCATGACTCATCTTCCCAGTGTTCCAAAGCCGCCAAAAAAACTTGTGGAGAATGCTGCTCCGTTGAGCTACCCTTCTCGGTTGTTGGCTGACCCGGATTTTCAGTTGGAGACACCTCCTTTCCGAAAGCCACCCATTGTGGATAAAAATGAAATGTATATTACAGTTAACTTGAAAATTTCATTTCAGCTTGTCGCCTGTCGCTTCCACATCAAATGCCAACATTCCATTTCCCGTGAACATGTAAGTTCAATTTAATTTAAAAATATTACTGGCAGGTGCCCAAGCACTGACGAGAAAGGTCATTGTACATCTGGTTGTTGGAAAGAGATAAGGGCTTTGCGTTCCTTCTAGGCACGAACGGAGTCACGTCTTTCTGACCTTGAGGCTAAACTCTCGCAAGTAAACGTTGTCGACAGCATTGACACCAATATCTCGTGTGTCAATTCCGTTCAAACTTTAAAGAGTTCTGGAAGATGGCAGTTAGACAGTGACGCCGTCATGTCATGGTTTGAGGCAAAACTGTCCCAAGACGAATATCGTCAGGATGTGTCGGCGGACCTTTCTAGTTTGGTTGACGGGGACGTGCAAACCTCCGTTGGTCGCATAATGAATGTGTTGTTGGAGCCGAACTACAGCTCACATTTTTCATGGGCTGGCACTAAGGAAAAAAAGAAATTCAAAGACACGAAAACGTGTAACCTTGTGATACGTAGGTGACATTTTTTTCATTGTTGTCTCTCTAGGAACTATTAGCAGTTTACATAAACTAGATAATGCTGACCGACGTACCACAGTGAAGGCTATCACGGCTTCAATTCAACGTTGGTTCCATAACAGTCGGGACAGACTGAAGTCGAGAATTAGAAGGCGGCGGCGTTCCCCATTGGTAGGTCCTAATTTTTTCCTAACTTCATTTTTCAGATCACCGTCGACGTCAACAAAGAAAACCTACCAGACGCCGAAAGCACACGGGTGAATTTTCCTGGTGATTTACAGAATGTTCTACTTTAGGAAAGATAACTTTCTAAAGTAGAACATTCTGTAAATCACCAGGAAAATTCACCCGTGTGCTTTCGGCGTCTGGTAGGTTTTCTTTGTTGACGTCGACGGTGATCTGAAAAATGAAGTTAGGAAAAAATTAGGACCTACCAATGGGGAACGCCGCCGCCTTCTAATTCTCGACTTCAGTCTGTCCCGACTGTTATGGAACCAACGTTGAATTGAAGCCGTGATAGCCTTCACTGTGGTACGTCGGTCAGCATTATCTAGTTTATGTAAACTGCTAATAGTTCCTAGAGAGACAACAATGAAAAAAATGTCACCTACGTATCACAAGGTTACACGTTTTCGTGTCTTTGAATTTCTTTTTTTCCTTAGTGCCAGCCCATGAAAAATGTGAGCTGTAGTTCGGCTCCAACAACACATTCATTATGCGACCAACGGAGGTTTGCACGTCCCCGTCAACCAAACTAGAAAGGTCCGCCGACACATCCTGACGATATTCGTCTTGGGACAGTTTTGCCTCAAACCATGACATGACGGCGTCACTGTCTAACTGCCATCTTCCAGAACTCTTTAAAGTTTGAACGGAATTGACACACGAGATATTGGTGTCAATGCTGTCGACAACGTTTACTTGCGAGAGTTTAGCCTCAAGGTCAGAAAGACGTGACTCCGTTCGTGCCTAGAAGGAACGTAAAGCCCTTATCTCTTTCCAACAACCAGATGTACAATGACCTTTCTCGTCAGTGCTTGGGCACCTGCCAGTAATATTTTTAAATTAAATTGAACTTACATGTTCACGGGAAATGGAATGTTGGCATTTGATGTGGAAGCGACAGGCGACAAGCTGAAATGAAATTTTCAAGTTAACTGTAATATACATTTCATTTTTATCCACAATGGGTGGCTTTCGGAAAGGAGGTGTCTCCAACTGAAAATCCGGGTCAGCCAACAACCGAGAAGGGTAGCTCAACGGAGCAGCATTCTCCACAAGTTTTTTTGGCGGCTTTGGAACACTGGGAAGATGAGTCATGAATAATAGCTTACCGGTTTACCCTGCATTGGCTTGAAGGCTCCGTGTTCTCAGATGAGGAGTCACCCGTTGTTCTTTGCAAACCTTCAATTGCTGTCTTCAATGAACATGGCTGGTCGAAATCATCTGAAAAAGAACATTATAAAAGACTTGACGTTACTGAAGCGTCCCATAAGGGTGTACTTGTACGCCGTCGGACTTGAACCGTGAACTACCTCTGCATGTGCAATGGCATCAGCAGATGAATACGACCGAGGCAGGAGCAAGTATTCACCAGCCACCGCCACCTCGCTAACTACCAAAATCTTATTCTGGACAGGTAACTGGACTAACAGGAACTGCTTAGTCATCTGTAAATAATGTACGACTATTAGATAGGAAAATAGGTACACTGGAAGAAGGGAAGTCTTGCAATACGTATATTGATAGGTGCGCATATTGTAATGAAGGCAGATGAATGCAAAAGTAAACTCACCATTTAATATTAATAATAATAATATATAGAATACTAATATATAGAATAATAATACATATAATAATGATATATATAATAAGGTACATATTTTTTAATAGCTATGTAGGAAACACCAATTGTATTGTTTAAATTACATGAATTACGGCTGCTGTCATTTTTTCTTTAGTTTTGGTTAAAAACATGACAACTACTGATTCTATAGACCACATTAGGAGATATAGGGATATTGACTTCGCATTAAAAAAAAACCCAAGTATTCGTTGGAGGGATTACGGATACTTGGGAAAAAATAAAGCTTGAAGTCAATTCCCTTATATAACAATAAAAAGAAACTTATAATAATATACTGTTTTCATTGAAAGAAGATATGTCTATATATACAATGGAGGAGAATGGAATAACGATAGTAAACACAGTTGGCATAAGTTAATACTATTGGTTTGTATCCTTGATATCGGTCAACTGTGGCTCACTGTAAACTGTAGTACTCTTTAAGTCACGACAATTTTGAGGTGTGCAATATGGAAATTATAACGGAGTTATGCAAAAGACTTAAGCCAATGCACTTCGCCCGAATTTCACTGAAAGCCCGTAAACTTGTGTCACCCTCAAAGTTATCTACCTGATATATCCCAATATCCCTCGAATCTAGTGGGTTTTTAAAAAAGCTATTTGGATTCTTATAAGCTCGGAATCGAAACTGATTTCCGTTTACAATTTCTGAAACCACTCCTGGTGTATTGCCTACCACAAAGCAATTGTCAGGAGGATATGAGCTTACTTTAAAGTTGGCAAACGTAGCAGTCTGCTTAGACACATTTACAGATACATTAGGTGTTATCTCTGATTTTGCTGAATCAGCTTCGACTAACCATCTTTCTCCTATGCGTTTACCTATCTGAACTGCTGGGTTATTGGGACCTTTGACTAGAGTCTGGAGAAAACGCATGTTCGATTCAAATGGGAAACATGAGAAAGTGTCCAGTGGTCCGTGCTGTTTCACGTCCTCACAAATATGAAGTAATCCATGGATATTGTATACCATGTTTTCCTCCCCAAATAATGACCTAAAGTTCCCAACGAATTTCAATAATAAACCCTTCACGTCATCTAGGTAATGGGAAGAATAAACCGGGTGACTTAAGATGTAACATGACAAGAATAAATCGAAGAAGTTGTCATAAAAGCAAGGTGGTAATACGTCCTTAAGGTATACCACTCCTAAATATAAAAGAAAGAGCCTACACTCCGTTGCTTTCCAATGGTCAACGTCGTCTAATGTTCGACACTTACGCTGGAATTCAAAAGGAGTCAACTTGTGTGAGCCGAGTAGTCTGCAGTTAACAGTGTTCAATATCGTAGGATGCATGCCATCTGCCCTAGATGTGGCCATGGATTTCCACAGGCCAATCAACTTTCGAACTACACCTAAGTATATGAGATGCATGCTATCTATAGGGAAAACAGTGATCATGTCTACATGCAATCTCTCGAAAGGAGATTTACCCTTATGGTGACATGGCAAAGTTTGGTTGCGAAAAGACATGTCTGTTCTTAAAGCAGCACATGTAGTAGGAAAAACCATGCGATGATTAGCACGACGGCATAAAGCCTCACATTTATCGCATCCTTGTGTTGAATTGTGACCACTTATTTGCTTAACTAGTGCTCTTGCTGATGTATCACAGATGACGGCCTTAAGTACAATGTCTATGCGATGATTGTTGGCTAATGTGACACCATTGGCACAAATGCTTTCTAATTCGATGATAGTGTCCCTCAAAAAACTGTGTATACTTAAAGGTTTACACGAACCACAGTAGACTCCTACCAAGAATACCTTGTCACAGCCCGACAAAAGTAACTTCTCTTGTATTGGCCACATCTGTAATTTGGAGTTGTTGAAAATTGGGTCACCATCAATGTTCAGCTGAAGAGCAATTGGCACAGAGACTTTACATTTGACAATTTGTAACCGAGATAAAATCTGACGACGAAGACCAATGTGAACTTATATTCCAGGACCAACTGCTCTCCCTTCAAAAAAGTCTTTAGTCCTCATCAATGTCCGAGGGTCAGTCAGCAGTTCACGAGGATGTGGTCTTATTTCTTCCAGCAAAATACGAGTAGTAGTCATATTCAGCTTGCATCTGTAGACGACGTTGCGAACAGAATCCACTGGAGTGCACTCGGTTTGGTCAACTTCCTCTGTTGCAGACAGTTGTTCATTCGGTAAATGAACATCAAATGACGGTGTAGGTGACATGCTATTACAAGGAACATCAACTGGAACGATAATTTGTTGGGGAGTAACCATGTTTCCTGCCATTGTTTCAGGTTGTGGTTCACTTGCAAGAATCTTCGCATATGATTCTGTGTACATTAATATGAAAGGACAAGCTTACCTTCTACACGCTTCTTCCAATCCAGATTGTACTTTTTTAGACGCCGATAGTATGTTGACTTATATCGTCTTAAGTCAAAATTGACTAGCGCTGCATCGTCAAAGAAGATTGATTAATAAACCTACGTAGTCTAGAATTCTTCCGGCGGTATGGTTCGACATTAGCTGGTGGTCTGCTGTCATTTAGCGTATTATTGATACTTGACGGGGAAATGTTAGAGCTCATGTTACCTGGAAGAAATCGGAGAAACGGTTGAAAAGCGGATTCCTGCAGTCTACACAACTTATACGCTATGCCTAATAATAAAAACGGCCGGTACTGTTAAAGTCGCAATATAAAACGTATCACTACGCAAGTAATTACTTGGAAAACTTCGTAAAAAAGAAGGGTGGCAAACAGGCCAACTAACAACAAAGGAAATAAAAATGGTGGATTCCGCCGCTTCAAAGGATTTCAGTGCAGTAAAACATTTCTCAGGTAGGAGCCTTTGGTGATGTATTCAGATAGTGAAAGTACATTTAATTGATTGTTTATATTAAAAGAGTTTATTATTTTAAATTATGTATTATTATTCAGTAATTCAGATTCATTGTAACGCAGTTCTAAAAAGTTAACTGTCAAAGTAACCTCGCGAACTTTGAAACGAGAGTTAATTTTCATGCTCTTGTTTATAATTGGATTTTGTTGTGTTATACGCTTCAAAAGTCCACAGATTTAACTTTAAATCAGTTTATTCTGATCGAAGTTAGTTTACGTTTCAGATCTGAGTCTATTAATTATAGGAATTTGTGTTCTTATAACATAATAGCTACATATATCTATCTTTGTGCACTCATTAGCTTTTATCACTGATTTACAAAGGTTATATATATATTTGAAGTTGTATTTAACTTTTCCTGGTTTGTTTTAAATAAAATGCCTATCAAAAGAAACCGCTGCGGAAGGGCTATGTGCCAGTTTCCAGTGGATGAGGGAATGCAGTGTGATAACTGCAAGAGATGGTTTCACAGTATGTGCACGAACCTTACTCCAGCAGCATACAAACGCTGCTGCAAACCTCTAGCGAACTGGTTATGCAACGACTGCTGTAGTACAACTAAACTCCGTATTACAGAAGCCATAGCTACTCTTAGTGGGGCTTTAAAGCTCATGGACTGCAAGCGTCCTCCACCACAGAAGAATACCGACTATTGCTCAGATAGCGATGACGTGACTAGCGTCATTGACAAAACAGCACATGTCCCAGATGCGACCTTGCCAATAAGTGAGTGCTCTACAGCACAGAAGAACACCCACCATATTACAGACACCCAGGTCGCCCCCACGATACTGGATGAGCCCTCCAGTGACAGTAATGGAAAGACTGCCGTGAAGAAGAGGCGTACTAGGGGTCGAAAACCTGCAGCTCCAGTCGCCCAGGGACTGGCGGAACAAGCCTCATCCACACCGGTGAGCAGCAGACAGACGAACCCCCTAAGATTAGCGAGGAGGACGCCAATGAATGGCGCACCGTAGTCTCTCGCAAAAAGCGAGATAAGGATAACACTTCGGCCACACCGCCCAAGAAGGATAGAAACACACTTACGCCTCAGGGCAAGAAAGTCACGGAAAGCAAACCCGATCTCTCTGATAGGTCTCTCATTCTCCACAAAGTGGAGGAGTCACTGGCTCTCGACCCTAAGACCAGATTCGAGCATGACCTTAACTTGGTCAAGCCCCTTTTAGACAAGCTACTGCCACAAACAGTATCAGGCATTACTATACACAGCGTATACAGAATAGGTCAAAAGCCTGACCCTACAGTAAGTGAACCTGTACGTCTCCTCAAAGTCGTACTAAACTCTAAAGCGGAGAGGGACGCTATTCTAAGCAACTCTCATATTCTCAAAGGATCAGGGATATATGTCCGCGCTGACTTAAGCCTAGCAGACCGTGTCAAAAGACAGGCTGCGGCACTAGAATTAAGTGAGCGACGCCGGAACGGTGAGAAGAACCTTAAGATTAAGGGTTTTCGGGTTGTCCGAGTTCGCAGTTTAATGATCCCGAAACCTCTGTGGGTGGGCCGGGGAAGCACCAATCTGAATTAACAGTCTGCTACACAAACGCCCGCAGCCTGTTAAATAAAAGGACTGAGCTGGCAAACATGATAGAAACCGGAAACCCGGATGTAATTATTATCACAGAGACATGGCTCACACCCGATGTCACTGACAACGAAGTTAACCTGCCAAACTTCGAAGTGCACAGGGTAGACCGACTAAACCGCAAAGGAGGGGGCGTAGTCATCTACCTCAAGAAAGGCTTAACCGTGCGTAGTATCGAAGCACTCGCCCACGAAAGTGAGTCGTGCGAACTTCTACGCTGCAGACTTAAATGCATAGGCCAAGACATTGACCTCATTGCTGTGTACCGCAGTCCTGACTGCAGTGCAGACGACTTCCTAATAGAGAAGCTAGGCTCCTGGACTTCAAAATGTCGAAGTCTCGTAGTCGGTGACTTCAACGCCCCAACAGTTGACTGGTCGAGCCTAACAACTCCATCTTCAGTCAACTCCTTTGACCATAAACTGCTAGAATCTAGTATATCGCTAGCCCTAGTCCAACATATCATTAAGCCCACGCGCTATGACTCACAGCACTCCTCATCAACTCTGGACCTAGTGTTCTCACACGGTGAGGATGTGGATCTCATACAACATCTTCCTCCGTTAGGAAGAAGTGACCATGCTGTGCTCACTTTCAAGTTCACAGCAACGGCAGCAAGGGCCAAAACCCCAGCTCGACCAAACGTTTGGAAAGCTGACATAAATGCGATCGTCTCAGCAGCCAACTCAGTAAACTGGTACATCAATCCAGAGTCCCAAGTAGAAGCCGCATGGAACCAATTTAAGCAACTTTACGCCCAAGTAACTGTACCCTTCATCCCTTGGTCTGTTCCAAAGGGTCGGAAACATTCCCCCCTTGGATAAACCGGGAGATTCGTAAGTTACTCAGACGTAAACGCAAATGTTGGAACCTGTTTGCAACACTTGAGACTTCTGAGACCAGGGAATTATATACTACTGCTAGAAATAAAGCTATCGCAGAAATCCGCCAATCAAGGATGAAGTTCGAGACACACCTGGCCCAAAATGCAAAGGCACAACCTAAGAAAATTTTCTCGTACTTGAATTTCAGGAATAAAACACCCAATGGTGTCCCAAACCTGATTATTGACAAAGATACAATCGAAGAAGATCAAGAAAAAGCAGAAGCAATGGCAAACTACTTCTCCCAAGTCTTCACTCAGGAGTCATCACTGCCTATAGGATCAGCTCTGGCTGCATCAGAAGAACATGGGATAGATTCCGTTGACATCGACCAAGGCATCGTGCTCAACTTCTTAATGAAACTAGATGCAGGAAAATCAATGGGTCCTGACAGTCTTCATCCAAGGCTTCTCAAGGAGCTATCAGCCCACATAGCCGGCCCCTTGACCACGATCTTCAAGCTATCTCTCCTAAATGGAGTGTTGCCACGTGATTGGAAAGACGCCATAGTAACCCCCATACACAAAGGAGGATCAAGACAAAGCCCTTCAAATTACAGGCCTATCAGTCTCACCAGCACTTTAATCAAGACACTGGAAAGAATTATCAAGAAAAGCATCATGGCTTATCTGGAAAATAGCAGCTTGTTATCTGGAGCACAGCATGGCTTCCGGAGGAACCTCTCATGCCTGTCAAATCTCCTGACTGCAAGAGAAAGCTGGGTCAAATCAAAGGACAACAGAAGACCCGTTGACGTCGTCTTCATAGACTTCAGTAAAGCCTTTGATAAAGTACCTCACAAAAGACTACTCATGAAATTGGAAAGTCTTGGTATCAAAGGCAGACTACTAGACTGGCTCAGGGAATTCCTCATAGATAGGAGGCAGAGGGTTAGGATCAACTCAAAACTCTCCTCCTGGACAGCAGTAAGTAGCGGAGTGCCACAAGGCACGGTTCTCGGTCCTCTCCTTTTTATTCTGTATATCAATGAGTTACCTCTGCTCACCGACTCCCCTATGGTCCTATACGCAGATGACTTAAAAATTTGGAGAGAGCTGAAGGGCAACAGTGATACGTCACCTTGCAAGACGACCTCAACAAACTGTCGGAGTGGTCTGTTGAATGGATGCTCCCGATCAATGTGGCAAAATGTGCAACCATGCGCATTGGACAAGCAAGCACGAGCTCCTACGAACTAGAGGGAATAACACTTCCATCAGTTCAGACTCACTTGGACTTAGGTGTCATAGTTAGCCACGACTTAAAAACTACAGCACACTGTCGCGCGGTGGCTGCACGTAGTTTCAGGTCCTTATGGGCGATTCGCAGAGCCTTTACAAGAATTACCAGAGATATGTTCACCTCCTTATACACATCTCTGGTTAGGTCAAGACTGGAAAACTGCATCCAGGCCGCCAGTCCGTGTCTAAAAGGGGATTCACACATTCTAGAAAGTGTTCAAAGGAAGGCAACACGTATGGTTCACGGCATAGCTAACTTATCATATGAGGAAAGACTAGATAGTTTAAATCTCTTCTCACTGTCATACCGTAGGCAGAGAGGAGATTTAATCACAATGTTTAAAATTTTAAATAATGACTACGGACCTGACCTATTCTCTCTTTTCCTTCCCACCAGGTCGGAACACCTTAGAGGACATAGCAGGAAAGTTCAAAAGCCAAGGAGAAATCATATTGCTGTTGAGTACTGGTTCTCACATCGAGTCATAAACTCTTGGAACCGACTCCCAGAAGAAGTGGTGTCTGCAACCTCAACTGATTCGTTCAAGAAGGGTTTGGACAACCACAGAAATCTACTAGAAAAGGATTAACATAGGCTGCAAGCCTTCTATCCTCAACCAATAAATCTGAATTGGTTGAGTAAGTACATCAGGGTTACTCCCATTGGTTGATTTGTAGCCAATAACCGTTCATCAAGTTGCCCCGAAAAGTCTACAGTGCGCCCTAAGTTTTCCTCGGAATCTGCAATTTGCCCAAAGTTTGCCCCCAAAAATTCTGCAATGCGCGCTAAGTTAGCCAAAAAGTCTGCAATTTGCCCGAAGTCTGCCTCAAAACGTCTGCAATGCGCCCGAAAAAAATGCTAGCTGGGCAATAGTAGAATCGGTATGAACAGTCCATATATCCCATAATAAACTTGAAGAATCCTAAAACTTCCGATTTACCTTTCACACTTTGTCTTCTGCAAAATGCAAATGTTACACAAATGCCTCTCCTCTCTGTCCGTTACAATCAACTGGAAAAGACTAAATCTTCAAACGTTATACTTCTTTGATTAAGTTACCCAATAATATTCTCTTTTTTGGTGGGTCCACATGCATATCACATCTGTAGAATCTATACATGCGTTAACTTGTGTCCTTAAGCTGAAAAAATGTAATGTTTATGTGACTTTTATTAGTATCATTTCAAAGCCCGCCTCAGTAACGTGAGCTACGTATTAGGCGCAGAGTTTATGCAAAGTAAAATCTACCAATCACAGTACGCATATGTGACCTTGAGGTGCTCAGCCTCTCCATAAGGTCGTGTGTGCCTTTATCCATTGCCGCGATTCCATAGACATAACTCAGGCTCATAGGTGAAAAAAGTTATCATCCTGGAATAAGGGCAATTGTCCTTAAATTGTTCATAAGGTAATGAGAACATTATTTTTCAGTTTATTTGTATATATACTATTGTGCATCGAGTTGCACTGAGTTCCTAGTGCAACTCTATGTAACTGCGTTTACATAAAGTAAGACATTACGAATGCTCCTGTTTTTAGAATAAAAGAGATGATTGTTTTCATTATTGTAGTAATAAAGAATGGAATTTCTCCAACGTCAGTGTTATTTAATTGAAGTTTTAATCTCTGTAGGCCCTTAAAGGAATAAATTGGGCACCGATAACTCCTATAGAAACCGAAAGTACTTTTAGTCTACTAAATCTTACTGACTTGCTTTATAAATTTGATATTTGTCAAGTGTTCATTTGAAATCTGCTGGAGGATTCAGAAAAGTAAAAGTTGTAATGCATAATTCCCAGACTTGTAGTCATTGGTACTGCCAGGATACCGCTTACTCGTTTAATGAAGCCGAAGTATCCAATTTTCGCTTTAATGCGGAAACACTATATTGCCTGCAAAAGTAGTGCGTCAGTTTATGAGTTTCATAAAGCCTACAGAATGTTTTCTACTCAGCGATTACTCTTTGCGAATTATCCGAGAAAACACATTTCCGAGTGGGGTGTAAAACAAGGCTGAATTCTTAAACTGTCATCCTTATATCAGTTCAATTCAATCACATATACTAGTAGGATAGTCTGTAATTGACTTTAGAGACTTATCAGAGAATAGTCTCATCAACTTACAGTTTGCTGATGATATTGTCCACCTAGACTATGAGAAGTAACTCCTGACGCTGGAAAATGTGAAAGTAATACCGGTGTTTGATTATAGGTGTCTGCGTTCTATCTCATGAGTAAAGCAGTATTATATGGCGAGTGCTGTTGAGGTTACGCATAAATGTTTAGGTGGGGAGGGTAAGTTAGTTTTCGAGGTAGGGAAGCTGAATAGGCTGAGATGGCTAGAACACGTGCTGGCATACCAAGCCATTGCCTTCCTCCAGGGACAATGCTAGCCAGCACATGTTAAGGTTTAAAATGTGTTTGGGTCGGTCAAATGAAAAGCTTGTATGGGTTCATAAAATCGTTGACAGTCAGCTGGAAGAACTACCAGAGATATGACTGCAAATCTTTGTTACTGGCACAGATGCATCCACTGTGTTTAACCTCACGTATCTATTCAACTCATGTTTTTCCTTGTCGCTATGTATTCTCCCTCATATTTTCGCTCTTTAAAATTCCATTTAGTTTTATGTCTCTACCTTTGTGTGCTACATGGAATGTGGTAAATTAAACAAGTGGACTTCTCTGCAAACTCATACTGAAAGCCAGTCAGAATGACACAGTCTAGGCATAACTAAATGCTTAAAATTGATGAATGACCTCCAAAATTTCAACAAATGATAAGTGTAGTTCTTAATCTTGTTCTTTGCCAAATGAAAAATAGATACCTTTCAGTAATCTCTTCTTCCACGCGGGACTCGTCTCCTACTTTGCAAGTGTTTTTTGTGCTTTGTCACTTTTGTGCTAAGCTTTCAGTTCGCATATGCCGTTGTTGTTGACTCAGGACCTAGATGACTTTATTTGAGTTAGGTTTCGGTCGTGAAAGCACTGGTCCTGGGCAGTTTATTGGCTGCATTATCATTTCTCAAATTGAATTCAGCATACTCTATATTAGGGTAAATATTCCACCTTGCTTGCTGCAGCTGGTGTTCCTGGTGTTATCTCTCCTTTTCTTTTTCTTCTCTCGTTTTACATGACTTTTTCTAATGAGAGCAACTTCGTCAAATACGCTGGTGGTATGACCGTCTCTTTTCCTGTCATGGTACAATATGACTGCAGCAAACTTAACTGCTTCCTGCTTGTAGTCTAAGGCACATGGTCTTACGTTAAATCCCTCTAAATGTCAGGCAGTTAACTTTCCCTTCACTCATTAGCATGAACTACAAGAACTGTGTCGTTCACAAGATGCTTGTATCAAAGAGGGCACTGAAACAGAAACTAAGTCTAACATAAAATACATTGAAGCAGTTCTATCCTCTGGTCTTTCTTGGTCATTCTATATCTTGTCGACTTCTTAGTAAACCCTCAGTCTAGCTTACCACGTTGTGTAGTCAAGACAGTCAGGAATCATTCAACCTCCTTTTTTACAATTTGTTAACTCTTGCATTGGTCTTCACTACTCCCCCTTATTCTTTCCTGAATTACTCAAAGACGGCTATGTCGTATTGTGCAGGGTATTAAGGTTGTCAGTAGGGCAAGCGGTGTACTATTTAGTCAACTCGTTAATGCACAAACTGTAGCTCATAATCATATCAATGATATGATTATGAGCAATAGTTTCTGCTCGAAACGTCATCAGTTAATATAACTGTACAACACTGTGTGATTTATCTAAATGAAATCTTATCCATAATGGAACTCGTTAATGCATTAGTTGAAAGAAATGGTCTAAATCTATACTGTCTAACTCTCAACACCCCCTCTATTCTCAGCTCTTCCCTTTAATTTCATCTGATGGAACCAGAAGTCAGTATAAAAGATTATATGATAGTTTTTGGAATTACGTAATTCCAAAAACTGTTGTCATTTTCATTGGCAGCAGTTCACAGCCTATTGAGTTTACACAAGTATAATGCCCATTTCTCACTTTACTGAGAAGACATCAGCGAGAATCCAGAAAAGTAGCACGTCAGTATGTGAATTTTATGAATCTGCAGACTGCATTCCATTTACTTTATTCTGAAACTAAACTATGAGGGAACTGATATGTCCAAGAAGGATACAATACAAGGCTCATTTCTACAACTGTTGCCCTTATTCTAGTTCACTTTCATCATAAATGTATTAACCGAATTGTCTGTCACTCACTTTAGGGATTCACCAGGGAACAGTCTTGTCAACTTAGTGTTGTCCACTTAGGCTGCGAGAAGTGACCATTGAAACTGAAAGATATGAAAAGGCTACTGGTTTTTGATCGCAGTGTCTGTACCATTTCTTCTGTGTTAAGTAGTTTAATATGATGAGTAATATTGGGGTTAAGCTTAGTGTTACGTAGAAATGTGATTCCAAACCTTGTTAATGACACAGATGCATTCACTCTGTGTAATCTCACATATCTGAGAAACCCTTATATTTTTTCCATATTACTGTTCTTTTTCATCACATTTATGCTCACTAGAGTTCCATTTAATTTCGTTTTTATCCAGCTTTGTGTGCTACATGGAATGTGATAACTTAAACGGCTGCACTTGTGTGCAAGCTTCTATGTTGAAGGTCAGTCTGTCAGAATGATCTTTAGTCCAGGTATAATGAAATGCTAAAACGCGGGTAAAAATAGGCAAAATGTCAACAAATGATAATCGTATTTTTTCATTTAGTTCTTTCCCAACTGAAAAAAGTGGTCTTACAATAATTTCTCCTCTTACCCGAGATAACTCTCACACTGTCTCGTTATATCTCATGAGTTAGTTAATTTTATCGCATAGCCCAAATGTAAAGTCGAAACACATCTGATGAAATGTTTTGCTTATTACCAACTAAATATAATATTTTTCAAATGTGGAATGTCACGAATCGAATTGCTGCATTTCTGTGCTGAGTTCCATGTTAAAACTCAGTCAGTCAGCGTTGTCACTGCAGATGCGTAGTGTCACAACTCACTACAGCGTTAATTAGCTTAAACAATTATTAATGCTGTTTCATAAGTACTGTATGCATTTCCCAATTCATTAAATTTTCCAGATAAAGTGCACCGAAGAGGAAAACATAAACCAAAAGTCAGTAACACGGACATAAGAATTAGTGTGAATAGAAGTGAATAAGATGAGTGACCTTTTATCCCCGTAATACGCTTAACTAAAATATTCATGTGTATGAATGATGCAAAAAGTTGCGTGACTGACTTGATATGATTATGAGCAATAATTTGTGCTAGAAACGTCATCAGATAATATTGCTGTACAACACTGTGTGATTTATGGAAATAAAATCGTATCCATAATGAAGTTATACTCTACCAGTACCCAAGTTTTATACTTATATCAAAAATACTTATCTTGTGCGTTTTGTCTCCTAATTCTTTCATTTTTGTCTTCTTCATTTCAGGTTGTCAGTCTTCGTAGGCATTCTACTAGATGTCGTCATACATGGTGTCTGCAAGCAGTCTTTCAATTCATCTACCTCCCGCAAAGTTGTTGTTACGATGCCTTTAGATTATTTATTACTGATGTAATGACATGCAAGACTTGTACATGTTACTGTGAAGTTTGCCTGTAATAACATTCCCTCTATAGTGAATACAATGCTTGTGATAACAATTCGTCATTATTTTTTCATTGCGTTGATAGGTGCGTATATATTAAAAAAAAGCTAACCTTGTCGTATTAGTTTTCTAAATTACAATCACTAAGTGCCTATACCTCTGCTGAATACCAAGTGCTACTCGCGGCCCATTAAATACTTATTACTGCATTCGTAAATAACTATCAAACTATTATTACATGGGGTAATGAGACAGAAGGCGTATAAAATTTAGATATTAATGTTTATCTGAAGTTAATGACGCAATACATAGGTACATGTTTCATTTCCAAACAAGTGAATTTTATAGGGTAATGTAGGGCTGAGCGCGGTGAGTTAATAGTGTATTCTTTACTGTATACATCTTTTATGAGTGAAATGCTTCTATTCAATTTTCGGCAAAGCTGAAATATCACCCTGCAGGGTTTCTTCAATGCACTCTCATAGGGAATAATACTTGGTACTGAGGAACCCAGCCAAAAGCATATGTGACACAGTCGAATGACTTTTTCAACTAAAAGCGGCAATGCTGATATTAAGTGAGATTTACCTGTAAACTGAGGGACTCTAGTGTAATACAGCACCATATCCCAGCAGGGTATTGTTTGTGTTTAACAGGTAAAAGTAGAATTCATGGACTGAGCATTTGTTAAATATGGAGGCGACCCATTGGGTCACCTAGGCGAAATGCGATAACTTACACATGCACCTTCAGGTGTAGGCATGTGTCACTTCACATGAACTCTGGACCATATCGAGTAGGCATTCCTTTAAATCTACCCCACCCTGTGCGCTCAATTACTGTTCGTATATGTGATAAATTGGTGCGTTTCCCAGTTTGCCTATAATTACGGAATGTACATTATATTGAGCAACACAAATGAATTTTGTGAACAGCAGTTGCGTTCCTTCTCTAGTCTTAACTGATAATAATAATAATAATTTATTTTCATATAAACATAAATTTACATGAAAATGCATGCCATTTTTACAGGCACGATCAAGGATGATATAATGTCAAATCTTAAATTGTCTACAAGTTAATAATGTTTCAACAGTTAAATATTTGATATATATATAATTACACACATTGTCTGAACCAGGCCGTATAGTTATTGAATTGTACAGTTGTCCTCCAGGTTGAGCGGGAAAATCGACTTCGTTTCGTTTTCATCCCGTGGTTGTAGGCATACGATAACCAACCAATATTGAGGTAAGTACAACGTTTACAAGGAATTGGAAGCTGTTTTAGAAAAATTAAAGTGCTGAGGTGAAACATTAAAGTGTAATAGATTAAGTGAGTGAAATATATCATTAATAAACACATTTATATAGAAAACAGAATGGGGAAGTAATTAATCCTTAGGCCGACAACGTTCATTTGCAATGTATAATGAAACCAATATATTTTATACTATCATGATGTCCACTTTTGGCTTTAATACAATTATTTTCAAGCCAGTTGTTTTTATTTCATGTCTTTTTTTCTATTTGGTGCACAACCGTACCCTCCAGAGAATAGGAATAGAATAAGTCGAATCAAATTCATAAAGAGCTATAAAATGTTAGGTTTAATGGAATATAATGAGAATCAAGTAAAGACGTTATTAGAAAATAAGTGAGACAAGATATTGTGAAGTGGTATTTAAAGATCTGACAATGGATAGCAAGTTAATTTATAAGATGCCCCATAAATCTGTGCAGATCCCACGTGGTCGCATCTCAACAATAGGCTGAGCGAATGGTATATATTTAAAGGTAGAAGCATTATCTGTCAAGGCGTTCACTATTATCTTTTTCAAGATAAAGATCTAAGCCCTCATAAAAATCAGAAATATCTCGAGCCTTTAATTTGTATATTGCTGTTCCTGCAGAATGGGGCGATTCACCTTAGTGACCACCACCATATCTACTGATCAGCTAACGCCACCCTCCCTCCTTTTTTGATGTTAGGCTCTGAGACTATGATTATTATGGCTACCGCAAATATATTGCTTGGTACCAGACATGTTCGTACCCCATATTCCATCTCCCTAGCTTTCTTAATGAGTGCTTCCAATAGGTCTCCACGTACATCTTTACGAACATATTATATATGTGTGCATGCATCCTGATGAACAGATTACTTTATAAGAAGTTAAAACCTTAAAGAGTAAAACGAATAGGTATTGTGAATAGTGGAGCAAGATTTAGCAGAATACTATAGTTAAGGTTCAATTTAGGTAGTATGGACTGAAGGTAAGGTCGGTTGGCAGGACTTAGTGTACTAAATTTTCATGACAGTCTTATATATAGTAAACATCTGACATTGCAAAGTAACGTGTCTAGACATATTATAAAAAGATATTAACACAGAACCAACGAAATTTTGGCGTTTTTTAACAATACTGCAGTGTGTGTATACTGAAGAATGGTGGTTAGTCTACAGGGAGCCGTAGAGTAAATCAAACCATATATGATAAGAGTATAATCAATAATATAGTTCGTATATCAAATATTACACTAGGTTCAATAATTGAGTGTTATAAGGGAAACAAGCGTGGTAAAGCAAGAGAACATTTGATGCATAAATATTTTAAGTATTTTAATATCCATCTAATTTAAGAGTTGAACATGCATGATTAATAAGTATTATTATATTAGTATATACATATGTAAAACGTTAAAAGGTGTGGATGCTATTACAATTATTTCCAGTGTTACTTTTACCAACACAACTTAGTGAAAATTATAGAGAATAGAAATCAGTAAATTAGTTAACGTTCGCTGCGTGAGTATTAGAGTCGAGATATACGTATGTGACTATACTGAAGACTGGACTGGCCTTCAATTTCCGTTCTACCAACAGTTGTGGTCTTTTAGACGAGCTAGGGTGGACATGTTAAAGTGTCTTTCTAGGCTCCGTTTGAACCCATCAGGGTTTTCACAACATCTTATTTCAGGTGGTAGTTGGTTCCAAAGAGTGCAATATTTTATGGTGAAAAAGTTTGCCCTAATGGATTTTCTGTGGGTAGCCACCTTGACAAGGTAGTCGTGGTTTCGCAGCTGATATGATTTAATATTTTCCCAAGTTATGGATGAGTTACTGTAGCAGTGTTTCCTAATGACTTTGAAGAGTAGAAATAGGTTGCACTTCACTCTCCTTAACCACAGAGGCTCTAATTTCAGACGTACACACCTGTCAACATATTCCACTTGTTGGTCGAACCCTATTATGCGTTTCGTGAGGAATCTCTGGACACTTTCGATTTTTTTTCTGTCTACAGTCCTGAGGTTACTAAATAGGAGAGCACAATATTCAAGTTTGGGACGGATACATGTCCTATATATAGCTAATCTTGCTTCTTGGGTGTAGAAGTTACGCAGTACAAAGCCAGTAAGTCGTTTACAGTCAGATACAACCTTATTTGCATGATCGGAAAAGGATAAATCTGAGTATGTTATCCCGAGGTCTGTGACTGTGTTCAGTTTTGAGAGGAGCTTACCGTACATATATAGGCACATTATCGGTTTCCAGCGTCCAAGGTGGGTTATACCGCACTTGTCTGGGTTGAAAGTCAGTTGCCACTTTTCGCTCCAATCGCCTAGATCATTTAAGTCTTGTTGGATCTTGCTTTCGACGCTCATATCACCGTACCCATAATCATATACTATCTTGAGATCATCTGCAAAAAGGTATGGCTTGCCATACTTGATTACAGAGACTATGTCATTTATAAATAAGAGGAATAGAATAGGGCCAAGAACACTACCTTGTATTACACCACTGGTTATCGGCTTTGAGGAAGACAACTGGTGGTTGATTTTGACTAATTGCTCTCTTTCTGTGAGAAAAGAACTTATCCATTTGTGAAGATTTCCGGTTATTCCGTAGGATTGGAGTTTTGTTAGGAGTCTGATATGTGGGACTTTATCGAAGGCCTTGCTAACGTCAAGAAACAATGTTGTTACCGAACGCCCATTATCAATGCTTTGTGTGATGTAGTCAAAATAATCTAAGTGGCAAGTAATGCACGACCTTCTACTTAAGAAACCGTATTGGGATGGGGATAGTAGGTCATTTGACAGCAAGTACTGAATGATTTGAGTCTTAACTATCTTTTCCATTACACGTGAAACTACAGACGTGATGTTGATGGGGCGGTAGTTGTTGATATCAGCTATAGGCCCGTATTTATGGATAGGTACAATATAAGACTTCTTCCAGCAGTTAGGGTATGTCCCATCGCTTAATGAAATTGAGTATAACTTGAGTAAGAGTAAACTCATGTCATTACCACCTTTTTTCAGCAGAACGGAAGATATACCGTCTGGGCCAGTAGTGTTACTAAGCTTAAGATTTGCGACAGCTTTATCGATCTCATGTGTGGTGAAAATTATGTCACTTAAACATTCGTCTGTTTTACGTGGGAAATCCACGACTTCATCGTTCTCTAAGGTGTATAATCTGGCGAAGTGCTTGCTAAACAGTTCACATATCGCCTCATTATTTTCGTAAGCAATGCCGTCTAAGTATATTATTTTCGGATAGGGTGTTTTGGAGTTCATCAACCTACTTTTAAAAAGTTTGGCTATTTCTCCTGAGTTATGCGGTGCATGAATGGCCTGCATTTCTTTGTTTCTGAGGCCTATATTTCTCAACTCTTCAATTCTACTGAGAAGGGACGTTATGGCACATTGATTGACACGATTAAAGGAATAGATTGTAACGTGGTGTTTTCTGCAGCTGCGAAGCGTAGTTACCTAGTTTCTAATTGACATCATGCGTCTAATCCTATTAACCTATATATATAGTTCTTTCTTCAAGATATATAGAAGTCAGGAGTAGACTGTCTTTGACAGATCTAGTTTTACGATGCAACTAATTGGTGAGTCACCTGGTGTTGTGTTAGTAGAAAAAACAACTCCAAACCCTAGTATTTTCCATTACATACTTTGGCGACAAGTTAATCTTTGTATCAGGAAACCCTTAGGGAAATTAACCTTTACTTAGTAATTTGGATCCGAAAGTAAACGCCATGTTACTAAATTATTCAAAAGACAGAATGATGAGTAAAACAGTACTCGGATACTTATTCTAACGAAACCGAATAATGATAATCATTTAGCCTACCAATATGCCGTTTACTTTCAGTCTTAATTCAAAGACAAATTTAGTTACTAAATTAATAGTTTCAGAAGACTGATCTACTCCTGTCCTCGAAATACTTTGCCCGATCATGTTTTACTTCAAAATATGTGTATACTGGCCAGCTGATGTTGCATATCCAGTTATACTGTTTTTCAATCACAATGTCCCACCTATTTCCTATCAAACAAAACATCCCTTAAACCATCAACAAGTTACCATCATTTCTAAATAAATAACCTTAACTATTCGCATGTAAACGATGGTATAAACTTTGTCACCTACGTGACGTTTCAACTTTCGACCAATCAATTTTCCCTTACATGAACACCTGTTTCAACTTCAACCGATAGTTCTAACCTTTGACTACTGAATTAGTACGTTTCGTTATATACCATCCTTACGAAACATAGGTACTGGTAATAATTACTGCTAACAGATTTATCATGAGAATGAGAATATACTCCATACTGACGACAATATACCTCAGGGGAGGAAGTTTTTTTTAAACGCACTATTCAATCCAATACATGACCCTAACTCTGTAGCTCAAAACATTCTATGAAGTTAGTTGTGACTATTAACAAGTAGAATGTCTATTTGAGGTATAGAGAATACATTTATTAGTGATTCAACACAAAATACAAACTCAACGGTACTGGAAGGCACTTTCTTCAGCAACGAATCCCACGAGGTTACTGGAACTACAGATTACCTAAAAAAGAAAACAAGGGTTCACAGGATGTATACATGAATATAACTACCAATATAATATTAACAAGACAGCACAGTAAGAATTAATGAAAGTTTATATCAATGTGCGATTACATCAGCCACTATTTTTGACACAAGTGGATATTTAGACGAAGTAATAAGAAGACATAGTTTGTCTGAATCGTGTAGTGTTGTATTTGTGTGACATATTTTGGACAATCTGGTTACGCATGGACTTGTCATAAGAATACATATGAAATTAATACAGTTAAGAGGTTAGACATAAATTTAGGTGGAATTAAAATCACATATTGAAGGTCAAAACAACAATGAAGCTCACTAAACCAAATTTATAGCAGACTGTTCCGACTGACCCTAATGCCAGAAAGAACAACCAAACAGTAAATCCATTATACATCAAATTATGTGTAATTTATATAATAACTTATCCATGCCTGTACAATAGGTATGTTCCTGCATAAACAGGAAGGAATATATTATTATTAAAACAATATTAATGCATGCCTATACAATTGGTGTACCCTACATAGCTAGGGAAAAAATGTACTTTATTATATTATCTTTACTAAATATGCTTATTAATATTATGTGTAAATTATCGAATTGATGATGCCTGTAAACTGGCGTCCCTCATGTAAAAAATGAGAATATATATTATTATTATTATTATCAGAGGCATTAGTACATCTACCCTGACTGGTATCAAAACGAAGTTTAACAAAGGTTTCGTGTGATGACGAATATTTTTGGAACTCACAAAGGTGGTTTAAACTTCCTAATTACACTCGGGCTTCCACAAACTTTAGGATGCAATCGAAACACGTTTTACTGATAGGTTTAAAAACGTACCAATTCTATGTCCTGTCTCTATAAGATGTTTCGCAATAGAGGAGCTGGGTTTCCTGTTCTTACCATTAATAGCTTATGAAGATTCTGTTCGCTTCTAGAGGCACTTAGGAATATGATGTGTAGCCCCTACTTGTAGAAATCGATGAGTCCTAAATGGCAACAGCAACCACTCCTAAACCTTCGGTCCATGGCTTGAAGAGATGTCGGACAATACTTCTAGGCGATTTCAAAATAATTTTGCGAATTAACTTCGAACAAACTCACATAATATGGAGCCAGGGCAATGACAGAAATCGGAAGTTTATGAAACCAAACTCAATAATGGGACAAAATGATGTACACCTAAGATGTCTTTATGTACCTGATCACGAGGATGGTATTCAAATCCACCAAATTACTAAAATGTTGCAGTGTGCATTTAACTCATTTAAAAACTTTGGCAGAAAACAGTGAATGTTATAAGTGATTGTAAAACATATTGTCGTTTCTGCCCATTTGTGAACACTAATTTTCGCTTGTATCTATGCATTCCATTGACTTTCAGCTATCAAAACACCACACAAAAGTGTGGAAGGATCCTTCCACATTTGGCTCTCACTAAATGCAACTTTTATGCAGTTATAACGTGTAAGCTTGCTTTATTTAATTATTTCTTTCAGCCGTCATTGTCAGCAAGTTCGCTTCAGCTACAATGTCTGAAGATGAAGTTAAGAAAATTTTAAAGAAAACTGTGAAGGCCTACTTCCATGACATACGTGATCGCATAGACAAAAGGGAGAGCCGGCGAAGAGTAAGTAAACAGTTTTTGTTAAATTAATGCTACTACACTACAAACCCTTTCATGTTATAAATATCAGTTAACTAAATTGTATTTTTATTTTTTAAAGGTTGCAGTTGACAATAAGAAGTGACCAGAGGATCTCTCCTGTAAGTTACAATTTAACTAAGTAAATGCTGTAAAATTTACTGGGTCCCAGTGGCTGAATGGTATACGAGCTTGCCTTGTAACCGGAAGGTCCTGGGTTCGAAACCCAGTGGGTGCGTACTGCCGATGATTCCCAAACTAGGATGAAACAGCAGCTGTCCAGTACTCCCTGGTTTTTGTGCGTCGGTGGCACAGTGGTTAGGACTCTCGCCGACCATGCACATGGTCCGAGGTTCGAGCCCACGCCGACGCACAACTGATATCTATGGTCGGCCTGCCAATTTTGGGCTACCGATATCCACGCTGAAAATTCCACACTTGTACCAAAAATACAGTGTGTGGAATAAGGTTTCTAAGTGAGTATTTCTATTATATGGACAAATAATTCTAGTTATACTCATTAATGAAATAAAATTTTAAAGCTGAATAAACACGTTAAGTATTTCATTATTACAGTGTCAATTGTCTGTATAAGTGCCAATGTGTATTACTACCTTAATGAATAATTTTTCTTTCTTCTCAGGACAGTTCAATGGATCTACTTGACGATGGGGAGAATTAGTACAAGTGCAATCAGATATCAAATTACAAGGCAATCATTCAACTTGTGTGTATTAAGCACAACTACAACTGTTCATGAATCCTAAAGAATTAATTTACAGAAATCTTGTAAACTGTTTTCCTTTAAGACAAAAAAAATCAGATATAATTTTTTCAGGTGAAAAGCCTTGATTTGACTTTTGAGTTGTTTGACGTAATCAATAAAAGGCTATAGTAAATGAGTGATAGGGGGGAAATTTACCAGGTTAACGGTAGAATATGCATTAAAAAGGGGGGAAATTATGCGATTTCTGGGGACGAAATGTGGTAATTGTGGTGACAAAATGGGGAAACTGCGAATTCTGGGGACAGAATGGGGAAACTGTGGGGATAAAATGGGGTAATTGTGGGGACAAAATGGGGAAAAAAGGACTTTACGAAATGGGGAAAAGGCGACAGAAATGGGGACAAAATGCGGTGAATGAGGAAAATCTTTCTATTTCCCCATTTTTACTCTATGCAATGTCCCCATTTTGAACACGATTTTCCCCATTTTTGCCGAATTGGGGATGCACGAATTCGACATCGACTACATTCTTTGGTTCCTGCAACAGTAATAGCTACTGAACAATAGCCGATAGGGAAATATGTGATCGAGTACAGGTGTCAATGCAGTTGAAGATTGAACGATCAATTCATGGTTGTTTGCTCAAACCAACTTCCCCAATTTTCGCGGAGGCATCAATACGACAGTCATCGTCTCATCGGTTGCTGTTCAGAAAGAAATCAGTAGCAAACCATCAGAAGTAATTTTGTGATTTATTATTGTAACATTTTTTTTAAAATAAATAAATTTACTCTCATGATGCAGTACATGAGGGACGCCAGTTTACAGGCATCATCAAATTGTTACAGAAATAGGACCATATTATTCAGTCACATTTTACAATCGATATCAAAATATGTTTAACATGTACACTGGAGATTATACATACACTTGATAAATGTTAATCCCAATATTATAAAACATCCTTTTCACTTATGTACAATCGTTTCTGTGCATAGTTGGAAAAATCCGCTAGATTGTCAGTGAGTGCAACACATCAGGAAATACAGAAGTATTGTCTTCGCATTAACAAAAAAACCAGGTCTTTGGTGGATGGGTTATAAGTGCCTGGAAAAAAATAAAGCTTGAAGTCAGTTTTCATACATAATTTTGTTGTGTACAGAATTCTTGAATTATAGTTCATTATTGTGTTATTTGGAAATCAGTGATACGATTGTCTCATTTGATCTGCAATTTCATTGTCGGGAGCAAAATACATTAGCTTTGGACGCATTAATTAATGGATTTCTACTGCTTGTAGGTATTTACTTCTCATGAGGAGGGTTTCTGAATTTTAGTTGTTCCGACAGGAGTTGTGGATATTAACTGCTTAGCAACATTACGGATATAAGTTCATCACATTATCTTAGGAAAGTTGAGTTGTAGTTGGTAAGGTATATATGATGCCCGACGAGCGTACATCTGTCCATGTGATGTTGTGGTGAGTTAAATCTTTTTCATGTTGTCGGTTTATGTCCATTTTATTTCACTTATTGTGTTGGGTAGAAGTTTTACAAACGAAACTTCTTGTCTGTTTGAGGGTAAGTATCTTAATCGTTTATGTTTTATCTAAAATTATAAATATAGGCAAAAAACAACAGGTGTAGTATTTAAGCTTATACATTAAATGGACCTATAATTTTGGAGGCTCTCAGATAGGAACTAGGACTACTGTCGTTTGCAAACTCGTGTAGTTTGTCGTTAAGCACTTTTTTGAATGAGGCCAATGTACCTACTTGACGCATTTCCATTGGTAGTTTATTCCATATCTGTGCATACCTAATCAAATAAAACTTTTGCCTGGTAGCTGTTTTACATTGTTCGATAGCTACTGTACACTTTGTGTGTCTTAGTTTGTAGCCACTGTCATCTGAAAGTCGAATGCCATTAGTAGAGGTAAAAACTAAGTGGCTTAGAAGCTTATAGTAAAGCGTTAAGTTTAGTCTCAGGCGTCTTAGCCATAGGGTTTCTAATCCTTGGGTGTCACATCTGGTGGAGTAGTTCGCACCATTTTCGGTAACTAGTAATTTCGACTTGAAGTACCTCTGCAATCCCTCGAATATCAATTAGTCCCCTATGCGTATACAACTATACATGAATGAACAGTAATATAAAAAGGACGCATACAAACTATCAATGGAGTTGAAGATTGAACGATCAATTCATGGTTGTTTGCTCAAACCAACTTCCCCAATTTTCGCGGAGGCATCAATACGACAGTCATCGTCTCATCGGTTGCTGTTCAGAAAGAAGTCGGTAGCAAACCATCAGAAGTAATCTTATGATTTATTATTGTAATATTTGTTCACAGACCCTAGTAAAAGCATTATTTTTATATGTTGGTGTAACAATAAAGAATTCTCGAGTGGCCAATCGGTCTTTTGGTTTTTTCGTCCGTTATTACTAAGCGTTTCTGAAACTTCAAGGAACAGCGTGGGCCCGAGCGTAGCAAGAGCTGGGCATTAACGGTTTATGAGACGTGGCTGACAGTTTCTGATGGTAGAAACAGACTCTGGCGGATTCAGACAGTTGGTGAAAGTTTGGATAGTCACCGTTCATCTCTCCTGGTGCCGGTCAAGTCCTCTTTGAACAAGCAATATCTGGAACTTTTTTGCAATTGGGTCAAGTTCAACAATGCCTGGGTCAAAGAAGGGACAGGGTGTCTCGGATGCAAACAGGAAAGTAAGTCATGGTGACTTGTCTGTTAATTGTAACGATGTGTCTGATGTTAAGCATGATATGGTTGATGTTACTGTTTCGCCGTTCAGGGATAATAGGAACATCAAACTACCTAAGTTTGAACCACGGTGTTTCGATGGAAACCCGGCTGATTATTTACAATTTGTAAAGGAGTTTGAGATCATGTTGAGTGGTTTTTATTAAATGATGAATTGAAGTTAATGTATTTGATGAGGTATTTCACTGGAGATGCTTCAAGAGCTATACAGTGCTGTGAGCTCCTGCCCCCTAATGAGGGATACGCTGAGGCTATGAGCATATTACGTCAAAGGTTTGGAAGACCTTCGATGATTGCAGGGAAATTATTCGAGGCTGTTAAGGGTAATGGTGGTCAATTACAGGATGACTCCCAGGCACTCACTGAGTTTTTAGATAATTTGCTAATTTACAAGAATGCAATGATTTCGATGAATTGCATGAGTGACCCCAACTCGAGTTTTACACTAGAAATAATAGCAAGACGCCTACCTACTCGACAGCAAAGGAAGTGGGTGAAGATGAGGTCCCGTATGGAGGATGAGGGTATCGAGCCAAAGTTTGATGATATCCTGAAACTGGTAAATACTAGTGTCAATCAATCTATGAGCAAGTTCGCCAGTCTATTACATCTCACCCCTAGAATAGAGCAGTCCGAGGGCAAAACGCAATCATTGATGACGAATAGGCCTCAGAGAGGTGGATATCGAGAAGGCACCATGATGTCTAGTAATGAATATAAACTAAGTAAGTGTATCAGGTTTCGTAGTACATCGTCAACAGATAAGTTGCAACATGTAAGACAAACACGGTTGTGTTGTACACGTTTGCAAGAGGTGCACACAAAGGTGAGCTGTGAACCAGTGAGCAAGTTCAGTGATGAGCTAAATGTAAACTCTAGGTCTGACTCCGAATTGTGTGACGATAACGGTGCGGTCAAGAAGTCTGTAGTTGCAACTGGTAAGCCATTGTTGAATAGAGAGTCACAGAATAGAGTTGCTGCTTCAGAGTGCAGTTCTGACTCCATAAGTTTACGAGGTATTACTAGTCAGAGTGAAGTTATAAAACCTTTTAGGATTTGCGAGGAGGAACCAAAATTGTCTACTTCTGTTATTAAAGAGTTTGAAAATGATAAAGTTGACGGTAAAGTGAATATTCGTGATAAGGATCATGATACTTCACATTTGTCCTTGGTTGATCATGATGAGATGAGGGATATGCCTACTACTGCTAAGTTGAACAAAGGTTCTGTACAACTTTAAGGTGAAGTAGAAATAAATGCAGATGCAGTTGCAGAAGGCATGCATACTTGTGAGACTGTCAGTGTGATTGATCAGCATGTAGCCCACCTATCATCAGATGCTAGTGCTAAACCTGAGCTGATAGCAAAAGACAGCAGTGGTGGTGGTCTTGCAGGTAGACAACTTTCTGAAAGCCGAGAAACAACAGCTTTTGATCCACCGCTAAGTTCATCAACTGGTGTCAATCAGTCATCGTTGGTGTTGTCATCCACAAGGAAGTAGACGCCCATCAACTCATGTATCTTGTACAATGACTATAATAATATTGGTGCATTTGAAAGGACGAAAGATATTGCTCAGTTTAGAGAGGATAAGCCAAGTGTAAACGAGAGAGTAATTGTTAAATTGACTTGCATGAATAAAGGCATTTCTAGTTTCAAGTTACTATTTGAATGCTATTATCTTTGGTGTAAATTACTCTGTTTCTACGCTTGGTTGACCAGATACGTCGTGTGTTTGTTCGTCATCTATATTCTACAATACAATGACACAGGCTTGTTGCCATTCAGATTTGAGGATATAGATGATAGAAGGAAATCAGCAAATGAACTCTGCGACGATTTTCCAGCCTTGGGCGTCAACCTGAGAAGGGTTGTAGGCGTACTGCTGTAAGTCCTACAGTTCTTCAAAGGGTAGCGCATCAATGAGCAGTCCAATGTGCTTGGTGTGTAATTTTGTACATATGTTCATATTGTATATACTGAATTGATATCATCTTTCATCTGTCTGTTGATAATTTTGTTTGTGTACGGACGTCTTCCACTTGGATCATCAACCTGAGAAGGAATGTAGGCGTACTGTTGTAAGTCCTACAGTTCTTCAAGGGTAGTTTGTCGTGCCAGAATCTATAACATTTGATGTGTTGATTGTACATATGTTTGTGATAAATAATTGTGTGAGTTCCAATCATTGTAATCGTTGGTTAATCTTGTGTGTGTCCGGACATTCCACAAGTTAAAATCGTCAACCTGAGAAGGGTTGCAGGTGTACTGGTGTAAGTCCTGCGATTATTCAAAGGAATTCCATCGAGACACGGTCTGCGAGTTTGTTTGTACTGTTTGTATATACGTGTGGTGTGTCATATCAATTGGTGGTATTTTGGATTCATTGTGTTTACTTGTTGTTTTCGTACCTTGTTGTTATTGTGTAATTTTGTTAAAACTTTCGTCGTGCTTACTTCTGAAGTTGCTTCGGGTATTCTACATCCGTGAATGAATTGATTGATGTTAAGGACAGCAGATGGGTTGTAACCGCCGGGGAGGAGGCTATTGCTGAGAACGACATGCATACGGAGATAATTGTTAGCTGCGGTCCCACACGCCGGGGAGAAAGAGTGTAAACGACTGAGGCTCGCATACGTCACCGTTACCAGAATTGAGACAGAATGAGTGACAAGCGATTTCAGGGGTAATTGGTAGTGAGTAGATAAGAGGATGTGCGTAGAGTATCGTGAGGTGCTGCTATGGTCACGTTGCATTCTGCAAGAGTCATTCTAGCAAGTGGCGATTGTGTTGCAAGAGGATGCCTTTAACTGGAAGGCGCAGGTCATCATTGATGTGTGAGATTGTGCTGTGAGTATGCTTGTGGTGTGTTGGCTTTTCTGTTTGTTTTCCATTTCAGCTCTGTCCGTGTGACCCAGGTTCTCGCAATGGCATCCAAGTCAACGTGCATTGGTCGTGATGGAAAAAAGGGATGGATCCCTTTTTTGCCGGGGAGTGTCAATGGAGTTGAAGATTGAACGATCAATTCATGGTTGTTTGCTCAAAACCAACTTCCCCAATTTTCGCGGAGGCATCAATACGACAGTCATCGTCTCATCGGTTGCTGTTCAGAAAGAAGTCGGTAGCAAACCATCAGAAGTAATCTTATGATTTATTATTGTAATATTTGTTCACAGACCCTAGTAAAAGCATTATTTTTATATGTTGGTGTAACAATAAAGAATTCTCGAGTGGCCAATCGGTCTTTTGGTTTTTTCGTCCGTTATTACTAAGCGTTTCTGAAACTTCAAGGAACAGCGTGGGCCCGAGCGTAGCAAGAGCTGGGCATTAACGGTTTATGAGACGTGGCTGACAGTTTCTGATGGTAGAAACAGACTCTGGCGGATTCAGACAGTTGGTGAAAGTTTGGATAGTCACCGTTCATCTCTCCTGGTGCCGGTCAAGTCCTCTTTGAACAAGCAATATCTGGAACTTTTTTGCAATTGGGTCAAGTTCAACAATGCCTGGGTCAAAGAAGGGACAGGGTGTCTCGGATGCAAACAGGAAAGTAAGTCATGGTGACTTGTCTGTTAATTGTAACGATGTGTCTGATGTTAAGCATGATATGGTTGATGTTACTGTTTCGCCGTTCAGGGATAATAGGAACATCAAACTACCTAAGTTTGAACCACGGTGTTTCGATGGAAACCCGGCTGATTATTTACAATTTGTAAAGGAGTTTGAGATCATGTTGAGTGGTTTTTATTAAATGATGAATTGAAGTTAATGTATTTGATGAGGTATTTCACTGGAGATGCTTCAAGAGCTATACAGTGCTGTGAGCTCCTGCCCCCTAATGAGGGATACGCTGAGGCTATGAGCATATTACGTCAAAGGTTTGGAAGACCTTCGATGATTGCAGGGAAATTATTCGAGGCTGTTAAGGGTAATGGTGGTCAATTACAGGATGACTCCCAGGCACTCACTGAGTTTTTAGATAATTTGCTAATTTACAAGAATGCAATGATTTCGATGAATTGCATGAGTGACCCCAACTCGAGTTTTACACTAGAAATAATAGCAAGACGCCTACCTACTCGACAGCAAAGGAAGTGGGTGAAGATGAGGTCCCGTATGGAGGATGAGGGTATCGAGCCAAAGTTTGATGATATCCTGAAACTGGTAAATACTAGTGTCAATCAATCTATGAGCAAGTTCGCCAGTCTATTACATCTCACCCCTAGAATAGAGCAGTCTGAGGGCAAAACGCAATCATTGATGACGAATAGGCCTCAGAGAGGTGGATATCGAGAAGGCACCATGATGTCTAGTAATGAATATAAACTAAGTGAGTGTATCAGGTTTCGTAGTACATCGTCAACAGATAAGTTGCAACATGTAAGACAAACACGGTTGTGTTGTACACGTTTGCAAGAGGTGCACACAAAGGTGAGCTGTGAACCAGTGAGCAAGTTCAGTGATGAGCTAAATGTAAACTCTAGGTCTGACTCCGAATTGTGTGACGATAACGGTGCGGTCAAGAAGTCTGTAGTTGCAACTGGTAAGCCATTGTTGAATAGAGAGTCACAGAATAGAGTTGCTGCTTCAGAGTGCAGTTCTGACTCCATAAGTTTACGAGGTATTACTAGTCAGAGTGAAGTTATAAAACCTTTTAGGATTTGCGAGGAGGAACCAAAATTGTCTACTTCTGTTATTAAAGAGTTTGAAAATGATAAAGTTGACGGTAAAGTGAATATTCGTGATAAGGATCATGATACTTCACATTTGTCCTTGGTTGATCATGATGAGATGAGGGATATGCCTACTACTGCTAAGTTGAACAAAGGTTCTGTACAACTTTAAGGTGAAGTAGAAATAAATGCAGATGCAGTTGCAGAAGGCATGCATACTTGTGAGACTGTCAGTGTGATTGATCAGCATGTAGCCCACCTATCATCAGATGCTAGTGCTAAACCTGAGCTGATAGCAAAAGACAGCAGTGGTGGTGGTCTTGCAGGTAGACAACTTTCTGAAAGCCGAGAAACAACAGCTTTTGATCCACCGCTAAGTTCATCAACTGGTGTCAATCAGTCGTCGTTGGTGTTGTCATCCACAAGGAAGTAGACGCCCATCAACTCATGTATCTTGTACAATGACTATAATAATATTGGTGCATTTGAAAGGACGAAAGATATTGCTCAGTTTAGAGAGGATAAGCCAAGTGTAAACGAGAGAGTAATTGTTAAATTGACTTGCATGAATAAAGGCATTTCTAGTTTCAAGTTACTATTTGAATGCTATTATCTTTGGTGTAAATTACTCTGTTTCTACGCTTGGTTGACCAGATACGTCGTGTGTTTGTTCGTCATCTATATTCTACAATACAATGACACAGGCTTGTTGCCATTCAGATTTGAGGATATAGATGATAGAAGGAAATCAGCAAATGAACTCTGCGACGATTTTCCAGCCTTGGGCGTCAACCTGAGAAGGGTTGTAGGCGTACTGCTGTAAGTCCTACAGTTCTTCAAAGGGTAGCGCATCAATGAGCAGTCCAATGTGCTTGGTGTGTAATTTTGTACATATGTTCATATTGTATATACTGAATTGATATCATCTTTCATCTGTCTGTTGATAATTTTGTTTGTGTACGGACGTCTTCCACTTGGATCATCAACCTGAGAAGGAATGTAGGCGTACTGTTGTAAGTCCTACAGTTCTTCAAGGGTAGTTTGTCGTGCCAGAATCTATAACATTTGATGTGTTGATTGTACATATGTTTGTGATAAATAATTGTGTGAGTTCCAATCATTGTAATCGTTGGTTAATCTTGTGTGTGTCCGGACATTCCACAAGTTAAAATCGTCAACCTGAGAAGGGTTGCAGGTGTACTGGTGTAAGTCCTGCGATTATTCAAAGGAATTCCATCGAGACACGGTCTGCGAGTTTGTTTGTACTGTTTGTATATACGTGTGGTGTGTCATATCAATTGGTGGTATTTTGGATTCATTGTGTTTACTTGTTGTTTTCGTACCTTGTTGTTATTGTGTAATTTTGTTAAAACTTTCGTCGTGCTTACTTCTGAAGTTGCTTCGGGTATTCTACATCCGTGAATGAATTGATTGATGTTAAGGACAGCAGATGGGTTGTAACCGCCGGGGAGGAGGCTATTGCTGAGAACGACATGCATACGGAGATAATTGTTAGCTGCGGTCCCACACGCCGGGGAGAAAGAGTGTAAACGACTGAGGCTCGCATACGTCACCGTTACCAGAATTGAGACAGAATGAGTGACAAGCGATTTCAGGGGTAATTGGTAGTGAGTAGATAAGAGGATGTGCGTAGAGTATCGTGAGGTGCTGCTATGGTCACGTTGCATTCTGCAAGAGTCATTCTAGCAAGTGGCGATTGTGTTGCAAGAGGATGCCTTTAACTGGAAGGCGCAGGTCATCATTGATGTGTGAGATTGTGCTGTGAGTATGCTTGTGGTGTGTTGGCTTTTCTGTTTGTTTTCCATTTCAGCTCTGTCCGTGTGACCCAGGTTCTCGCAATGGCATCCAAGTCAACGTGCATTGGTCGTGATGGAAAAAAGGGATGGATCCCTTTTTTGCCGGGGAGTGTCAATGGAGTTGAAGATTGAACGATCAATTCATGGTTGTTTGCTCAAAACCAACTTCCCCAATTTTCGCGGAGGCATCAATACGACAGTCATCGTCTCATCGGTCGCTGTTCAGAAAGAAGTCGGTAGCAAACCATCAGAAGTAATCTTATGATTTATTATTGTAATATTTGTTCACAGACCCTAGTAAAAGCATTATTTTTATATGTTGGTGTAACAATAAAGAATTCTCGAGTGGCCAATCGGTGTTTTGGTTTTTTCGTCCGTTATTACTAAGCGTTTCTGAAACTTCAAGGAACAGCGTGGGCCCGAGCGTAGCAAGAGCTGGGCATTAACGGTTTATGAGACGTGGCTGACAGTTTCTGATGGTAGAAACAGACTCTGGCGGATTCAGACAGTTGGTGAAAGTTTGGATAGTCACCGTTCATCTCTCCTGGTGCCGGTCAAGTCCTCTTTGAACAAGCAATATCTGGAACTTTTTTGGAATTGGGTCAAGTTCAACAATGCCTGGGTCAAAGAAGGGACAGAGTGTCTTGGATGCAAACAGGAAAGTAAGTCATGGTGACTTGTCTGTTAATTGTAACGATGTGTCTGATGTTAAGCATGATATGGTTGATGTTACTGTTTCGCCGTTCAGGGATAATAGGAACATCAAACTACCTAAGTTTGAACCACGGTGTTTCGATGGAAACCCGGCTGATTATTTACAATTTGTAAAGGAGTTTGAGATCATGTTGAGTGGTTTTTATTAAATGATGAATTGAAGTTAATGTATTTGATGAGGTATTTCACTGGAGATGCTTCAAGAGCTATACAGTGCTGTGAGCTCCTGCCCCCTAATGAGGGATACGCTGAGGCTATGAGCATATTACGTCAAAGGTTTGGAAGACCTTCGATGATTGCAGGGAAATTATTCGAGGCTGTTAAGGGTAATGGTGGTCAATTACAGGATGACTCCCAGGCACTCACTGAGTTTTTAGATAATTTGCTAATTTACAAGAATGCAATGATTTCGATGAATTGCATGAGTGACCCCAACTCGAGTTTTACACTAGAAATAATAGCAAGACGCCTACCTACTCGACTGCAAAGGAAGTGGGTGAAGATGAGGTCCCGTATGGAGGATGAGGGTATCGAGCCAAAGTTTGATGATATCCTGAAACTGGTAAATACTAGTGTCAATCAATCTATGAGCAAGTTCGCCAGTCTATTACATCTCACCCCTAGAATAGAGCAGTCCGAGGGCAAAACGCAATCATTGATGACGAATAGGCCTCAGAGAGGTGGATATCGAGAAGGCACCATGATGTCTAGTAATGAATATAAACTAAGTAAGTGTATCAGGTTTCGTAGTACATCGTCAACAGATAAGTTGCAACATGTAAGACAAACACGGTTGTGTTGTACACGTTTGCAAGAGGTGCACACAAAGGTGAGCTGTGAACCAGTGAGCAAGTTCAGTGATGAGCTAAATGTAAACTCTAGGTCTGACTCCGAATTGTGTGACGATAACGGTGCGGTCAAGAAGTCTGTAGTTGCAACTGGTAAGCCATTGTTGAATAGAGAGTCACAGAATAGAGTTGCTGCTTCAGAGTGCAGTTCTGACTCCATAAGTTTACGAGGTATTACTAGTCAGAGTGAAGTTATAAAACCTTTTAGGATTTGCGAGGAGGAACCAAAATTGTCTACTTCTGTTATTAAAGAGTTTGAAAATGATAAAGTTGACGGTAAAGTGAATATTCGTGATAAGGATCATGATACTTCACATTTGTCCTTGGTTGATCATGATGAGATGAGGGATATGCCTACTACTGCTAAGTTGAACAAAGGTTCTGTACAACTTTAAGGTGAAGTAGAAATAAATGCAGATGCAGTTGCAGAAGGCATGCATACTTGTGAGACTGTCAGTGTGATTGATCAGCATGTAGCCCACCTATCATCAGATGCTAGTGCTAAACCTGAGCTGATAGCAAAAGACAGCAGTGGTGGTGGTCTTGCAGGTAGACAACTTTCTGAAAGCCGAGAAACAACAGCTTTTGATCCACCGCTAAGTTCATCAACTGGTGTCAATCAGTCGTCGTTGGTGTTGTCATCCACAAGGAAGTAGACGCCCATCAACTCATGTATCTTGTACAATGACTATAATAATATTGGTGCATTTGAAAGGACGAAAGATATTGCTCAGTTTAGAGAGGATAAGCCAAGTGTAAACGAGAGAGTAATTGTTAAATTGACTTGCATGAATAAAGGCATTTCTAGTTTCAAGTTACTATTTGAATGCTATTATCTTTGGTGTAAATTACTCTGTTTCTACGCTTGGTTGACCAGATACGTCGTGTGTTTGTTCGTCATCTATATTCTACAATACAATGACACAGGCTTGTTGCCATTCAGATTTGAGGATATAGATGATAGAAGGAAATCAGCAAATGAACTCTGCGACGATTTTCCAGCCTTGGGCGTCAACCTGAGAAGGGTTGTAGGCGTACTGCTGTAAGTCCTACAGTTCTTCAAAGGGTAGCGCATCAATGAGCAGTCCAATGTGCTTGGTGTGTAATTTTGTACATATGTTCATATTGTATATACTGAATTGATATCATCTTTCATCTGTCTGTTGATAATTTTGTTTGTGTACGGACGTCTTCCACTTGGATCATCAACCTGAGAAGGAATGTAGGCGTACTGTTGTAAGTCCTACAGTTCTTCAAGGGTAGTTTGTCGTGCCAGAATCTATAACATTTGATGTGTTGATTGTACATATGTTTGTGATAAATAATTGTGTGAGTTCCAATCATTGTAATCGTTGGTTAATCTTGTGTGTGTCCGGACATTCCACAAGTTAAAATCGTCAACCTGAGAAGGGTTGCAGGTGTACTGGTGTAAGTCCTGCGATTATTCAAAGGAATTCCATCGAGACACGGTCTGCGAGTTTGTTTGTACTGTTTGTATATACGTGTGGTGTGTCATATCAATTGGTGGTATTTTGGATTCATTGTGTTTACTTGTTGTTTTCGTACCTTGTTGTTATTGTGTAATTTTGTTAAAACTTTCGTCGTGCTTACTTCTGAAGTTGCTTCGGGTATTCTACATCCGTGAATGAATTGATTGATGTTAAGGACAGCAGATGGGTTGTAACCGCCGGGGAGGAGGCTATTGCTGAGAACGACATGCATACGGAGATAATTGTTAGCTGCGGTCCCACACGCCGGGGAGAAAGAGTGTAAACGACTGAGGCTCGCATACGTCACCGTTACCAGAATTGAGACAGAATGAGTGACAAGCGATTTCAGGGGTAATTGGTAGTGAGTAGATAAGAGGATGTGCGTAGAGTATCGTGAGGTGCTGCTATGGTCACGTTGCATTCTGCAAGAGTCATTCTAGCAAGTGGCGATTGTGTTGCAAGAGGATGCCTTTAACTGGAAGGCGCAGGTCATCATTGATGTGTGAGATTGTGCTGTGAGTATGCTTGTGGTGTGTTGGCTTTTCTGTTTGTTTTCCATTTCAGCTCTGTCCGTGTGACCCAGGTTCTCGCAATGGCATCCAAGTCAACGTGCATTGGTCGTGATGGAAAAAAGGGATGGATCCCTTTTTTGCCGGGGAGTGTCAATGGAGTTGAAGATTGAACGATCAATTCATGGTTGTTTGCTCAAAACCAACTTCCCCAATTTTCGCGGAGGCATCAATACGACAGTCATCGTCTCATCGGTTGCTGTTCAGAAAGAAGTCGGTAGCAAACCATCAGAAGTAATCTTATGATTTATTATTGTAATATTTGTTCACAGACCCTAGTAAAAGCATTATTTTTATATGTTGGTGTAACAATAAAGAATTCTCGAGTGGCCAATCGGTCTTTTGGTTTTTTCGTCCGTTATTACTAAGCGTTTCTGAAACTTCAAGGAACAGCGTGGGCCCGAGCGTAGCAAGAGCTGGGCATTAACGGTTTATGAGACGTGGCTGACAGTTTCTGATGGTAGAAACAGACTCTGGCGGATTCAGACAGTTGGTGAAAGTTTGGATAGTCACCGTTCATCTCTCCTGGTGCCGGTCAAGTCCTCTTTGAACAAGCAATATCTGGAACTTTTTTGCAATTGGGTCAAGTTCAACAATGCCTGGGTCAAAGAAGGGACAGGGTGTCTCGGATGCAAACAGGAAAGTAAGTCATGGTGACTTGTCTGTTAATTGTAACGATGTGTCTGATGTTAAGCATGATATGGTTGATGTTACTGTTTCGCCGTTCAGGGATAATAGGAACATCAAACTACCTAAGTTTGAACCACGGTGTTTCGATGGAAACCCGGCTGATTATTTACAATTTGTAAAGGAGTTTGAGATCATGTTGAGTGGTTTTTATTAAATGATGAATTGAAGTTAATGTATTTGATGAGGTATTTCACTGGAGATGCTTCAAGAGCTATACAGTGCTGTGAGCTCCTGCCCCCTAATGAGGGATACGCTGAGGCTATGAGCATATTACGTCAAAGGTTTGGAAGACCTTCGATGATTGCAGGGAAATTATTCGAGGCTGTTAAGGGTAATGGTGGTCAATTACAGGATGACTCCCAGGCACTCACTGAGTTTTTAGATAATTTGCTAATTTACAAGAATGCAATGATTTCGATGAATTGCATGAGTGACCCCAACTCGAGTTTTACACTAGAAATAATAGCAAGACGCCTACCTACTCGACAGCAAAGGAAGTGGGTGAAGATGAGGTCCCGTATGGAGGATGAGGGTATCGAGCCAAAGTTTGATGATATCCTGAAACTGGTAAATACTAGTGTCAATCAATCTATGAGCAAGTTCGCCAGTCTATTACATCTCACCCCTAGAATAGAGCAGTCTGAGGGCAAAACGCAATCATTGATGACGAATAGGCCTCAGAGAGGTGGATATCGAGAAGGCACCATGATGTCTAGTAATGAATATAAACTAAGTAAGTGTAACAGGTTTCGTAGTACATCGTCAACAGATAAGTTGCAACATGTAAGACAAACACGGTTGTGTTGTACACGTTTGCAAGAGGTGCACACAAAGGTGAGCTGTGAACCAGTGAGCAAGTTCAGTGATGAGCTAAATGTAAACTCTAGGTCTGACTCCGAATTGTGTGACGATAACGGTGCGGTCAAGAAGTCTGTAGTTGCAACTGGTAAGCCATTGTTGAATAGAGAGTCACAGAATAGAGTTGCTGCTTCAGAGTGCAGTTCTGACTCCATAAGTTTACGAGGTATTACTAGTCAGAGTGAAGTTATAAAACCTTTTAGGATTTGCGAGGAGGAACCAAAATTGTCTACTTCTGTTATTAAAGAGTTTGAAAATGATAAAGTTGACGGTAAAGTGAATATTCGTGATAATGATCATGATACTTCACATTTGTCCTTGGTTGATCATGATGAGATGAGGGATATGCCTACTACTGCTAAGTTGAACAAAGGTTCTGTACAACTTTAAGGTGAAGTAGAAATAAATGCAGATGCAGTTGCAGAAGGCATGCATACTTGTGAGACTGTCAGTGTGATTGATCAGCATGTAGCCCACCTATCATCAGATGCTAGTGCTAAACCTGAGCTGATAGCAAAAGACAGCAGTGGTGGTGGTCTTGCAGGTAGACAACTTTCTGAAAGCCGAGAAACAACAGCTTTTGATCCACCGCTAAGTTCATCAACTGGTGTCAATCAGTCGTCGTTGGTGTTGTCATCCACAAGGAAGTAGACGCCCATCAACTCATGTATCTTGTACAATGACTATAATAATATTGGTGCATTTGAAAGGACGAAAGATATTGCTCAGTTTAGAGAGGATAAGCCAAGTGTAAACGAGAGAGTAATTGTTAAATTGACTTGCATGAATAAAGGCATTTCTAGTTTCAAGTTACTATTTGAATGCTATTATCTTTGGTGTAAATTACTCTGTTTCTACGCTTGGTTGACCAGATACGTCGTGTGTTTGTTCGTCATCTATATTCTACGATACAATGACACAGGCTTGTTGCCATTCAGATTTGAGGATATAGATGATAGAAGGAAATCAGCAAATGAACTCTGCGACGATTTTCCAACCTTGGGCGTCAACCTGAGAAGGGTTGTAGGCGTACTGCTGTAAGTCCTACAGTTCTTCAAAGGGTAGCGCATCAATGAGCAGTCCAATGTGCTTGGTGTGTAATTTTGTACATATGTTCATATTGTATATACTGAATTGATATCATCTTTCATCTGTCTGTTGATAATTTTGTTTGTGTACGGACGTCTTCCACTTGGATCATCAACCTGAGAAGGAATGTAGGCGTACTGTTGTAAGTCCTACAGTTCTTCAAGGGTAGTTTGTCGTGCCAGAATCTACAACATTTGATGTGTTGATTGTACATATGTTTGTGATAAATAATTGTGTGAGTTCCAATCATTGTAATTGTTGGTTAATCTTGTGTGTGTCCGGACATTCCACAAGTTAAAATCGTCAACCTGAGAAGGGTTGCAGGTGTACTGGTGTAAGTCCTGCGATTATTCAAAGGAATTCCATCGAGACACGGTCTGCGAGTTTGTTTGTACTGTTTGTATATACGTGTGGTGTGTCATATCAATTGGTGGTATTTTGGATTCATTGTGTTTACTTGTTGTTTTCGTACCTTGTTGTTATTGTGTAATTTTGTTAAAACTTTCGTCGTGCTTACTTCTGAAGTTGCTTCGGGTATTCTACATCCGTGAATGAATTGATTGATGTTAAGGACAGCAGATGGGTCGTAACCGCCGGGGAGGAGGCTATTGCTGAGAATGACATGCATACGGAGATAATTGTTAGCTGCGGTCCCACACGCCGGGGAGAAAGAGTGTAAACGACTGAGGCTCGCATACGTCACCGTTACTAGAATTGAGACAGAATGAGTGACAAGCGATTTCAGGGGTAATTGGTAGTGAGTAGATAAGAGGATGTGCGTAGAGTATCGTGAGGTGCTGCTATGGTCACGTTGCATTCTGCAAGAGTCATTCTAGCAAGTGGCGATTGTGTTGCAAGAGGATGCCTTTAACTGGAAGGCGCAGGTCATCATTGATGTGTGAGATTGTGCTGTGAGTATGCTTGTGGTGTGTTGGCTTTTCTGTTTGTTTTCCATTTCAGCTCTGTCCGTGTGACCCAGGTTCTCGCAATGGCATCCAAGTCAACGTGCATTGGTCGTGATGGAAAAAAGGGATGGATCCCTTTTTTGCCGGGGAGTGTCAATGGAGTTGAAGATTGAACGATCAATTCATGGTTGTTTGCTCAAAACCAACTTCCCCAATTTTCGCGGAGGCATCAATACGACAGTCATCGTCTCATCGGTTGCTGTTCAGAAAGAAGTCGGTAGCAAACCATCAGAAGTAATCTTATGATTTATTATTGTAATATTTGTTCACAGACCCTAGTAAAAGCATTATTTTTATATGTTGGTGTAACAATAAAGAATTCTCGAGTGGCCAATCGGTCTTTTGGTTTTTTCGTCCGTTATTACTAAGCGTTTCTGAAACTTCAAGGAACAGCGTGGGCCCGAGCGTAGCAAGAGCTGGGCATTAACGGTTTATGAGACGTGGCTGACAGTTTCTGATGGTAGAAACAGACTCTGGCGGATTCAGACAGTTGGTGAAAGTTTGGATAGTCACCGTTCATCTCTCCTGGTGCCGGTCAAGTCCTCTTTGAACAAGCAATATCTGGAACTTTTTTGGAATTGGGTCAAGTTCAACAATGCCTGGGTCAAAGAAGGGACAGAGTGTCTTGGATGCAAACAGGAAAGTAAGTCATGGTGACTTGTCTGTTAATTGTAACGATGTGTCTGATGTTAAGCATGATATGGTTGATGTTACTGTTTCGCCGTTCAGGGATAATAGGAACATCAAACTCCCTAAATTTGAACCACGGTGTTTCGATGGAAACCCGGCTGATTATTTACAATTTGTAAAGGAGTTTGAGATCATGTTGAGTGGTTTTTATTAAATGATGAATTGAAGTTAATGTATTTGATGAGGTATTGCACTGGAGATGCTTCAAGAGCTATACAGTGCTGTGAGCTCCTGCCCCCTAATGAGGGATACGCTGAGGCTATGAGCATATTACGTCAAAGGTTTGGAAGACCTTCGATGATTGCAGGGAAATTATTCGAGGCTGTTAAGGGTAATGGTGGTCAATTACAGGATGACTCCCAGGCACTCACTGAGTTTTTAGATAATTTGCTAATTTACAAGAATGCAATGATTTCGATGAATTGCATGAGTGACCCCAACTCGAGTTTTACACTAGAAATAATAGCAAGACGCCTACCTACTCGACTGCAAAGGAAGTGGGTGAAGATGAGCTCCCGTATGGAGGATGAGGGTATCGAGCCAAAGTTTGATGATATCCTGAAACTGGTAAATACTAGTGTCAATCAATCTATGAGCAAGTTCGCCAGTCTATTACATCTCACCCCTAGAATAGAGCAGTCCGAGGGCAAAACGCAATCATTGATGACGAATAGGCCTCAGAGAGGTGGATATCGAGAAGGCACCATGATGTCTAGTAATGAATATAAACTAAGTAAGTGTATCAGGTTTCGTAGTACATCGTCAACAGATAAGTTGCAACATGCAAGACAAACACGGTTGTGTTGTACACGTTTGCAAGAGGTGCACACAAAGGTGAGCTGTGAACCAGTGAGCAAGTTCAGTGATAAGCTAAATGTAAACTCTAGGTCTGACTCCGAATTGTGTGACGATAACGGTGCGGTCAAGAAGTCTGTAGTTGCAACTGGTAAGCCATTGTTGAATAGAGAGTCACAGAATAGAGTTGCTGCTTCAGAGTGCAGTTCTGACTCCATAAGTTTACGAGGTATTACTAGTCAGAGTGAAGTTATAAAACCTTTTAGGATTTGCGAGGAGGAACCAAAATTGTCTACTTCTGTTATTAAAGAGTTTGAAAATGATAAAGTTGACGGTAAAGTGAATATTCGTGATAAGGATCATGATACTTCACATTTGTCCTTGGTTGATCATGATGAGATGAGGGATATGCCTACTACTGCTAAGTTGAACAAAGGTTCTGTACAACTTTAAGGTGAAGTAGAAATAAATGCAGATGCAGTTGCAGAAGGCATGCATACTTGTGAGACTGTCAGTGTGATTGATCAGCATGTAGCCCACCTATCATCAGATGCTAGTGCTAAACCTGAGCTGATAGCAAAAGACAGCAGTGGTGGTGGTCTTGCAGGTAGACAACTTTCTGAAAGCCGAGAAACAACAGCTTTTGATCCACCGCTAAGTTCATCAACTGGTGTCAATCAGTCGTCGTTGGTGTTGTCATCCACAAGGAAGTAGACGCCCATCAACTCATGTATCTTGTACAATGACTATAATAATATTGGTGCATTTGAAAGGACGAAAGATATTGCTCAGTTTAGAGAGGATAAGCCAAGTGTAAACGAGAGAGTAATTGTTAAATTGACTTGCATGAATAAAGGCATTTCTAGTTTCAAGTTACTATTTGAATGCTATTATCTTTGGTGTAAATTACTCTGTTTCTACGCTTGGTTGACCAGATACGTCGTGTGTTTGTTCGTCATCTATATTCTACAATACAATGACACAGGCTTGTTGCCATTCAGATTTGAGGATATAGATGATAGAAGGAAATCAGCAAATGAACTCTGCGACGATTTTCCAGCCTTGGGCGTCAACCTGAGAAGGGTTGTAGGCGTACTGCTGTAAGTCCTACAGTTCTTCAAAGGGTAGCGCATCAATGAGCAGTCCAATGTGCTTGGTGTGTAATTTTGTACATATGTTCATATTGTATATACTGAATTGATATCATCTTTCATCTGTCTGTTGATAATTTTGTTTGTGTACGGACGTCTTCCACTTGGATCATCAACCTGAGAAGGAATGTAGGCGTACTGTTGTAAGTCCTACAGTTCTTCAAGGGTAGTTTGTCGTGCCAGAATCTATAACATTTGATGTGTTGATTGTACATATGTTTGTGATAAATAATTGTGTGAGTTCCAATCATTGTAATCGTTGGTTAATCTTGTGTGTGTCCGGACATTCCACAAGTTAAAATCGTCAACCTGAGAAGGGTTGCAGGTGTACTGGTGTAAGTCCTGCGATTATTCAAAGGAATTCCATCGAGACACGGTCTGCGAGTTTGTTTGTACTGTTTGTATATACGTGTGGTGTGTCATATCAATTGGTGGTATTTTGGATTCATTGTGTTTACTTGTTGTTTTCGTACCTTGTTGTTATTGTGTAATTTTGTTAAAACTTTCGTCGTGCTTACTTCTGAAGTTGCTTCGGGTATTCTACATCCGTGAATGAATTGATTGATGTTAAGGACAGCAGATGGGTTGTAACCGCCGGGGAGGAGGCTATTGCTGAGAACGACATGCATACGGAGATAATTGTTAGCTGCGGTCCCACACGCCGGGGAGAAAGAGTGTAAACGACTGAGGCTCGCATACGTCACCGTTACCAGAATTGAGACAGAATGAGTGACAAGCGATTTCAGGGGTAATTGGTAGTGAGTAGATAAGAGGATGTGCGTAGAGTATCGTGAGGTGCTGCTATGGTCACGTTGCATTCTGCAAGAGTCATTCTAGCAAGTGGCGATTGTGTTGCAAGAGGATGCCTTTAACTGGAAGGCGCAGGTCATCATTGATGTGTGAGATTGTGCTGTGAGTATGCTTGTGGTGTGTTGGCTTTTCTGTTTGTTTTCCATTTCAGCTCTGTCCGTGTGACCCAGGTTCTCGCAATGGCATCCAAGTCAACGTGCATTGGTCGTGATGGAAAAAAGGGATGGATCCCTTTTTTGCCGGGGAGTGTCAATGGAGTTGAAGATTGAACGATCAATTCATGGTTGTTTGCTCAAACCAAGTAATCTTATGATTTATTATTGTAATATTTGTTCACAGACCCTAGTAAAAGCATTATTTTTATATGTTGGTGTAACAATAAAGAATTCTCGAGTGGCCAATCGGTCTTTTGGTTTTTTCGTCCGTTATTACTAAGCGTTTCTGAAACTTCAAGGAACAGCGTGGGCCCGAGCGTAGCAAGAGGTGAGCATTAACGGTTTATGAGACGTGACTGACAACAGGTTTCCACCACGCTGCAATGAAATTTATCGAATGACAGTCGTGGAAATGCACGCGAAATTTACTTTTTATGCCAAATAATCATTGCATGAACCATGTATTTAAGCGTCCTGTCCCACAAGCAATCAATAAATGCTCTAGAACAATATCGAACAACAATTTTCATATAAATTCATCCAACAGGAGCAAAATAAGCACCGAAATCGCGCCTATTGCGTTTTCCTGGACGACTAGCTCCAACTCGAATCAACGAAACCTCGCAATTGCCGTCAAGTTTAAGCCAAAGGCGCCACTTCATATAGGGGATATGCCTTATCAACGCCCATTTACCTCCTCATATATATCTCTGGTGAGGTTAAGACTGGTCAACTGCATTCAGGAAGCCAGTCTTTGTATTAAACGGAAATCACAAAATCTAGAAAGGTTTCAGAGGGAGGCAACACGTAGGATTGTTTCCATGACCAATTTATCATACGAGAAAAGACTAGACAGTCTGAATCTCTTCTCCCTGTCATGAGGGAGGTAGAGAGGATGCCTCATTACGATGTTTGAAATTTAAAGTAATGGCTACAGACGTAATCTTCTTCTTCCTCCTCCCACAAAGTCGGAACACCTCAGATGGCGTAGCAGTAGATTTCAAAGGGCAGGGGGATGTGCTTCAGTGGCACAGTGGTTAGGACTCTCCCCGACCATGCACATGGTCCAGGGTTCGAGCCCTCGCCGACGCACACCTGATATCTATGGTCAGCCTGCGAATTTCGGGCTACCGATATCCACGCTGAAAATTCCATACTTATACTGAGAATACGGTGTGAAATCAAGCTGTAATCAAAAAAAGTTAAAAAAAATTATTTGGCTGTGGAGTACGGGTTCTTACACCGAGTCACTGACTCCTGGAACCAATTTGCAGAAGAAGTAGTGTCTTCAGGCTCAACTGATTCACTCAAGGAGGGTTTAGGCAGGCGCGCAAAATTTACGCACAAAGAGTTAACACAGACTCCATGTCTTCTATCGTCAACCAATAAATCTGAATCATTAAACCCTCTCATTGCATTTGAAAAGGCTTTAACAGTCGGAGAGATAGAGAGTACTTCGGCAAAATCTTGAACTGTTCCATGACAATAGGAAGTGAGCCTTAAGAAGTCAGAAAGTCAGTACAAGCTCATCAACGAGGTATTGAACATCAACTCAGTCCGCCCACCAGCGCAAAATTCGAGTCGCTCCGTATGACCTTGAGGTCCCGGAGAATTCCTCAACTGCTTGTTAGTAGGTAGTTTCCGAGTTGTCTATTACATGCCGGGATGGATGAGCTTTCTTTGTATTTTTCAACCGAGAATGAAACATCCAAGACAAAGTTAGGAAGGAAATCGGCCAAATCGTTCTCAAGACCAAATAACTTTCATAATGACTCACATCAAAGCAAAGTTTTCAGAGATTACAGGAGGAAGAATAAATCCATGGAATTTAACAAAGAAGTTAACCATCGCCCACTCAACAACATCATAACTGCCTCCAACACTAACTTGCGTAATGGCTTTGATTGCGGGAATATTTCCACAAATATGCCACATATTTTACCTCCCGAAGTAGAAGTAGGGAATGTTGAGTATAAAGTAAGTGTGTGTTTTTATTGAATCAGTTTTTAATTTGCGATGTCAAGTGTTTTAGAATGATTAATAGAAGTTATATAAAGATACTACTGAAACTTGAGCCCTTAGTATGTCAGATTCAGATTCAGATGATAAGGATAGAAGGCTCTTGTGGCCTGTGTTAATCCTTGCAAAGTATATCTCTGCAGAGATCTAACTTCTCTTTGAAAGCGTTCACCTATGGAGCTGATACTACTGAATCAGGTAAGGAGTTCCAATCGTTGACCACTCTGTGAGAGAATCTAAATTCTGCACGTATTTTAATCGTCCTTGGTTTGAGCACCTTTTTGCGGTGACCCCGTAAATGTATCCTAGAAGGGGAGAAAAGGTTAGAAAGGTCAGTTCCTAAATCACCCTTAAGTATACGGTTTGCTAAAATTAAGTCGCCTCTCTTCCTTCGGTATGACAACGGGAAGAGATTTAAATGCTCCATCCTCTTATCATAAGGAAGGTGTGAGATACCACTAACTAATTTTGTTCCTACTCTCTGTACTCTTTCCAGAATATGTGCCTCCTTTTTGAAGCATGGACTCGTCGCTTGTATGCAGTATTCTAGATGAGGCCTGACATATGTTGCGTAGAGTATTTGGAACATGCCCTCGTCTAATCGTTTGAAAGCCCTTCGAATTGCCCATAGCATTCGAAAAGCTTTAGCTGCGGCTGCATTGCAATTTGCAGTTGTTTTCAAATCGTTGCTGACAATGATTCCTAGGTCCTTCTGTTCTTTAACATCAGGTAGTTCTGCATCCCCTAGGGAGTACGACGTATAAGACTTCTGACCTAAGTGCATTACCGCGCTTTTCCTAGCATTCATTTCCAAACTCCATAGGCTTGACCACTCAGCTAATTTATCTAAGTCCTTTTGTAGGGCCAACCTATCCTCGTTATTGTTTACAGTTTTCCATACCTTAATATCATCTGCAAATAATAATGAAGATGAAGAAAGAATCCCTGGTAATTCGTTAACGTATAATAGGAATAGCAATGGACCTAATACAGTTCCCTGGGGCACTCCACTGGATACTGCTTTCCATCCTGATAGTACACCATTAACTCTAACCTTCTGCCTTCTATCCATTAAGTAATCTCTAAACCACTCACATAGGCATTGGTCTAGTCCGAAACCTTTCAGTTTACTAAGGAGACCTAAGTGGGATACTTTGTCGAACGCCTTGCTAAGATCAATAAAAACCACGTCCAGCAGATGGTCCCTATCTCTGGCCTCAACCCAGTCTTCCCTAGCCAATAGTAGGTTTGTCAAGCAGGATCGTCCTGGTCGGAATCCATGCTGTTCCACAGCCAACAAGCCATGTGTTTCAACATAAGCTAATAGTTGATCCCTTATAATAGTTTCCAGTACCTTTGCAATAATGCATGTCAGACTTACCGGCCTGTAGTTAGATACCAATTGCCTATCCCCGTCCTTGAAGATAGGGCTTATAATGGCATCCTTCCAGTCCCTGGGTAGCTTAGCCTGCGTCAGAGACATTTGGAAAATCTCCGTAAGCGGAATATATATTATATCCGCCAAGGAAAGTAACAACTTAGGGTGGAGTCCATCCGGCCCAGGTCATCCTAGATTGGATTAAAGAAATTAAACCCCAGAATAAATAACGTCCCAATAACTTGATCACCCTCGAAAAAAATTATTTGCGTTAACCACATTGTAAAGTTATTGGTGTATACTCTTAAGAATGTAATCATTCGTTGGTCTCTATGACTAAATGTTAAATCAGGGTCAAGGATGCCCATTATCCTCTTTTCTATTCAACTTCATCATAGATGTGTTAATGGATTTAACCCTAAGTGACTTCAGCGACTCAGGGATTGACTTGCTACCAGGGAATAATCTCGTTGACTTGGAATATGCAGACGATATAGTCCTTCTAGGCGAAGACGCTGACGAAATGCAGAGTCTTCTAAACACCTTGAGCCGCAATCTACGAATGTTTGGCATGCGATTCGCTCCCGCCAAATGCAAGATGATGTTACAGGACTGGACTACATCGACACCTAGTTTGAAATTAGGAAGTGAAGTGGTAGAACACATTGACCGCTTCACTTATTTGGGAAGTACCATCAGCCAACGCCAACGGGTTGATCTCTGACGAAATCTCAGCACGAATACAAGGGGCTCGTTTCGCATTTGCCAGTTTACGCCGACTCTGGCGTAGACGAGATGTTCGACTATTGACCAAAGGGCGGGTGTACTGCTCATCAGTCCGCTCCGTCCTCCTTTATGTCTGTCAGTGAGACCTGGCCACTGAGAGTGGAAGACATGAAAAGACTAGCTGTCTTTGATCATAGGTGCGTGCGCTCTATTTCCCGTGTAAAGTGGCATAATAAGGTGAGCAATATTGAAGTTAGGCGTCGAGTTCTAGGTAAACGGGGGAAATCAATCGACGAAGTCGTGAAGCTACATCGACTGAGATGGTTAGGACATGTGTTACGTATGCCAAGTCATCGCCTCCCTCGACGAGCAATGTTAGCGGATATAGGGTCAGGCTGGAAAATAGCTAGCGGCGGTCAAACAAAAACTTGGCACCAGTCAATGAAATCCACAACAGTTGGTCTAAGCCACGTAGGAAGGTGTAGACTTCCAGGTATGGGTCCTCGGGACGGTAAAAATCTATGGCTGGAAACAATTGGTGACATGGCTCAAAATCGTTCTCAGTGGCCAGCGCAGATGCATCTACTCCTTGTGACTTATGATCTCCAGTGAAACTGTTTTGTTTTTCTTTATTACTCCTTTGTCTCACACCTCTGCTCATTGTTTCTATTATGCTTTTCTTGTACTTTCTTCTCTTGCTTCGCGTGCTACACGGAGTGTGGCGACTTGAACTTCCGCACATTTGTGCAAAGTTCTATGTCGAAAACAGACAGACAGACAGGGTTAATATTTAGTTTTGATCAATATCATGGTTGAAATTAAAGTTTAGATTGGGAATTAAGTAGTTCTTTAAAACCATAGGGTGTCAGCTATGACTTTTCTGTGAACTAGTGTGGTATGGCCTTACTCAATAGTTCTTTTTTTGTGAACGTTTTGGTGTGTTATATTCTAACACACTTTAATATTTGTTTATAGAGGATAAGGTGCTTAAAGCCTATGTTAATCTCTTTCTAGCAAATTTCCATGCTTGTGGAAACCCTTCTTAAATGAGTCAGTTGGGGGCACTGACACCATTTCTCGGGGGAGTTGGTTACTCGGTGTGAGAACCCGTACTCCACAGCGAAATAATATTCTCCTGCCCTTCGAACTCTTGCTACGTCCCCTGAGGTGTTCCGACCTGGTAGGAAGAAGAAGAGAGAATAAGCCATGTTCGCAGCCATTATTTGAAATTTTAGGCATTGTAATTAAATCTCCTCTCTGCCCACGGTATGATAGGGAGATGAGGTTTAAACCTTCTAGTCTTTTCTCGTATGATAAATTAATCATGCTGAGAATCATGCGTGTTGCCTTCGTTTGAACTATTTCTAGAATTTGTGTGTTCCCTTTAAGACAAGGACTAACCGCCTGAATACAGTTTTTGAGTCTATTCCTCACGAGAGATGTATGCAATGAGGTGAACATATCTCTAGTGATTTTGACAAATCTCAGTCATCATACTCAGCAAAGATTAATGCCAAGCACTGTTGGGTATGGAAATGCTTTACCTGCCTCATTGGTCATTCGGTTTTTTATCTTGCGGCTCTGTTTACTTACTGCTAAAGCGTAATAAGGTGTACGTTGGAACTGGGTAGATCAGTCGTAAGCGAGTTTCTGATGGTGATATTGCGACCTGTCATTAATATAGCCATCATTCTCTGTGTTTTATGATTGCTAATACCACTGATTTTGCTTTTCGCCACTCATTTACTATATCAATCATTGCAACAGACAAATAATAAGCGACACAATCGGGGAGAAATGGCCCCGTAAATGGCTCCCAGAACAGACGATTGGAACTCTGTACGGAACATTTTACAGAGCAATCTAACTTACCTACAGCCACACTTAACTTGTCCACCGTTTAACACCTGCCTGAACGGGATGTAGACATCGGCCTTCCATTTGTGACTGAGGTTACACGGGCTGTCTAGCCTGGAACGAAAGAAAGCATCAGGACGCGAATCAATGAGTCTGGAGGTGTCTAAGGACGGTGGTAACAGGCTGCTCTCTGGGTTGACTAAGATATCAGCTAGTGCTTGGGAATCAAAGACTGATGAAAGTCACTGATTATCCCAGTTCATAGGTAGGAAGATGTCTTTTTGTGATAATTATAGTCTGATAAGTTTGACTAATAAAGCATCTAAGTTTCTAGGTTGTATAATTATATGTAGTCTAAGAAGTGCTCGGCAGAAACAAAGCCGAGAAAATTGGGCAGGCCAGCCGGATATCACGTCTAATAAACCAGAGATGGTGTAAGTTGGCAACAAATGCCGACGGAGCCTTCTGTATCCGTGCTGAGATTTCGTCAGTGATCAACCTGCTGGAGCTAGATGATGCAAATTCCCAAATAAGTGAAGTGGTCAACCAACCACTTAACTTCTGCCTATCTTTAAGCTAGGAGTGAGTCGATGTATTCCAGTCGAGTCCTGTAGGATCACCTTACATTTGACTGACAGGCGCGAATCACATGCCAATCATTGGGAGATTTCTGGTTTTTAAGGTGTTCAGGAAACCTATAAGGAAAGACTATATCATCCGTATATTGTTAATCAACTAGATTATACCCCGGTAACAAGTCAATCGCTGAGTCACTGAAATCAGTTCGATTCCCAGCCGATTCACTCTTACTAAACCTAGCCTAATTGACAGTAAGCTCGAAAGAAAAGGAACGTTAGGCGTTAGGCCAAAAATCCGACCTCATTGAAACAACATCATGACTACTACTACTAAAACTTCAAACCCGATTTTCTACCCGAAACTTACAAAATGAAAAAGAAGCACAATATTTATTATCTCTGATGGACTATTGTGGGTAGCTCAATGGTAACGTCTCTGACTGCAGCACTGGGTGATACGAGTTCGAACCTCAGAAGGGACATGAGTTCCTTCAAGATTGTGGACATGCCTTGCTGAAGAGTACCAACAAACACGGAACCTAGGTTAGAAAAGGCTTCCTACCGATTGCCTCCAACTATCTAATTACAACAATCCTGAGTGTACAGTGATGGCGAGCCATCTAGCATGGTGGGGATAGTTGTGAATCAAGAGGATGCTGAGAGTCAGACAGTATGGATTTGAACCATTTCTCACATGAGTTCAGGTGTTTAATTAACTACTGTAGTAGCAAGCTGACTAAGTGTCACACCATTTGCCCTACTGACAACCCTTAATACCCTTCGAAATATAACATAACCCTTTTTGAGTAGTAACCGAGGAAAGACAAAGGTGGGGGGGCAGTAAAGTACAATAGGTAAGCTGCAAAAGTGAATAAATTGTAAAATTTGGGGGTGAAGTGATTCCTGGTTGTTTTAGCTACTTAATTTAAAAGGTTAGACGGAACATTTACTTAAAAATTGACGGGAAATGTTATGACTGACCAAGACTGAGTTCATCGCAGGATTGTAAACCCGACCTTTAAAAGCCAGACGGCTAATGTCCCGACAGCGTCAGACGTGGCTCAAATGAGCATATGTGCCACCTCAGCTTTCATGATTTGGTTGGAGATCCTGTCCGTCACACCTCCACCAGCACTCGCACAACTGCCCAGATACAGGAACTTATCGACAACTTCAAAAGGTCCACCTGCAAGAGTGAGTGCAGGTAAAGGCTCCAGCCAGTCTTGCACTTCGACAGTGCAAAGCACATACCATACTTACAGACACTGATCACCAACTGATTAAGTGCAATTTGGGAAGCCTGAATGCTATATCAGGGTAAGAGGACATCATCTGCGTAATCGAGGTCGAAAATTCGTTCTCCGGAAAGCGGATTTACACCATCACCACCACTCACGCCTTTCAGAGCTGACACCAAAATATCAATGAGGGGAAAGTTAAAGAGATTGGGCAACAATGTCTAACCCCATTTTTGGTTAACTGGAACAGACTATGAACTACACACAGACGCCTTATGGGCGTTGATGAAGACTGAAGTAGGTGAAGTAAAATTTAAACCTGAAACTCCATTGGCTGGAAGACAATTGTTTAAGTTAAGGAAACCTCTATACTGAAGAATTAATCTGACTTAATTTACAAAAGTCTCAAAGTCCCCACTAATCATCATAAAAAAGACGGAGTTCAATAGTATTAGGTCTTGTCGTTGTGATGAGGCGATAATTATCGCCATTTTTATATTCAATTTCTTGACAATATCTCCTTAATGGTATTCATTTTCAACTTTTCATACTGACAAAACAGTTTACCGCTAACGTTGTTCATCAGACCGATATTTTTACTTTTAAATACCTTCTTCTTGTAACTTTTGTTATATTTTAAAATCGATCGATATTTTAAAAAAATCTGTCTGCTTCTCTCCCTCTCAAAGAACATACTTCTGCTGATATAAGATCGTTGTCTTGTTCTTATTATTATTTATCATCTCTACTACTTTATCTATCGATTACTTCTGCCAACATTAAATCTTCTTAAGTCCCCTAAGTAACTTAAATATATACACTTAGAGGAAGGTTTAATATCTTTACATAACCTAATTTGTTATCACTCGAATTTCACGTCTACAATAAGTGATAATTCCACAGTTACATATATATATATATATATATATGCGTCGGTGGCACAGTGGTTATATATATATATATATATATATATATATATATATATATATATATATATATATATATATTACGAATTAGCCGTTATAGTTAGAATTCATGAAACAATCGGGACATGAGTCCCAGTGGTTGAATGGTCAAGGAGCTCACCTCGTAACCTAACAGTCCTGGGTTCGACCCCCGATAAAGTCATACTAGTGAATAGTTCCAAACTAAGAGGAATGAGGTGTCCGGTACTTTTTATTTTTTCTCTTGCTTACTGAAGCTAGTGTCCCTCAGGATGATGTTCAGTCTCTCTCTGTCCCTCGCCTTTTCTCTATTATTTTTTCTTACATGGACTTGCCTCTTTTGGATGGAATCAACTTCGTTTAATACGCTGACGATCTGACTGTTCCAAGCTTAATATCATTCTTCGAAAAGCAGCCAGTGTTTTATTATTAGTAGTATTAATATTTTGAACCTGTGACCCATTAGTTGGCAGTCGATAGCCTAGACCAGTTAGTCACAGTTCCATTGATGGATCATACGTTTCTAAGCCATTTTTTGCCTTGGGTTCGACTCTCTCTCTCTCTCTCTCTATCTGATTCACTCTGAAGGCAACTGAAAAGTATCATTCGCTCCCAGTCCCGCTCACACAATAAGCGTGTATCTCATAGTCTTATTATGTATTATTATTGTTCCCTTGGGTTCCGCGTGTAACATAGGGATTCCATAGTACGTCTCCACTTTGTCGTACTTTCTGGTGTCCTCTTTAACTGATCACAAGATTGCCTATAGTCGCTCATCTCTTCAGATAGCCTCATGTCTGTAAGCCTCAGACCAACGCCCAACACCTCGTTTTGCATTCGGGTTCTACTTGAGCGATGGCCTGCACTGCGCACGATTTCCCTTAAAAGTCTCCTCAGTGTGCCCCTGATCCAACTCCAGTTTCTTGGGAATATTTATTGAACAATACGTTCTTGATTGGTTTGTTCCTCAAAGTTCCCTGTTGCTACTTCCTTCCATTAGCCATTTGATCTCCAATATGCAACCAGCAAAGGTGGTAGCTATTGATTAAAGTCTGCAGCTGGCTGTTGGAATGATTTTCGTGACGCGCTAACCAAGTTTCCAACCTGTATAAAAGAAATGACTTAACCTGTTACATGATAAATTTCCCCCTTAATTAAGTCCAAATAAATAATACCAGTAGTAGATCAACAAAAACCATGGTAAATAATTTTATTCACTGAATTTTCGACATTTTAATTATTCCTAATTTTGTGCTCATGATGAATCCCTGAAGCTCGTCAAAACCAACACTTGAATATTAAAGTGATGCTCACTAGCGACTGGCCCTATCCAAATAGGTAGACTGTCACCTGGGCTTTGGTGAAAAGTAGTGGCTAGTGGGGTGCAGTAGGTGGTCGTGTGTGAGAACAGAAAGCTAACCAGCGACGGCATTAGCTAGTTCCAGTCGCGCTATATCGTGAATTAGCAGAAGTTGGAATTGCTGTTGTACGTACCGCCTATTGGATCGGGTCCCAGTGGCTTAATAGTTTACGAACTAGCTCACTTAGTAGCTGGAAGGTGTCGAGTTCGAAATCTGGCGTTGAGTACATACTATGAAGACCGCCGCTAGCTCTTTTCTAGCCTGCCCGTCGAGGAGGCAATGGATGGCTAGGCGTACGTAACACGTGTCCTATCTCAGTCGATGTAGCTTCGCAGTGTCGTCGACTGAGATGGTTAGGACACGTGTTACGTATGCCTGGTCGTCGCCTTCCTCAACAGGGAATGTTATCTGACATTGGGTCAGGCTGGAAAAGAGCTAACCTCGCCAGATACTAGCTTGCTAGGCTACTAGCTTACTAGTTTTCTCGCCGGTCCCAAGCCCGGGTAAAGAGGGAGGGTTGGGGCGTGGTGCTAGCAACTCCACCCCTGTAAAACAACCAAATCGCTACAGAAACTTCAACGAATAAATATATTAAAAATTCTAAAAACATAAGCAATAGCCTTACTTTTCGCTGGAATCGGGGAAGTGAAATGACGCAGGCTGGTGAAAGCCTTCGGGAAGCCAGTCAGCCGATGTGCCTTCTTTCGATGAAAGCAAAAGTAAGGATGGGTACCTGGAATGTTCGCACAATGTACGAAACTGGAAAGGCTGCCCAGATAGCCGCTGAAATGAGAAGGTACAGAATAGAAGTGTTGGGAATCTGCGAAAGCAGATGGAACGGAACTGGAAGGTGCCAACTACCTACTGGAGAGACAGTAATCTATTCCGGCCACCCAGAGGACAACCATGAGCACACCGAGGGAGTGGCCATCATGATGTCACCAACAGCAACCAAAGCTCTCATGCAGTGGGAACCAATCTCCTCCAGGATAATGACAGCCAGGTTCAACTCAAAAGGAAGGAAAGTTACAGTCATTCAATGTTATGCGCCTACAAACGTCTCAGAACAAGAGAAGAAGGAGGCGTTCTACAGACAACTACAAGCAATAATGGACAACGTCCCAAATGGCGATATCAAAATCCTGATGGGCGACATGAATGCGAAGCTGGGAGGAGACAACACAGGAAGAGAACTCACCATGGGTCGTGAGGCCCTCGGTGAAATGAACGACAATGGTGAACTCTTCTCAGACTTCTGCGCCTTCAATGATTTGGTGATTGGTGGTAGTGTGTTCAAACACAAGGATATACACAAGACGACATGGATTTCACCAGATGGAAACACCAAGAACCAAATAGACTTCATCTCAATTTCAAGAAAGTGGAGACGGAGCCTACTGGACACAAGGTCAAGGAGAGGAGCAGATGTGGGTTCAGACCACTATCTAGTAGAAGGGACTTTCAAGGTGAAACTAAAAGCCTCGAGGATAGCTGGGGATAGGCCACAATGCAAGTTCAACACTCAATTACTGAAGGACACAACCACAAAAGACACTTTCACTGCAACTGTCAGAGCAAAGCAGGAAACACTACGCGACATCACTGAAGAATCATGCGTGGAAGAACATTGGAAGTCTCTGAAGGCGATTCTCAACGAAACGTGTTCAACGGTTCTAGGAAGAAAGAAGAGACAAGACAAGGAATGGCTCTCAACGGACACTTGGAAATTAATAGAAGAGAGGAGAATGGTGAAAGAGAAAATGATTCAATGCAAGGACGGACAGGAGAAGGAGACGATGAGCTCAACTTACAAAGCATTGGACAAAGAAGTGAAGAAAAGTGCTAGGAAGGACAAAAGACGATTCTACGACAATCTAGCTACTGAAGCTGAAAAGGCAGCAGGCAAAAGGGACCTGAGGACACTATATCAGATAACCAAATCTCTATCCGGGAAGAGATCAACACAAGCGAAACCTATAAAAGACAGCCAAGGGAAGCCCATTACCAAGGAAGAAAAACAGATTAAACAATGGGCGGATCACTTCAAAGGACTCTTGAACCGACCATCACCTGCAACCCGTCCAGAAATACCAACAACAGCGCGCACACAACTGCAAGTTGACACCAATCCTCCAACGAGAGCTGAAGTCTTGAACGCAATCAAGCTTCTGAAAGCTGGAAAAGCAGCCGGACCAGATGGAATACCCCCTGAAGCACTGAAAGCAGACCCAGAGACGACAGCAGACATGCTGACTCCATTATTGCAAAAGGTCTGGAAGGAGGGAAAGGTGCCTACTGACTGGAGGAAAGGTTACCTCGTGAAACTACCAAAGAAGGGCGACTTAGGACTCTGCAAGAACTGGCGAGGAATCATGCTCCTATCGACGCCAAGTAAAATCCTGAGTCGCATCATCCTGGAGAGATTAAAGGACGCACTGGAGACAGAACTCCGACCAGAACAAGCTGGATTCAGGAAAGGCAAATCATGTACTGACCAAATTGCAACTCTACGCATCATCATCACAGAACAAAGCATGGAATGGCAATCAAACCTCTACCTCAACTTTATAGACTTTGAGAAGGCCTTCGACAGCGTTGATCGTGAAGTAATTTGGAAATTACTCGAGTACTATGGCGTACCCCAAATATTCATCAACCTTATTCAACAGCTGTACGACAACGGCACCTGCCAAGTGATCCACAACGGAAGACTCAGCGAGGCGTTTGGAGTAAACACAGGAGTCAGACAAGGGTGCTTACTATCACCAATGATATTCCTAATTGTGGTGGACTGGATTATGCGTCAGACTGTGGGAAACGAGAAGACAGGAATATCCTGGACCGACGTGAAGAACCTAGAAGACCTGGATTTCGCGCGGATGACTTATGTTTGATGTCACACACAATCGAAGACTTACAAGCGAAAACCGACAAACTGGTCGAAGAAGCAGCAAAGACAGGACTCCAGGTAAACATAGACAAGACGGAGGTTATGAAAATAACCAACCAACAACAGCAACAACATCCAACGTCAATCACCATCAACGGGAGGGATTTGAAAGAGGTTACTTCATTCACTTATCTAGGGAGCATTGTCTCAACTACAGGAGGAGCGGACGAGGATGTCAAATCGAGCGAGAATCGGGAAGGCGAGAAACACATTCATCAGCCTGAAATCAATCTGGAAATCTTCGTCACTCAGCATCACCAACAAAATTCGGATTTTCAATACAAACGTAATCAGTCAGTTCTTCTATACGGATCAGAAACTTGGGGGCGGGTCACAAAGAATATTTCCAAAAGGCTGCAGACCTTTATTAACAACTGTCTTCGCTCAATACTGAAGATCAGATGGCCGGAAAGAATCACCAACAAGGAATTATGGGAACAAACAAAGCAAGAACCAATCGCCCAACAAATATGCAGGAGAAAGTGGAGATGGATCGGACACTCGCTGAGGAGACCGCTGGGTGACATCGCGCGCCAAGCCCTCGAGTGGAACCCGAAAGGGAAGCGGCGTGTGGGACGTCCAAGGGTGACATGGAGGAGATCGTGTGAAGAGGAGTTGAAAGAATATGGATTAACATGGATGCAGGCGAAAAGTACAGCAGAAGACAGAAGAAAATGGAGACGTGCAGTTGAAGCCCTATGTTCCACTAGGAACCCAAGGGAGCAGTAGTAGTAGGAAAAGAGCTAGTGGTGTTCAGATGAAAGCATGACCTAATCCCTCAGTGAAATCCACAACAGTTAGTTTAAGCCAGCCACGTCGGAAGGTGTAGACTTCCAGACTGGTTCGGGTGCTCAGGATGGTAAACACCAATGGCCGAAGACAATTGGTGATACGGCTCAAAATCGTTCTCAGTGGCAGGCGCAGATGTATCCACTCCTTGTGACTTCTAATGCCCAATAAACTATATTGTTCTTCAATATTACTATTCTTTTTGCCTCATATCCCCGTTTACCGTCTCTATTTTGCGTTTCTTCTCTTGCTTTGTGTGCTACAAGAAGTGGAGTGTGGCGACTTGACCTGGGGCATATCGGTGCAAAGTTCTATGCTGAAAATAGACAGACAGACAGACTTGAGAACTCGTTTTCTAATGGTGATTCTTTAACTGATGTCACCCCTCATGATGAAATCCAATATATACAATTAATCCTATTTACTGATATTTAAATAGTTTAATTATTATTAATTTTATGTTTTTTATAATCTTTACAGCGGAAATTGGTTGATCCAACACCGAATCGTTTTGAACAACTTGTCACACAAATGAAATGGCGTCTTAATGAAGGCGGAGGGAAAGCGATATACAAATTAGGCGTTGATGATGATGGACATATTAGTGGCCTGTGTCAAAGTGAATTAGTCAGTTCCCTGGCAACACTTGAACGTATGGCAAAACGTTTGAATGCTACACTGCATCCCTTAAGAGAACGTATTATTGAACCAATTGCAGATGATGGTGATAATAATACTACCAATCCGATAAATAGAGAATATCGTAAAGCTATTGAATTATTGGTTCGTTTAGCGCCAACAACAAATGATGGCGTAAGTGTTTATATTTGTCTGTCTGTCTGTCAATGTCATGTTTTCCTTTAATAGTGTTTGTTATTTACGGCATTATGTCATCCTTTTCCGGAAATGAATTCAGTAGCAGTTGTTTACGGATGCAAAGGGCTAATTTCACATATGCCAGTTTACACCGTCTCTGGCGTAGACGTGATATCCGCCTGACTATCGACCAAAGGGTGGGTATACTGCCCAGCAGCAGTCCGCTCCGTCCTCCTTTATGGCTGTCAGTGAAACCTGGCTATTGAGAGTGGAAGACATGAAAAGAATAGTTGTCTTTGATAATAGCTGCCTGCGTTCTATCTCCCGTGTGAAATGGTATAATAAAGTGAGCAATATTGAGGTTAAGAATCCATCGAGTGCTAGGTAAGGAGGGGAAATCAATCGACGAGGCTGTGAAATTACATAGACCGAGACGGTTAGGACATGTGCTACTAATGCCCAGCCTAGTCTTCGACTTCCACGACGGGCAGTGTTAGCTGACATAGGGTCAGGCTGGAAAAGAGCTAGCGGTGATGAAACCAAAACATGGCGCCATCAGTCAATGAAATCCACAACAGTTAGTTTAAGCCAGCCACATAAGAAGTTGTAGACTTCCTGACTGGTTGGAGTCCTCGGGACGGTAAAAACCAATGGTTGGAAACAATTGGTGATATGTCTCAAAATCGTTGTCAATGGCAGGAGCAGATGCATCCACTCCTTGTGACTTGCGATTTCCAATGAAACTCTATTGTTCTTCGTTATTACTGTTCCTTTTTCTCAGACCTCTATCTACTGTCACTAATATGCATTTCTTCTACTTTTTTATCTTGGTTTGTGTGCTACAGGGAGTGGAGTGTGGCGACTTGAACTGGTGCACATTGGTGCAAAGTTCTATGTCGAAAACAGACAGACAGACAGTGTTTCCTTTCACACCTTATGACGTTGCTAACCTGACGAGCAAAGTATTCCTTCTCTACTTAGTTCAATTTAGATTTTATCGTTGGTTAATTTGGACCGAAGTGCTAGGTCTCAGGTTGACAGATGATGAGTACGAAATAGGACGAAATGCTTATCCTGGATTCCACTGCTAGTCACTATGCACCAATTGATTCTTTCTCTACGGCTGATGAAATCTCACAGAAGGTTTTTGTGTCATTTGTTATAGTAAATTATCAATCAAATTTCGGTCATGTATATAAACGAAGAGAGAATAAAAGATGCACTGGATACAGGACTCCGCCAGCCACACAAACTGGATTCAGGAAAGGTTAATCGTGTGATGATTAAATTGCAACCCTATGCATAGACAAGCTTTCATTACTCTCAAATCTGTGTGGAGGTCAACAGCACTCAGCATCAAAAATAAGATCCGGATTTTCAACTCCAATGTAAAGTCAGTGCTACTATACGGATCAGAATCTTGACCAGCGCGTCATAAAGAGCACCTCGAACAAACTACACACCTTCACCAGCAGTTGTCACCGCTCAATACTCAAGATCAGATGGCCAGAAAAATTCAGCAACAAAGATCTCTGGAAGCGAACCAACCCAGCAGGAACCGATTGTGAAACAAATAGGCAGGAAGAAATGGAGATGGATTGGCCATACGTTGAGGAAACCATCAGGTGACATCACACGACAGGCCATCGCTCGAGTGGAACCCGAAAGGGAGGCGGCGAGTTGGTCGTCAGTGCAAGGGTGACTTGGAGGAGGTCATGCGAGGAGGAGATGAAAGCATGTGGACAGACCTGGAGCAGGGTGAAAAAGTTGTCAGAAAACCGAAGGCAATGGAGGTGCTCAGCTGAAGCCCTATGTTCCTCTAGGAACTAAAGGATACAATAATAATAATAATGCATAGGATGGTAGTCAAACCTCTAGCTCAACTTTCTTCATTAACTTCGAAAAGGCCTTCGACAGACAGCGTTGACCGAGAAGTACTTTGGAAAGCACTTCAACACTACGGGCTGCAGTGCTCAAGTCATTATCAACCTCATTCAGCCGTAGCTGGCTATATCACATTGACATGTGTCAGGTGATCCACAACAGGAAACTCAGTGAGGCATTCCAAGTGAATACAGGTGTAAGCGCAATATCGCTTGAAATTAAGTCACGCGTAGATAAAGGCTATCCCGGTCCAGAACAAACAAGAAGCCGGTCACTGTTTCTACGGTACTATTAATAAACAAATCAATAATTATATATATACAACAAACCTTAACGGTTTCAAGAGTACAAAGCACAACGCTTAACAGAAAGCAAGGTACCGCTATGAGAGCGGAATAACGTTAAAGCCAAAATTGCGAACTAGCCGGAACCAGACATGACCGTTCAGGTAAGCTGTCAGTAGAAGAATGAACCCAAGTAAGGCATGGCATAAAACAGAGAGCGGTTAAGAGAGATAGACCGAGCATAGGCACAAAGATAGAATTTAATTGGCTACTTAACCAGGTAGCAACAACCGGGTTGCAACAACGCTAGGCTGATCCGGGACAGGTTGACTTGATTCAAGGATGGGAATAGAATTGATCTTACAACAGGAATAAGACAAGGTGGCTACCTGCCTGCCTGTCTATTATCACCTATGATATTCCTAATTTTGGTGGACTGAATTGTACGTCAGACTGTTGAGGGTGTCGAGGAGTGAGAAGACAATAACTCGTTAGACCAATAAGAAGACTCTCGAAGATCTGAACTACTAGGCAGATGATTTATGTTTAACTTGCAGGCGAAAACCAACAAACTGGACGAAGAAGCAGCAGTAAAGTTTGGGCTGCAGGTGAGCATAGGGAGAACGGAGGTGATAAACTTCATTTAAACTTTAAGAACCACTAATTACCAGTGGTAACTGGTAAAGTTTAAAGTTTAACTTGGTCAGTATTACTTCTTAAGACTGTGTGATGACTTTATCAAAATAAAATTTATCCATAATGAAACACCAAAATAGAAACACTTCTTGGATTTCATCGACCATGTAGACAAAAAGCAGATATGTCTGTCAGTCAGCGGAAAGACAGAGATTTACATTCACTACAGCTGTCGTATAGTCATGTCAGTTACAACACAGTATGTTTCATTGAATACAACCAATACACTTCTACATTTCAACTATACAGTAGCTAATAAAATATGTACAAATTTTCTCAGATTAGTGAGTGTTAGTCAAAATAATATCATAGAGGCAACATAGTGAAGATCATTTATTACATGCATGCGATTATGATATTAAAATGAATTGTGTTGTCACTTTGATTGGACACTAATCAGTAACTAGTGGGATGCTTCCTAGTCCTTTTTTTGATGTAGACTGAATTCTATCAGTTAGGTTTTCAATGTGGTCAGCATTCTAAGTAGCTTGCCATCACGGTGTACTTTGAATTGTTGATGTTAGATGATTGGAGACAATCGTCCACAGGAAGCCTTGGACACACACACACACACCTAGGTGCGGTGCTTGTTGGCACTCACCAGTTAGGACAAGGCGTATCTGCGACCTTGAAGGAAGTCATGTCCCATCTTCTGAGATTCGAACCCGCATCACCCAGTGCTGTAGTCAGAGATGTTACCACTGAGCTTATTGGATTCGCGATTCACCTCCTGTGGGATTGTATTCATTGAACACTAGCTAGTAATTAGTGTAATGTGTCTAGTCGTTTATTTGGTGCTGAGTGAATTTTACTGCAGTCAAGTTTGGTGTGTGGCTATCATTCAAGGTGGCTCGTAATCACGAATCTCTAAAGGGACATGCGTCAATGTGCTTGCAAATACGCCTTGCCCTGACTGGTGAATGCCAACTGGCACGAAATCTAGTAGTGTGTCCAAGGTTTCCTGTGGCCATTTGCCTCCAACCATCTAATATCAACACTTCACGGTACAGTGCATCGTGATGGCAAGTCACCGAGTGAGTGGGCATGGTGGCCCTATTACAAACTTGACTGCAGTAGAATGCAGTCTACTCCAAACACAAAGGACTAGACACATGAAGCCAGTGACTAACTAGTGTCTTATCAACGTATTCAATGTCTATTTCACACACACAAACACACATATATACTGGTAGGTAACATTACTTACTCTCATATCATCATGTGTGAAGTTCTTGAACTATTCAAAGGTTAATTGATCATATTCACTCAATTTTTAAATCATTGTAATGCATTTTAACACTATCGCCTTTTCTCACCAGCTTGAAAAGGTCAAGATCATTATTAGTGATCGTATTATTACTACCATTACTATTATTTGCCTTGTTTTTGGCTAATATGTTAAGCATTAGGAGTCAGTTGCAAAGCAAACTGTAATTCATTCATTATTATTATACCCTTTAATTCCTAGAGGAACATAAGGCTTCAGCGGCGCGTCTCCATTGCGTTCGATTGTCTGTTAGAGTTTTTACCTGGCTCCAAGTCTGTCCACATGCTTTCATCATCTCCTCTTCGCATCACCTCATCCATGTCACCCTTGCACTGACGACCAACTCGCCGCTTCCCTTTCGGGTTCCAATCGAGTAATGGCTTGTCTAGTGATGTCACCTGATGGTTTCCTCAGAGTATGGCCAGTCAATCCATCTCCATTTCTTCCTGCCTATTTGTTTCACAATAGGTTCCTGGTTGGTTCGCTCATTTCCAAAAATCCCTGTTTCTGATCTTTTCTGCCGGCCATCTGATCTTGAGTACCATTGAGCGAAGTCAGCTGTTGATGAAGGTCTGTAGTTTGTTTGAGATGCTGTTTATGACGCGCTGGCCAATTCTCTGATCTGTGTGGTGAGTAGCACTAACTTCACATTGGAGTTGAAAATCCGGATCTTATTTTACATGCTGATTGCTGTTGACCTCCACACAGACTTGAGAGTAATGAAAGCTTGTCTTGCCTTCCTGATTCTTGCTTTGATATCCTCGTCAGTTCTGTCCGCTTGTAGTTGAAACGATGCTTCCCTGGTCGTTAGGTGAAGGAGGTTGTTTCTTTCAGGTTCCTCCCATTTATGCTGGCTGATTGTTGTCTGTTGTTGTTGGTGTTGGCCAGGAATCTTCATCACCTTTGTTTTCTCTATATTCACCTGAAGGCCTATTTTCTCTGGATGCTTCTTCTATCGTCAACTTGTTGCTTTTCACTTGCATATCTTCCAGTTTGTGGGAAATCAGACATATATCATCGGCGAAGTCCAGATCCTCCAAGTTTTTTGTTTGGGTCCAGTTTACCTTTCACTCACACATCAGTAAGATATATGTATATCGGGTAGAGAACCATCGGTAAACCTGGGAGTACCGAACATATTTTTCGTCCTAGTTTGGGACTCTTCGGCAGTTCATCAGACAAGAGGACAGTTTCTCATGTATGACGCTAACTGGCGATCGCGCTAAATATGTATCACGTATTGGCAGATGTTAGAATTCATGACCCGTTGGGTCAGGTCCCGGTGTCTGATGTGGTGGTCCTGGGTTTGAACTCTTTTGGTGGATGTGCACTGATGAATAGCCCTGAAGTAGGACGAAACACCTGTCCATTACTCCCAGACTTTCCAACCGTTGTCTAAAATGATGTCAGTTCGCTATCAGTCCTGTAACCAATCAAATCCCTGCGAACCATATATTCAGGTGACCCAGGTCCAAATCTTACAAGGTACATCACTTCTTACTAGATGGTAGATGCGCCTTGCTGACGGTTGCCAACAACAGCTTTCTGATGAATGCCACCAGCTGCATAAAAGTAAAACAAGTGTTCCCCTCTGTCACTTGTATATGTGTGTATTAATCCGCAGCTGACCACGGAATAATTTCAAGTCATAATTGACCTTATATAAAAACTACAGAGTGGGTGGGTGGGTTAGGTGTGATTAATTTGTTAACTGACCTAGAACTGTTTAATAAATCATTAATGTTGATTGAAATTTATCGATTGACTGTTTTGTGTTGTGTTGTTAGGGCAACTGGATACATTTTGTTTGGTGTTATTATTATGTCGTTATTAATTCCATGTGTTCCAATCGGGAACCCAACCCGTTGGCAGCTGCCATCATTTACTTTCACCTGACTCGGCAACCATACACAAATCCAGCTTCAGCAACTCCCCGATTGACATGTTATCATCAGTCCTGCCTTCTAGGTGAAGCCGCTGAGTCTTCTGAACACCTTGAGGAGCAGCAACCTTCGAATGTTTGGTATGCGATTCGCTCCTGCTATCAAATGTAAGATGACGCTACAAAACTGGACTGGACTACATCAATTCACTTCTAGCTTAAAGATAATCAGGAGTTGAGTGGTTACTGGAGCGTGTTGACCACTTCTTTTATTTAGGGAGCTCCACCAGCCAGCCCTAGCTGGTTGATCACCCACGAAATGTCAGCACGGATACAGAAGGCTCGTTTGGCATTTGTAGGCAACTCACTCCATTTCTGGGTTAGTAGACGTGGTATCCGACTGTCTACCGAAAGGTGTGTGTGCTGTTCAAAAGTTCTTTCCATCCTTCTTTATGGTTGGCTGTGAGTGAAACGCGGCCATTGAAATTGGACGACATGCAGAGCCCGGTTAGCTATCTTTGATCATAAGTGTCTGCGTTCTATATCCTATGTGTTAGGTGTTGGCATAATAGGGTGGTAGGGAAGGAAGGAAAATCAATCGATGAGGTTGTGAAGTTACATGGATTGCGGTGATGGTTAGGAGATGTGTTACACATGCCTGTCTAGCCATCGATCGCCTTCCTTGACGGTCGATTTTATTTGCTGATATAAGATCGATCAGGTTGGAAAACAGATAGCACATGGTGGTCAAACGGAAACATAGCTTCATCAGTTAATGAAATCCATAAGAATTAGTTGAAGCTAGCCAGCCCAGCCACTTAGGAAGGTGTAGACTGTCCGGCCGGCGTACAAGTTGGGAGGATCCTGAGGATAGTAAACGCCAATGCGCCTTTTTGCATCCGTGCTGAGAATGAATTCTAACTGGCACAGCAACAAAATAAAACAGCTGTTCAGTCCTTCATATGATTGATCAATAATTACTCTCTAATTTTATAAGTTGGTAGTTGTTCGTATCTTAAATCCAACTTGAAAGTAATTAAACCCCCACCTTCTCCCAACAAAAATGTTTTGGTTAGTTTCCACTTGTCTATCCATCAATCAAGCAATCAATTGTGTACCATAACCAGACTGGTTTGAAGGTATTTTCAGGAAAAATAAACCTTTGCACCTTACATCACCTAGTTCCTTGTGTCTGTCTATCCATGTACTTTCTAGCGATTATGTTAATCCAGCCATGTCTGTCTGTACCTCTATTCAAATATTTAACTGTGTATCTGTAATTGTCTGTCTGTGTGTCTATCTATCTACTTACCTGTATATCTCTGCACCTCTCAATAAGAAAAATCGATAAAATAAATTCGACGTGTCTATCTGGTGGAAAGTGCGTTTATATGCATTGTCGAAAACAAAACTTGGATTTGACTGCTCTTTCTATTGACATATATATATATATAATTTAATATTGTAAAAATAAAGATAAAAAGTATACACATGAATAATTTTTTTTTTTTTGGTTTAAAATGTCAAGTAGATCAAGTGGAAAAGATTCAGAATGAGAGTCGTAATAATAATGATAATAATAATCGAAGTAATAAGGGAAAAGTACATAAAATAATAAAATAAATGTCTATCCCTCTACGGCCAAGGCAGCAGTAGGGATTGTACATACTTCTTTTGTACACAAAGGTCTGACTTAAAGTCATGAATTGCCAAGGCCTCAGCTGTCTTTAGAAGTCTGTAACGAAGAAAACGCGGGAAGTTGGCATGAATTCTGTATATGACCTTGAAATCATGGTCAGGGTTGACCGAGTGACAAGAGTCGATGAGGTGTTCTAAGATAGAACTTCGCACACATTTCCTTTCTCCTTTGTAAAACCAAGCTGGAATATGTTCTCGTATCCGTGTGGAGAGCATTCTCTGACTACGGCCAATGTACCTTGCTCCACAAGAGCAGGTGAACTGGTAGATGCACATGGAGGCGGTCAGACGGGGGAGCTTATCTTTTACAGAGGTAGAGAACAGTTTGCGGCTCGTGAACGTCATATGTAATCTAGCTGCAGGGAACGTTTTACTAACTGATTTAGAAAGACGATTTTTGAGCATATCAGAAGCTTGATCTCCTTTGAATTCCAAGTTCACGAATAGGGTTTTCTTTGGAACTGAGTCAGTGACCAGTTTAGACTGCTTCTCTTTCATGTTTCTGTCAATAAATCGGTTAAGGTAACCGTTTTCTGCGAGTGTGGCTTTCAGGAAGTCGAGTTCTGAGTCGACGCAATCAGAACTACAAATTTTCCTTATTCTAAAGCGGTGCAGCAAATCGAGTTGCCACGTTCCAAATAGCACACAAAGGCAGACAAGAAGATGAGTGAAGAGAATCAATAGAGTTTGGCAGGTATAAGAGCGCAATAGAATGGGTAATGGTAGAAAGAAATATGAAAGGTTACGGCGACTGAATACATCTGCGCCATTGACAACGATTTTGAGCCATATCACCTATTGTCTCCAGCCATTGATTCCTAGAGTCCCGAGGGCCCCAACCCGGAAGTCTGCATCTCCCTACCTGACTTAGTTTAACTGTCAAGGATTTCATGGATTGATGCCATGTTTTTTGTTTGGCCACCACTGGCTCTTTTCCAACCTGCACCTATATCAGCTAGTAATGCCCGTCGGGATAGGATACAAAGAATAAAAAGCGCCACTTACTGAGTGTTTCCCACTAAGTGGGTAGCTTATCGCCTAACAATTTTCTCACTACATAAATAAGACATCGTAGAGTTGTTATAATATTTAGTGTGCGTCGGTGGCACAGTGGTTAGGACTCTCACCGACCATGCACATGGTCCGGGGTTCGAGCCCACGCCGGCGCACACCTGATATCTATGGTCGGCCTGTAAAATTTGGGCTACCGATATCCATGCTGAAAATTCCATACTTGTACCAAAAATACAGTGTGGAATTAAGCTGTAAATAAAAAAAAAAATAGTTGTCTGAGCATAAAGTCTGTTATAATTGTTTCAAGTTCTACCTGTTGAGTAACAAGGAGAGAGTTGTGTAGAAGGAGGATTCTCAGAGTCTGACAAGATGGTATTCGCCAAGTTTTTGAGTAATTACATCATGATTCTATCTACAACAGTTTTAACGAGTTAGCTTAGTGACAATTCACTCGCAGTTTTGAATTCCCTTCGCGGTATCACAAAGTCTTTCTTAAATAGTCTCAGGAAAGAGTAGAAGTGGAGGAATAAGGAAAAATAACAGAATTAACAAAGTATTTTCACGCTAATGTATATATTCGTCAATTAAATCTCAAGTGATCTGCAGGTATTTGATCGATCTAAGTTTTGATCACGAATTGACTTGAGTTAGATAGAACTATTGGTTACCAGAGGGTACAACACAGTTGTTTCGTCCCTGTTTGTTACTCTTCATCAGTATGCGCCAATGATTTCAACAGGAATCAGAGGGATGTATCAAGGTGCGCGTGAGAACAGATACTGACAGGTGGTATTGGCTGGCTGTGGCGCAAAACGTCTTGAAGTGTCTAAAGTCAGAAAGGATACTACTTTGGATTTCGTCTCATGAGCTGGATGGCATATGAGCTCACTTTGTGACCTGGAGGCTCTGAGTTCCAACCCTTATCAGCTCATGCACGCGTACCGTTGAAAAGTCACAAAGAAGGACTAACCAATCATCCGACGGTCCTCTAACTGAAGTCAATTTGTGACCATAATTTATTTTCGTTGTGTGAGCGTGTGTATATGAAGGATAAAATATGATTTCTTTATATCTTCATCTCTTTTTTCACTAAACACTTTCCTCCTTTTGTATTGTTGTGTGTTGTCTAGTCACCTGACCTGTGCGTAGCTTTAGTCGGTGGAATGGATTCAGGCAAGTCGACATTGATCGGTGTATTAACAGACGGGGAATTGGATAATGCACGTGGCAAAGCACGATTAAATCTATTTCGTCATTTACATGAAGTCCAGTCAGGTCGTACTAGCAGTTTAAGTCGTGAGCTGTTAGGCTTTGATGCTGACGGGAATGTAACGAACTACAAATATGCTGATGGAAGAGTTTATCGAAGATCTGCAGAAGAAGTGAGTTTTATTATTATTGTTATTATTATTATTATTGTAATTATTCATTGTCATTATTTCATCAGTTATTTGAACGAAATCGTAAAACCGTATAATTATTTCATCATTATTACTATTTTTAGATTGGTTATTTATCTATTGTCCAATCAGAATTCGACTTTTTTAATTTGTACTCAAAACACTGTATTCTGATTGGTTGTTTACTTGACGAATGAATGGTTGCTTTGCTACTATTGGTTGAATAACTCACAGAAAAAAGGCTTCTAGAATTAATTATACCTATTAATGATATTTTTACAGTTCGCTCTGTACTTTAATTATGATGATTACGGTTAAAATGGTGCTCTCTACACAGTGTACTTTTTCCTCTTAATTTACATGTTTGTATATTGATTATAAAGTACATGACATGTGTAATATTTGTACCTTCTCAGACTGTGTATATTGATACTTGGTGAACTAATTCCACTGTTGGTTAAATGATTGACAATAGTCCATGATGATTATTTTGTTGGAAAGCCTAATAAATATGATTCTGTGGAAGAGGAGGTGAACAATCTAAAAGGAGTCCTCATTAAAAATGGCTACTCTGAAAGCGTCACCACAAAATCCACGATGCGTACACCAGTGAAACCTCATCCATTTCCTTACCCTAAAAGATTTTTCTATTTGAATCTATTTGAATTCAATGGAGATGCATGGTCGTAAATACTGAAAAACTATCCCTCAAGTGAACTTCCACTCACTCTCTAAAGAAGATTGATGATTCTCATGTGAACATGAAGGATAAGCTACCAATTCTACCCTCACTTACTTCTGTGGAACCGCGTATGTCTGGCGTACTCAGCGTTTACTATCCAGACGTACCATCGAACATTTATCCTCATGGTTTTACAAAGTAGAAAAAGGATTTCCTCACCCCTCACTGCCCCAACCTCTATCTTAGAACATCTGACCAACTCTGGAGATCGAAAGAACTATCAAACTAAATTCAGAGTCATCTAAAGAGCACGCAGAAATCCTGCTAAAGAGTAGTATAAATTAAACATTTTCCAAACGACATAAATGACGGTGATCCACATGTTAAATTCCGAACTCTGCATACAGAGGAAGTCTGTTCAGTTACTGAAACAATGAAATCTCTGAAACTTCGCTTATCGATTCGACAGCTCATACATGCAATCGAAATGAAGCAGCACCTTCACTGGAGATATGGAAAGTGACAACAAACAGCAAGAGGAAGACGGAAAGAGATAAAATTATAAAGCTATGTGAGTAAATTGATATTATTATGAGCAATAAATTGTATCTGAAACGTCATCCAGTTGTTAAGACTTCATCATCACTGTGTGATATTTGAAAGTGAATACAATGGGCACTGTCGTGGTGGAGTGTAATTCCATTTACATTACTGTCAAACATGGAATCAGTCCATGAAGTCCTTAACAGTTATTTCAAATCAATCACGTAGGGAGGTGTAGGCTTCTTGGTTGGGGTCTTTGGAAATCTAAAAACCAATGGCCAGAGACAGTTGATGATATGGTTGGGAATCGTTGTCAGAGGTGCAGGTGGTTTCACTCTTTGTGATTTCCCATATCCAATAAACCATCATGCTTTTCTTTTTTAGTGCTCTTCCTTCCTCCTCACATTTCTGCTTATTGCAGGCTTTTGAATCCCTTGTTACTGTCTTTTTTTCTTGATTTATTTGCCACATGGAATTCGGCGAATTCCAGTACTGGAACTCAGTCAGTCAGAAAGTTGCTTATTAGGCTGAATTCTGACTGACGGACTAACTGACTAACTGGTTTCAGCATAGAACTTTGCACGGATGTGCACCTGTTCGAGTTCCCACTCTCCCCCACCCCACCCCCATGTAGTACACAAAGCAAAAGAAGAGAATCAAGAGAGATAATAAACAGAAGTAGGAGCGAGGGGAAAAGAATAGTAATATGGAATAATAATAGAGTTCTACAGGATCTGATAAATCATAAAGAGTGAATGCATCTGCGCCCGCCATTACCAAGAACGACGATTTTGAGCCATACCACCAATTGTCTTCAGCCATGACTGGTTTTCTTACTATCCCAAGGACCTCAACCTGTCAGCCGGTCAGTCTACACCTCCGTACATGACTGGCTTAAAGTAACTCTTATGGATTTGATTGACTGGTGAAGTCATATTTTCGTTTGACCACCATGTGGTAACTCTTTTCCAACCTAATTGATCCTATGTCGGTGGCGAAAATTGACCCTCCACGAAGGCGATCGATGGCTAGGCAGGTATGGTAACACATGTCGTAACCATCTCCTCTATCGATGTAACTTCACAACCTCATCGATTGATTTCCCCTCCTTACCTAGCACTCGACTGACACCTAACCTTAATATTGCTCACCCTATTATACCACCACCTAACCTGGGAGATAGAACGCAGACATCTATGGTCAAAGACAGCTAACTAGGCTTTTCATGTCTTCCGCTCACAACCAGCTATAAAGGCAGACAGCGAAGTACTGCTGTGCGGTACACATATCTTTTGGTCGACAGCCAACCAGATATCACGTCTACTAAGCCAGAGATAGCGTGAGTTAGTAAATGCCAAATGAGCTGAAGTGCTCAGGACCGGGTGTCGAACCTGAAACCAATTGGCTTGAAGTTGGATTGCTTAATCCAATGAGCTAGGCTCGTATTGAGCTAAATTAGTCAGGCCAACTTGATGATAATGTCATCAACCCTCACTCACACAATGTTTATTACTCATCGCCCTTGATATGTGAAAAATGTTTTCAAGGTGACTGTATTGTAACAAAGCGAACAACAGTATGTTTATATATGGTGATATTGATCAACACTACATGGGGACTGTTGTTATTTTGTGTATTTCATGTGTAGGCATAGATTGTATAGTTCCTAGCCTCACGCCCCAACCTTCCATCTTTTGTGAGTTTGTCAGCGTCTAGTAAATTAGAATTAGATGGGTTTGAGGAGTGTGTCCGCGGGGAATCGAATCCAGACTACGTGAGATTGGTAAGCTGCGTACAGCTCTGCTACGTAGTCTAGGTTTAATTTGAAGTAATTTCTGTCTGTCTGTCTGGATTAAACATAGAACATGGCACTGAAGTGCAGCAGTTCGAGTTGAAGTAATTTGGTGGATAGTGACTAGCAGTGAAATCCTCCAGAATGCGGATTTTGTCTTGCTGTGGTTTCATCATCTGGATGTACATGCATTCATCATGAAGGGAGTGATGATATCCCCACTGAAACTTGAACCAAGTATCCATCGTTTCAAACGTGGAAATGTTATCCACGAGAACTACCTGTTTCTTGTGCAACGGGTATCAATTAATATTATTTAATTCAATGTTGACTTTCCCCTGTTGATTGATTGAACCGAAGTTTTCAGCCGTTGCTGGGGAATGCAGGTACATCCGGATGACGAGTCTGAAATAGGACGAGATGCTCATGCTGGATTCCACCCACTGATAATAATCAATTACCAAATTACTTTAAGTTAAATCCTCAGACGCCATCGAAGCATCCTCACATAAGTAGTCTACTTGTGAACCTGAGGCTGAACACTTCACTCCAGTCAATCATTGGGAATGTCCGGGTGTGTCTACCAACTTTGTATTACTATTATTTATTCCTTCGTGTTCCCAGTGGAACATAGGGCTTCAAGCTAGAGGCTTGAAGTTTCTTTATCAGTGTTCGTTTTTACAGGATAGCTTTGCTAGCCTCATGCCCAACCTTTCCTCTTCACCAGTTTTTTTTATTTCTGACGTAGCGAGGTAAAGGAGTGCGTCGGCCGGGGATCGTACCCTCGACCATGTGCATGGTCGGTGAGCGTCCTAACCACTCTGCCACCGACGCACCAAGTTTGTAAGTCACACTATACTATTTGGTTGTTCAGCCTAAATATAAAGAAATCAGAGTAGGATTCGAACTCAGGGCACTATGTTTGAAAATAACAGTGATAAAAGCTAAATTGTATCTCTTCCAGAAAAAAGTTATCCTTTAAAACTAGAGTACATTTATTTATTTATTTGTTTTGTTCAACCTTGTTAATCGATTATTTAAATACTTTAAGTGTTATGTACTCACAATGTGATAGCGTTCTATTGATTATAATTGCTCCAGAGTTTCAAAATATTGTTGCATCGGAATGTGTTTAATGTTTTTTTTTGGTTGTTTTTGATATAAGAATAAGTTTTTGTTGTTTTTGTCGTCTGTGCTTGGCTAGAATGAGCCTCCAGTTCTGGCACTGTAGTCAACGGATCACTCGACAATATTCCTCACACATGAACACACACACTAAGTAGACATACAGAAGTTAGATTAAACTGAGACAACAACTTTTATTGTGCACAATCCAGAGTAAATTATCCTCTACATATCATCGGACATTTATACCAATCGATAAATAATCAATATCTAATTGATTGCATCAGTCAATGATTGTTAGTCTGTCCTAGTTATCACCCCTACCCCTTTTTAGTAGGTTTTCAATCGGGGATCAATGGAAGGCATTTTTAAGCCTGAGTAGTCTGTGTCTGTGATACCCCACCTCCTCGAAATAGTGTGTGGGATCCTTGAATACTGATGTTTGTTCCTCAAAATTTTACGAAGGATTAGGATCGTTTCATCAAAAGATATCCAAATCATAACGATTGGTAACCAACCGAACATAAATATTCAGAATTATTTTGAAATGAACTGGACATCGGAAGAGATTTCACCAACTAAGTTTGAAATATTTTCATAAAAACATTTTTTTTCTTCTAAAACATGGCACCTAGTAGGAACTGGTGATAATTAATTCTCATGTCACATGTTCTCAATTCTCACATGAGGGAGAGTGATGATTAGATATTTCAATAAAAATCAATAAAAGATAAAGTACATTCGGAAATAATAAGACAAGTGATTTTATAGTCAAAATAAATAAGTAACTTGTTAGAATGTTATGATGTACGTGAATTGAATTGAAATAGAATTTTGAGATTATTTATTATCCTCCTCTGATTTGACTGACTGACTGACTGGTGGTAATAATATCTTCCATGCATATCTCTGGTATTTGCATTGAGTCATTTCTGTTGCATGTGTTGTGTTGGGTGTAGACTTAATGAACCGGACAGGATTCAGTAATCCATCTGTCTCTATCTCCATCTACCTATATTACATACTTCTTAGCATTTTAACCCTCTCCCACCCACTCTATTGTGTGGTTGTGTGTCAATGCGTGAAGTGCAGTCACTGAGCTTTTTCTAAATTACTTACCCTCTCGGGGTCAACCATTCTTACTGTAGCTAATTTCTTATGTTCCGACAATCTGACTACCCCACCCGATCTACTGGTTTCACCGATGTAGTTGACTTAACTCAGTCATTGTAAGGTATCTTGTAAATTATGTTATTTTGTTTAATTGGGTCCACCGGGGGTTTTAGCCTACAGAGGTTGTCCTACCTGAGTGAGTTTGTAGATTTGAATGCCACCAGTCTAATTCCTGCTTTATTGAGAATCCCACATAGGGAGGGTCTCAGATGTCCCCTCTTCATATGGTATAACAGTAGATGACTTATATTCTCTCTTATTTATATCATTATAAATTAGCTCGTGGTCAAAACTAAACATTTGTTTGTTACAGATATTGAATACTGATGTTTGTTCCTCAGAATTTTACAAAGAATTAGGATTATTTCATCAAAATCTGTATCACAAAAAAAAAGTATATACCAAAAAGATATCTAAATAATAACGATTGGGTAACCAACCGAACATAAATCTTCAGAATTCTTTGAAATGAACTGGATGTTGCAAGAGATTTCCACAAAATAGATTCAACATATCTCCCCATAAAATGGTTTTTAGCAACATGGCACATAGTAGGAACTGGTGACCATTCTCCTTTCTCTTGTGAAAATAGAAGAAACTGGAGTGAAAAGAAATCTGTAATTGAGCTGATTACATCTTCTGGTTTTGTAAAAAAAACGGTATCTTTGTGGTGAGAGCGGGCTGATAGCCAATTGGTAGACATTGATCTACGTCAATGTCTAGGTCACTAATATTGGCCGTGAGAAAATATAAACAAGGCTGATTCAACAACCAATCACAGCGGACTTAAGCGTGGGCAAATATGATTCGCAGATAGATGGCTCCACTTTACGAGGAACTCAAAAGCAAACAATCAGAAGACTGCGTTTGTCTACTTGAATAAGCTCTAATAATGTACATAAAATATATGTGAATACGTGCTGATTTCCGTAATAAAATGATCTATTGCCAGCCCTTGTCTTCTGTTGTTACATCTTGACTTAATTTTGATGTATTGTGGTTAGAGCTACCTGTAAGGTGAAATTGTAGACAACAGTTTACGTCAATGTTTACGTCTGAAATCAGGGTCATGAAAAAAAGCAATAACAAAGCTTAATCTTCAAGGAATTCACCAACTATAATCACAGCAGACGTGTAACGTGTGCAAATACGATTCGCAGATACACATGGCTGAACTTTCTAAGGAACGATCACAGGCGGTACAGAATAACGTTCAGCAGGGAAACAACCAATCAGAAGACGTTACTTCTCCGCTAAATAATAATAATAATAATAATGTACACAAAAATCTATAAATATCTGTTGATTTTCTTAATAAACTATCTGTTTCCTGGCCCTTGCCTTCTGTCATTTACACCATGAGTTTTGGAATCAAATTTCTTACTTGCCAGTCACATAATTGTAGGTAAACTAAAAAATATTCACATTATAAGATGTTGATCTACTTAAGAATATTTAAAGGCGAAATAACTTGATGGTGGTGCATACTACTATTACTACTACCTGATTGATATAAGTAGTTGCTAGTCATGATTCAAGTAGTCTGAACTGATTCATCTCTTTAAACCTGAGTCAATCTAGTTAAACCACTGACCAGCTCCAGCCTCAAATAAATGAAAGAGTCATCCAATTTTTACAACACTTCAATCTGACTGGTTATGAGTAGTTTCCAATTATTTCTATAAATTAAGTAATGGGGATTAGTCAGTTGAATCCTTAAGAAAAGACTCCATTTGCACTACTATTATTATTATTTCCTTTAATTCCTAGAGGAACATAAGGCTTCAGCGGCGCGTCTCCATTGCGTTCAATTCTCTGCTAGAGTTTTCACCTGGCTCCAAGTCTGCCCACATGCTTTCATCATCTCCTCTTCGCATCACCTCATCCATGTCACCCTTGCACTGACGACCAACTCGCCGCTTCCCTTTCGGGTTCCACTCGAGCGATGGCCTGTCGTGTGATGTCACTCACTTGATGGTTTCCTCAGAGTATGGCCAGCCAATCCACCTAACTCCATTTCTTCCTGCCTATTTGTTTCACAATAGGTCCCTTCTGGGTTGGTTCGCTTACTGCCAGAGATAGATCCCTTTTGCTGATCTTTTCTGACCGGCCATCTGATCTTCAGTACCATTGAGCGAAGTCAGCTGTTGATGAAGGTCTGTAGTTTGTTTGAGATGCTGTTTATGACGCGCTGGCCAATTCTCTGATCTGTATGGTGAGTAGCACTGACTTCACATTGGAGTTGAAAATCTGGATCTTATTTTACATGCTGATTGCTGTTGACCTCCACACAGACTTGAGAGTAATGAAAGCTTGTCTTGCCTTCCCGATTCTTGCTTTGATATCCTCGTCAGTTCTGTCCGCTTGCAGTTGAAACGATGTTTCCCTGGTCGTTAGGTGAAGGAGGTTGTTTCTTTCAGGTTCCTCCCATTTATGCTGATTGTTGCCTGCTGTTGTTGTTGTTGTTGGTGGTGTTGGCTAGGAATCTTCATCACCTTTGTTTTCTCTATGTTCACCTGAAGGCCTATCTTCTTTGGATGCTTCTTCTATCGTCAACTTGTTGCTTTTCACTTGGATATCTTCCAGTTTTTGGAAATCAGACATATATCATCGGCGAAGTCCAGATCCTCAAAAGTGTTTTTGTGAGGGTCCATCTTATGCCTGTTTCCTCGTTGCCCGCTGTCTCCATTTGCATAAAAAGAATTATTGATGGGAAACTTAAGTAACAAATAGTTTAGGTCACCAAAACTGATTGTTTCTACAGCTAAAGTATAAAATTTCAAACTGTCAGATTGTGAATTGATATCATTCATCAATTTAGAGAACTAGTGGTAACCAAAGAGTAGTGTTATACAGCTGTTTCGTCCTAGTTTGTGACTCTTCATCGGCCCGCGCCTTTGACGACCACATCAGGGAACGAACACTTTACCCTGAAGGACAATGGTCTGGTAATCCCCGAGTGAACCAGGGATACTTACTGATCAAACTGTGTAATTATGCAAATTCATAATCTTGAAAACATCAGACACACCGCGAAAGAACCTTGTCCATATAAAAGACCAAATCCCTAAAGATTCTGTATCCAATTGTGTTTATAAAATAAAATGCTTGGAATGTGATGTATCGGACAAACATCTCGAGAAGTCAAAGCAATTAGAAGAAGTGAACACCGAAGAGCATCTGTTCGACTACCGAAAAATCCAGTTGAACTAGAGAAGCTTGAAAAATCATCAGCCAACCAAAGGTCCACACGCTACGCTATCGAATCAGGCCACAAAAATTGATTTTAACAATATTGAAATAATCCAGAAAAGCATTTCAGAAATCACGTCTAAGAACGTCTGATATCATCAGAAGCACTTCACATCAAATGGAATTTAAATTGTCTGAATAGTTTGAATGATGGACTGAAACAGAATCTGACCTGGTTACAACACCCTCCCCCCTTCGTCATGAAGTGACAAAATCAACACGAATGTGATAAGTAATTTCATTATGTAAACACGTGCTGCTTTTGTGTAATTTTATGCGCTTATCAAATCCAACAGTCATCTACACCTGGTTTTGTTATCTTTACCAATCGGCCAATTTGACGATAACCTAAATATTATCCCATGCTGAGAAACGATGATTAAGTTGAGGAAATTTTGTAAATTCTCTGCGTTGATGGCACAGCGGTTAGGACTCTTTCCGATCATGCGCATGGTCTGGAGTTCGATTCTCTGCCGACGCACACCTGATATCTATGGTCGGCCTGCAAAATTTGGGATACTGATATCACATGCTGAAAATTCCATGCCTGTACCAAAAATACGCTGTGGAATCAAGCTGTAATCAAAAAATAAAAAATACAACTTTGATAAAGCTATTAGCAGCAACATTAAATAGCGAAACGTCAGTAAACCCAACAATATCTCCTATAGTTGGTTTGTAAGTTTTTGTTTTGTTTTTACGAGTTAATCACGGATTGATATCAGTTAGAGAACCATTGAAAACCAGTCGGAAGGAGTACTGGACAGCCGGCTGTTTTATCCTAGTGCTTGGGAATCATCGACAGGACGCACCCACAACAGGGGTTCGAACTTAGAACCTTCCAGTTACAAGGCAAGCTGGCTCGTATACCATTCAGTCACTGGGACCCAATTCATGGCCAGTTCATGAATTCTAACTTCTACCAATTCGTGATTTAGCGCAACCCCCAACCAATGTCATCAGTGGGACATCCATCCTTACACTTGACATTTGAATGGACCTCACTGGTCATGACTTCTTACTAGACCGCTAGGAAACTCCATCCTGGCCATTGAATCGAGTCCTAGTGAGTGGCTGAATGGTATACGACCTAGCTTGACTTGTAACTGGAAGGTCCTGGGTTTTAACCCCAGTGGTGGGTGCGTACTGACGAGTACTAGGATGAAACAGCTGGTTGTCCAGTACTCCCTCACCCCCCCCCACCAGATGGCTTTCAATGGTTCTCTAACTGATATCTATCCGTGATCAACTCTTAAAAAAAACAATATTATTTTATCCTTTTCATTCATTAGGAAATATACAAAAAACAACCTTCATTTTATAATGAATTGACCATCTAGTTCAATATTATACTCCATCATGCTTTCAGACACAATAAACACTTTTTCTTTCTTTACTTATTATTAAGGTTGTCCGAATGTCATCGAATTTAATCACTCTAATCGATTTAGCTGGACATTCAAGATATCAACGCACCACGCTATCTGGCATTGCTTGTAATCAACCTGTTATGAGTATTCTAGTAATATCAGCAACAATCGGTTTGACAACAATCGGTTTAGAGCACATCCAATTGATACGTTCACTAAATTTACCAATGATTGTTGTCCTTACAAAAATTGATCAATTAGCCAGTGGTGGTGAACAACAGTTGAAACGGATCAATTCAATCTATCGTCAGTTAGTGTATCAATTTAAACAAATCGAGTATGCATGGTCATATAATAATGGGATACCGATATGGAATGAAAAATATTCAATGTTCAACAACAGCTGGGAATTAAATTCAAATAAGTAATTCACGTCAGATTGATCGATTGATTGATTGATTAATTAATTGATTTACTTGCTGTCGTTTTTTATTTATTGATTTATTTGTTTTATTGTCAAAAGCATCATGTGTTGGATGTCACCACCCAAGGGGGGGCGAGGGAGGGAGTCGTGAAGCACTGATAAGTGTTCATTTGACACGACTATTCTTCATCCTACGGTGTTCCCTTCCGCCCTCTACGGCGCTCTATCAAACATCGAACAAACCGTATGGGAGCTGCTTGGATGACATTCATGGGATGTGTGTCTGACGGTTTCCAATATATCCTAACACACTCTGTCAGACTTTTAAATTACTTACATAGTGAGGTTACTGGATGGAAGCGATTCTACAGAGACAGAGGTGGTTTGAACTTCCAGACGTTTGACGTTCAGACTAATGTCGTAACGGCGTGTAAGAGGTATCCCAGTTTGGCGATGCTTCCCTGGTTTTCACTATGCGATTGTTAGAGATCTCATCTGTTATTTTGAATGGCAACTAGTAGCTAGTGTGTTGTGTCTAGTCCTTCCTTGGGTGCAGACTGAATTCTATCAGTTAGGTTTGCAATGTTACCAGCATTCTAGATAGCTCGTCGACACGCTGCACATTGATTTGATGATATATTAGATAGTTGGAGGCAATCGACAGGAACCCTTGGATCTAGGTTTCGTGCTAGGCGTATCTGCAACCTTGAAGGAACTCATATCCCTTCTGAGATCCGAACTCGCGTCACCCAGCGAGTGCTGCAGTCAGAGACGTTACCACTGAGATATTCGGGATAGCGATTGACCTCCTGTAGGACTGTAGTGGGTATTTTGACTGCAGCCCGCGGGTTCGAATCTGAGAAGGGAGATGACTTCCTTCAAGGTTGCAGATACGCCTTGTCCCTGGACTGGTGAGTGCCAACTAGCACGAAACCTAGGTGTGTCCAAGGCTTCCTGCTGATTGCCTCCAACGATCTAATATCATCTCATCCGTTATACTGCTAGCACTCAAACAGAGCTACATCGCCTGCTTCTGATTGCTCACCTGTATAAATATAGACTTCTCGCAATCTGGAAACAGTACTTTGTACTTTAAACGAAGTGAAACAGCCAGATCTAAGGTATCTAAACACTGAACAACTGTTTTGACCGTTTTAGACCGGATTCATCAGCAGTTGGATCCAGCTCAGAGAACCTCACTGGTTGAAACTGCTCGAATTCTGGCTGAAAGTATTATCCGCTTGGCTGGGATTATTAAACACATGCTGATTGTAATTGAGACAAGTCTGGTTAGAATTCTCTTGCTATGGCTATGAACTACACTCATGTTTTCTGATTGCTGCTGCTGTGTACTGCCTAGACTGAAAATCGTGAAAAGGGATTCGAACCTGAATCCCCCCATCGATCAGTCATACCAATTATATATGAGCAGGTCATATATATGAAACTAGATCGATACACGGAACTAGATCAACCATCCAGCTCAGAGAACACAACCACATCAAAACCATCCACCTGTGCTACAAATCTTCTCTATCATATCTAAATTTCAGATTTTCCCGTCGATTGATTGAACTGAAGTGCTTGGTACATTTGATTTTTGATTTTGATTACAGCTTGATTCCACACTGTATTTTTGGTACAAGTATGGAATTTTCAGTATGTGGTATCGCTAGCTCAAATTTTGCAGGCTGACCATAGATATCAGGCGTGCGTCGGCAAGGGATCGAACCTCGGACTATTTGTATGGTTGGCGAGAGTCCTGACCACTGTGCCACCGACGCACGGATTGATATCAGTTAGAGAACCATTGAGAACGTGGATGGAGTTTCCTGGAGTGAGTTCTAGTGAGAAGTCGTGACCAGTGAGGTCCAACCAGTCCAACTGTGTGAGGATGGATTTCCCACCGATTGGTTGGTGCCAGTCGCGCTAATTAACGAATTTGTAGAAGTAGTTAGAATTCATGAGCTGGCCATTGAATCGGGTCCCAGTGAGTGGCTGAATAGTATACGAGCCAGCTTGCCTTGTAACTGGAAGGTCCTAAGTTCGAACCTCAGTGGGTACGTGCTAACAATTATTCCCAAACTAGGCCGATGAAACAGCTGTCCAGTATTCCCTGATTTTCAATAGTTCTCTAAATGATATCAATCCGTGATCAAACGCGTAAAAAATAAAGAAAGAAAGAACATTAAATAAAGATCTAAATACGATTGATGAATAGAAGTTCATTTTGAAAGATATACTTCTTAACTATGCCTCTATATCTATCAATCTCTCTGTCATTCACTCTTTCGCTTCACCTTCATATGACCTTGACTTTATAAGATTAAAACAACAAAAAGAAAAGGAAGTTAAATAATGAAGGAAGAATAAATTATGTCAGCGAGTGTGTGTGTGTGTGTGACCAAGAGAAGAAATAGAAATATCATATGATGAAGGGAGTGAAGCTCTGGCTTTAGTGTGTGTGTGTGTGTGGATGTGTTGTAGTGCATATTAGTAGTTAAACACAAAATGTGAATGAAACATGATGAGGAAAAATGTTTGTTTTTATTCTGATTGTTTTTTCCTCTTTTGTGTTGTTGTTGTTGTTTTTTTTCATTTCTTAGACAAATTTACACTTAATGAATGAATGGGAATAAACTTTCTTTGGCCGTATGCCTCAATCAGCTGATGACAATATCACACATATACACACACGAGAATAAAATTATGCCAAGGTCATTTCCATTCATTCTTCCTTCTTGTTCTGCATTATAAGGAATAAAATCACTTATTTACTATTAGTATTGTTCCCTTGGGTTCCTAGTGGAACATAGGGCTTCAACTGCACGTCTCCACTTGCCGCTTCTGTCTTCCTTCTGCTGTACTTTTCACTTGCATCCATGTTAGTCCATACTGACTGTTTCAACTCCTCTTCACACAATCTCCTCCATGTCACCCTTGCACTGACGTCCCACTCGCCGCGTGCTTCCCTTTCGGGTTCCACTCGAGCAATGGCCTGACGCGCGCGTGATGTCACCCAGCGGTCTCCTCAGCGAGTGTCCAATCCATCTCTACTTTCTTCTGCATATTTGTTAGTCGGCGATTGGTTCTTGTTTTGTCTGTTTACTCCCATAGTTTCTTGTTGGTGATTCTTTTCGGCGCGGTCACAGCGGTTAGGACTCCTGCCGACCATACACATGGTCCGGGGTTCGACTCCCTGCCGACGCTTACTTAATATCTATGGTCGGCCTGCAAAATTTAGGCTACCGATATCACATGCTGAAAATTCCATACTTGTTCCAAAAATACGGTGTAGAATCAGGCTATAATCAAAAGTCAAAAAAAAATTTTATCTTCAGTATAGAGCGAAGACAGTTGTTGGTTGATAAATGTCTGCAGCAAGCTGTTGGGAAATATTCTTTATGACTCGCCCGCCAAGTTTCTGATCCGTTCCGTATAGAAGAACTGATTGACTTGACGTTTGTGTTGAAAATCCTACTGAATTTTGTTGTTGATGCTGAGTAACGGAGATTTCCAGATTGGTTGTTTCAGGTTGACGAATGCGTGTTTCTCACCTGCCTTCCCGATCCTCGATTTGACATCCTCGTCCGTTCCTCATGTAGTTGAGACAATGCTCCCTAGATCAGTGAGTGAATGAAGTAACCTCTTGCAAATCCCTCCCGTTGATGGTGATTGGCGCTGGATGTTGCTGCTGCTGCTGTTGTTGTTCTTGGTTGGTTGGTTGGTTATTTTCATAACCTCCGTCTTGTCTGCGACCACCTGGAGTCCTGCTTCTTCGACCAGTTTGTCGGTTTGTCGTCCATATACCAAAGTCATTCACGGCTCCGGAGGAGGAGGAGGCCATTTATCAAAATTGGTCTTAATTATTTTGTTACAGTGACACAATATTGTTTCATAATAACCATTATGACATTCACTTTTTATAACAGTTGATTTTCAAATAATCTTCCCTTTTTTTAACAGAGATTCAAACGGAAGTCATTGTATGCCACCATTTTTTCCTGTTTCATCTGTTACTGGTCAAGGCATTGATCATTTAATTAAATTTTTAAGTCGTTTAAGTTGTTTAAATCAATCCATCGATAGGGAATTAACATTAAAACAACAAGACAAACAGCTTACATCATCAAATCAATCCTTGAACAACACTATTGGACATGTTGTTGTTAAACAAGCGCAATCTTTAAATTCAAGCGATATTTTTTACCTGTCATCAAATGAAAATCAAATTCAGTTAATGTTAAATAAAATTAATGAAGAAATAAAAATTATTAAAACCTATCGAGATTTTAATGGTACACTATTTTGGATCAATCAAGTGTATACACAAATTCCAGGTGTTTGTAATCCAGTTCTAGTTGGACGTGTACAACTTGGTCAATTGTTGAATAATCAAATCCTATGGCTTGGTCCTGATCATGTAAGTTGATCGTGTGCTTCTCTGAGATGCTTATCTGTTTTTTTTGTTGTTATCATTACCGTGATGTTTATGTAGCTAGCTAGCTACTTTGATTGAACACTAGTCAGTAACTAGGGTAATGTGTCTAGTGATCCGTTTGATGCAAACTTAGTTCTGTCAGTCTTACAGGAGATCAATTGCCATCCCGAATAGCTCAGTGTTAACGTGGACATGTCACCTTGAGCTGCAATCGACGAATGTTTGGCATGCGATTCGCTCCTCCAGTCAAATGTAAGATGATGGTACAAGACTTGACTATACTGACTCCTCGTTTGGAAATAGGAAGTGAAGTGGTTACTGGAGCATGTTGACGGCTTCACTTATTTAGGAAGTTGCAACAGCCAGTGCCAACGGGTTGATCTCTGACGAAATCTCTGCAAGGATACAGAGGGCCAGTTTACGCCATCTCCGGCCGGTTGTCGACGAAAGGACGTGTGTACTGTTCAGCAGCAGTCCGCTCCGTCCTCCTTTATGGCTGTGAGACCTGGTCACTGAGAGTGGAAGAAATGAAAAGCCTGTCTAGCTGTCTTTGATCATAGGTGCCTGCGTTCTATTTCCCGTGTGAAATTGTATAATAGAGTGAGCAATATTGAGGTTAGCCGTCAAGTGATAGGTAAAGAGAGGAAATCAACCGCCGAGGCTGTGAAGCTACATCAACTCAGATGGTTAGGACATGTGTTACGTATGCCTGGCCATCGCCTGCCTTCCTCGACCATGGCCGATGTTAGCTGATATAGGGTCAGACTGGAAAAGAACTAATAATGGTCAGATGAAAACATGGCTTCATCAGTCAGTGAAATCCACAATAGTTAGTTTAAGCTAGTCACGTAGGGAGGTGTAGACTTCCTGATTGGCTGGTTGGGATCCTCATGACGGTAAACACCACTTGAAGGCTGGAGACAACTAGTGTGTGTTATGGCTCAAAGTGATCGTTGTCAACGGCAGGCGCAGATTCATTCACCCCTTGTGACTTGTAATGTCCAATGAAACTTTAATTTTCTTCGCTGTTACTATTGCTTTGTCTCATACCCCTGTTCACTGTCTCTAATATGCATTCCTTTTTACTTTCTTCTCTTGCTTTGTGTGATGAATGGGCTGTGGCGACTTGAACTACTGCACATCGGTGCAAAGTTCTATGTCGAAAACAAACAGACAGAGTGATAACGTCTCTGACTGCAGCACTGATTGATACGGGTTCGAATTTCAGAAGTGACATAAGTTCCTTCAAGGTTGCAGGTACGCCTTGCCCTGGACTGATGAGTGCCAACAAGCACGAGGCTTGGTGGCTTCCTCCCGATTGCCTCCAGCCATATAATATCAAGTCTCATGTAGCTAACAGATCACTTGGAGTTCCTTTGTATGCATGAATAATCTCCATTGAAGGGCTAATGGAAGTGAACTAGCGGTTTTCACTTTCCAACTCCCCATACCGTGTAAATTGACTACTTCTTGGAATACCTGACACAGAAGCAGCATTAGTGTTGTTTGACGACTGCAGAGGAGACAACTGTCAGAGGCCGGTCACACACGATCTGTTTAAAGTTGTGTGCTCGTATTCTACTGCTGCAAATTAAGTCGTGATGTACAACTTTTGGGGGTCGAACTCCTCTAATCCCCATGTTGCCAGATCAAAGAGGCAGCATAGGCGGCTTGTTGTTGATTGTTTGAAACCAAAACACCCTACTGTAGTTACATCTTTATTTTCTAGCTGTACAACTTTGCCCACGGGCCCTCAACAGGATGTGAACGACTTATATGCTATTTCAGTAACTGCTCTTAGTCTAACCGCTATCCGAAAGATTCTTCTTGTATAATAATGTAACAAGAGAAGACAAGGGTCAGACCAACAGATCGTTTATTTAGGAAATCAACACATATTTATAGACTTTCATGTACATTATTATAGATTATTGTAAACAAAACAAACACAGTCTTCTGATTGGTGGTTTTTCACTGAAAGTTAATCTCTCATCTTTTTGGGGCCGTTTCTTGAAGTTCAGATTATCTATCTGCAAATTATATCCGCCTACGCAAACAAAGTCTGCTGTGATTGGTTGTTGACTCAGTCTTTGTTCTTATTTCTCTCATGACGTACAGACTGATGTAAATTACTGTCTATCAATTTCGACTAGCAGCCAGCTCTCACCACAGTAGGACTTGCAGGAACATTACTTCTTGCCAGTATAGCTTTTTTTTGGGATAAATAAGCGATACCATAAGCCTGACTACCACAGTAAAGATAGCAGCCATTTATCCCATTGTCGTTCGACTCTGTACTGAAGAATTGTAGTAAAGTACCGTTCATTGAAGTAAATATGTACGTTGTCTTTTCACTACCACTCCCTTTATTACATTCGAGATATAAGGACAAACTATCGAATTTTGCTTACTTTATATGTGTATCTATGTTTGACTGCAACTACGGAGCCAGCTACATTGAGTATACACACAATTAGGTAGGTTTATCATCGTACTTCCGAACATCATCGTGTATAGTTAAAAGCAAGGGACAAATAAGATCCATTCGTAGCTCTGTTTTGGCACACCTTGTAGACCTGAAGCCATCGGAATCCACTCTGAAGAAGCAAATATTTCTTCGGTCAATCCTTTTGCCTTCTGGAAGTGGAAATCGTTAAATTGCTTGTTTCTGCGTTTTCATAAATATTTCAATGCGAGGGGGGGATACCCAACGGATAGCACCTACTTGGGGTCGTCAGGTATGCATATTGCAACGACCCAACAGAAGCCCCACTCTATGGAACTAATATTCCGCAGGTACTAGTGTGGTGAGAGCTGGCTGCTAGCCAAAATTAGTAGATAGTAATTTACCTCAATGTCTACGTCCCCAATATTGGTCATGAGAGAAATAAGAACAAAGACTGAGTCAACAACCAATCACAGCAGATAATGTTTGCGTAGGCGGATATAATTTGCAGATAGATAATCTGAACTTCAAGAAACGGCCACAAAAAGATGAGAGATTAACTTTCAGTGAAAAACCACCAATCAGAAGACTGTGTTTGTTTGCTTACAATAATCTGTAATGATGTACGTGAAAGTCTATAAATATGTGTTGATTTCCTAAATAAACGATCTGTTGGTCTGACCCTTGTCTTCTCTTGTTACACTACTGTGCCCCAAAAGGCATTTGGATAGGAATAACCACCATGGTAGAAGTCATTAACATTATGTTGAGGGCCTGTGGTTGGCTGGGGTGGATTCGCACTACTGGTTTAGTTAAAGATGTGACAGTAGTGAGGCGTGTTTCCCTCGAAAGAGGACAGTCAACCTAACTATGGTTTCTGTTTACTGTGGATAAGAGGAAAGAGTTAGAATAAATTCACCCCGAAAATTGTACATCTCGATTTATCCTACGGTGGTCCGTGCCCGGCGTTAAATTCCTAATACGGATACAACCCTGAAAACTAATTCAAACAGGCCGTGTGTGTGTGTGATCAACCTCCAGCAGTTGTCCCTGGGGGGCTCTACGATAATGATGATACTGCCTCTTGTAAATTGACTAAATATTATTGGGTCACAAGAATTATTAAGAAAACAGTTGAGGCGAAGAAAATTTTCTTTTCGACGAAGTCATCAACTAGGTTGTACATTCGTGTATTTATAAGAAACAGATTGGAAAGTTCCAGAATAAGTTCTGGTCAAGGGTCAAATTAATTAAATTACAATAAAGAAAGGAAGGCGAAATTTGCAGTATAAAATGATATCGTTATTCTATTTCACAGGTTCCTGTTATGTACTGGTCAAGAATTTAATAGTCCTGACGCAAGAAAGAAGGAAATCAGAAGACCACTAGGTTTGCGATGATACTTCTATTTTCCAAAACACCAGGAGAATCAATATGTCACACAAGAGTGTGAGAGCAAAAATATATATGAATGTCCGAACAAGTGTGTGAGCGAATATTCAAAATGAACAAATCAATAGATAGTCTTAACATGATTGGCTAATTATAATGGAATGTCGATCCATATATACATAGCAAATATACAGACTGTCAAACAAAACACACATATTATATGGATATATATCGGATCTCATCAACTGCACATCACTACCTGAAATTACAATGGCTTTATAGATGATAATAGCATACTTTAATGTTTGAATGGTAGTAGAGATGACATTAAATTGACGAATCCAAAATGGAAGCAGCATTCCAATTTTTATTTTAAGTTTTCATCATCATTTTATACCCTTTTAAAGTTGAAAAGAGGTGGGAGGGGTAAGACAGAAAACAGAAAAATTGATTAACAGAACAGTGTTATCTTGTAGCTTGTTCACATAGCAACTCAAGAAACAAAAGCGGTTGCAGTTTATGAGATTAAGATTTGCTCAGTGAGTGAGTAGAGATCACTGAATTAGATGACTAATTAATGTAATCAAAAGCAAAATTCAGTTACCAAGAGAGTAAGTGAGAGATTAATCACACAAATACACACACACACTCTCTCTCTCTTTGTGTATGCATAACTCTAGTTGGTTTGAATGGTTTGATTGCTATCGATTTGGCGAATTGTAGTAAATTTGTCATGTCTTTTGTTTATTTAATATTTTGAAGGACTTAGGAATCTCTACGAGATGACCAGTATCAGCAATATGTCTGGTAATTGCACTCTGAGAATATTTGCTTGCTTTTAGGCACAGGTTTTTGGGAATATGTTCAGAAAACCGGATAGAAGCCCTCCTCTCTGTCCTTCCAATGTAATTGCTCCCGCAAGTGCACTTAAATTCATAAACGCAGTGACATCAGTAGGGTATTTATCCAGTTTTGAGTGGATAATAGAAGGACAGCAAATTTACTACGATTTGCCGAATCGATCGCAATCAAACCATTCAAACCAACTAGAGTTATGCATGCACAAAGAGAGAGAGTGTGTGTGTGTATTTGTGTGATTAATCTCTCACTTACTCTCTTGGTAACTGAATTTTGCTTTTGATTACATTAATTAGTCATCTAATTCAGTGATCTCTACTCACTCACTGAGCAAATCTTAATCTCATAAACTGCAACCGCTTTTGTTTCTTGAGTTGCTATGTGAACAAGCTACAAGATAACACTGTTCTGTTAATCAATTTTTCTGTTTTCTATCTTACCCCTCCCACCTCTTTTCAACTTTAAAAGTGTATAAATTGATGATGAAAACTTAAAATAAAAATTGGAATGCTGCTTTCATTTTGGATTCGTCAATTTTATGTCATCTCTACTACCACTCAAACATTAAAGTATGCTATTATCATCTATAAAGCCATTGTAATTTCAGGTAGTGGTGTGCAGTTGACGAGAACCTGTGAAATAGAATGACGATATCATTTTATACTGCGAATTTCGCTTTCCTTTCTTCATCGAAATTTATCAAGGTAACCAATTGTATAATAAAATTACAATTAGGAATTTAAATACCATAATAAACAGGGGGACTGATAAATCTCAGACAAAACAGTTTTATTTTTGAATTGAATTTTTGATTGGACCGAAGTGCTCGGTCTCAGGTTGACATATCGGCTTCTTGTGCAGAGACCTGAGACCGAGCACTTCGGTCCAATCAGTCGACGGGAAATTCAAAAATTCAATTGAATAATTAATATGACCCGTTGCACAAGAGGTGGCTCTCGTGGCCCAAGTGGTCTAGTGAATAACGCTTTGGCGTTCGAAACTATGGGTACTGGGTTCGAGCCTCGGTGGGAACATCATCACTCACTGAGAAATGCAGGTACATCCAGATGACGAGTCCCAAATAGGACGAAATGCGCATCCTGGATTCCACTGCTAGCCACCATCCACCAATTGTATACTAAAATAGTTTTATAAATACTGAGAAGATTGACATTGATTGTGCAATTAGGTGGTTAGAAATGTAGAAATAACAAAAAGAGGCAAAATGTTTGGATAAAAATGCTCCTGGGATCATAGCTGATGTGACGAATACTTGTTTATACAATCAGAGATTAAATATGTAAAAATAATAAGATGACAGAAATAGATAGGAAGTTTGGATATGAATAGGAGGGATTAAAATTAGTTAAAAAATAAGATGAATAAGTGGGAAGTTTGGATATATAAGGCGATGGGATGGTCATTACTAAAAACAATTACCTGTTTTTAAGATGGCCATGGCCGGGGCAAGGGTTGGATGTATTTCTTTTGAATACATAGTGTTGGTTTGAGCTTTTGAAAAACTACTGCCTCAGCTATGCCCAGCTGTCCTTATTCCACTCCCTTTGATAGGTTTGATCGTATTTTGTATATTATTTTCAAGGGTTTTTCGAATGGTGTTGAATATCCTGCATTGACTAGATGTTCTGTCACTGAACTATATACACGTTTTCGTTCTCCTTTGCTGCTAGCCGGACTGGATAGTGTTCACGAGCGCGTTTTTCAAGTCGTCTCATGGTACGGCCGATGTACTCAGTCAGCTCCGCAAGAGAAAATAAACTGGTATATGCACGTAGATTTGTTTATCCAAACATCGTGTCTATTTTTGTTATTTCTACATTTCTAACCTCCAATTGCACAATATGTCAATCTTCTTAATAATTATAATGCTACTTTACCATAATACTTTGTTTACTAGATGTATCACACAGTGTGAAACAGCAGTATTATTTACTGGATGACGTTTCGAACACAACTTATTACTGTTCATAATCATATCACCAATTATAATCACACGACTTGGAAACTTGAGTTTAAAGTTTTCTTTGTCTTCTCTTAATTGTCGTCGTTGGGGTAGTAGTAGAATTTTCCAGATATCTGGGTGGATAGGTGTTGAATCATTGCTATTATATGTATTTGCAGTTGATTCGATAAACAAAGCTCCCGTTATCAATCTCTCCCTCCATTCACCATCTTACATTAGATTTTAAAACTGTCATCTTATCCCATCCATCCTATTGTATGGTTGTGTGTAGTTGCACGTGGTGAGTGCTATAGCTGAACCATTGCCTAGATTTCTTATCTTATTCGGGTTAACTAATCTAGATTTCCCCGCTAGGTTTTTATGCTCGGATATTCTCACTAACTGCCCCTGTTCTACTAGTTTGACCTAAGTATTTGACCTGACAACCATTGCAGGCAGGGTATTGGATAAACTAAATTGTTTTGTTTTAAGGGCTCCACAGGATTGATCCCTTAACCGACGAAGCTTGTTTCTAATTGAATTTGTGGGTTTGAATGCCACTTTTTCAACTGTAAATACCTGAAATAGGAATGATTCAACACCTGTCCAGCTGGACATCTGGAAAATTCGACTACCCATACGACGACAAATAGGAGAGAACAAAGGAAACTATAAAACTCAAGTTTCGAAGTCGTGTGATTATAATTGAGATGATTATGAACATTAATAAATTTTGCTCGAAACTGTGTCATCCAGTAAATAATACTGTTTCACTGACTATGTGATATATGTAATAAACAAACTAATACGGAATTGGTTACAGGATTTCATCATGAGCTGACATTAGTTAGAGAACCACTGGAGAACCTGGGAGTGCTAGGCAGCTGTTTCGTCCTAGTTTGGGACTCTTCAGTAGTACACACCCACCGGAATTCAAACACAGGACCTTCTGGTTACAAGTTGGCGAGCTATCTCGTAAACCATTAAGCCACTGGGACACGATCGAATAGTTGTGCATGAATTCCAACTTCTGCCAATTCACGACGTAGCGTGACCTCTAGACAATCAACCAAATCCCAACAAACCAATACTTCATTATGGATAAGATTTTATTTTGATAAATCACACGGTGGTGTTGTACAGTCATATTAACTGATGATGACGTTTCGAGCACAAACTGTTGCCACTCATAATCATATCATGTTACTCACACAACTTTGTTCTTTCATTTATATACATGTGTGGTATCGACTAAATATTGGATTCAAATTCAATGTGAGATAATGTACATTCAGAAATAATAATATTAGTACGAGTGTTGTTGATCAATTGCAGTTAGATGGGAAAAAGGACGAGTGTGTTTTACAGTCATAATAAGCCACCTTCAAACACTTTAATTTTGGCTTTGCTACCGACATACTAATACGTTGTTGAGATAACTTTAAACTATGTAGAACTTTATTTATTGTTAATGTAAAAAACTGGATGCAATATTGTAGTAAAATGCTGAGAATTCCATTCTGTATCACAATACTGATTTGGAATAAAGCTTATATTATGTTATGTTATGTTATATGTTATGTTACTTGTTGGAACGTTATGTTTGAATTGAAATAGAATTTTAAGATTATTTATTATCCTCTTCTGATTTGACCTGCCGTAATAATTTAGGTAGGTGGAAAGAGAGGTTGATCACAGAATCCTTATTTACTAAGTCTACACCCAACACATGCAACAGAAATAACTCAATGCAAATACGAGAAATATGGAAGATATTATTACCACCAGTCAGTGACACTAGAGGAGGATAATAATCTTAAAATTCTATTTCAATTCAAACACAACATTCTAACAAGTAGCTTATTGTGACTGTGAAAAAAAACACTCGTCCTTTTTCCCATCTAACTGCAATTGATCAACAACACTCGTACTATTATTATTTCTGAATGGACATTATCTCACATTGAATTTTAATCCAATATTTAATTGATTCTACACATGTATATAAATGAAAGAACAAAGTTGTGTGAGTAACATGATATGATTATGAGTGGCAACAGTTTGTGCTCGAAACGTCATCATCAGTTAATATGACTGTACAAACCACCGTGTGATTTATCAAAATAAAATCTTATCCATAATGGAGTTATACTCTACCACAGTGCCCAAGTTTTATACTTATATCAATAAACCAATACTTAAATATCAATGAGACGCTCAGTGGCGACTGGCCATATTCAGGTAGGTAATTACTTGTGGTTACTAGTGAGAAGTCGTAACCAGTAGGGTGCAACCAGTCGGGCGTCAGGACAAATGCTCACTGAAGATATTGGCCAGTGGTCGCGCTACGTCGTGAATTGGCAGAAGTTGGAATTCATGCACAACTATTCGATCGTGTCCCAGTGGCTTAATGGTTTACGAGATAGATCGCCAACTTGTGACCAGAAGGTCCTGTGTTCGAATCCCGGTGGGTGTGTACTGCTGAAGAGTCCCAAACTAGGACGAAATAGTTGTCCAGTATTCCTAGGTTTTCCACTGGTTCTCTAGCCATTGTCAGCTCATGATGAAATCCTGTAACCAATCAACCAATCCCTACAAACCAATAGTGAATAATATGGAATTACTCACTACCACAGTGCACAAGTTTTACACATATATTAATGCGAATTAATTCTTGTTTCATAATGTTTATTTATTTTGCTGTGTTCCCACTCCCCCTCCTACAGTTTGGTGATTTTTATCCAGTTCAAATAGTCAGTTTAATGCATAATCGTCAAGTTCATGAAATTGTCTATGCTGGTCAATTAGCTTCAATGGAGGTACATTTCTTACCAAAGTCATGGAACAATCTAAGTTATAGTCAACGTATTCATATATTACAAAATATTTCCTCATCTTATAATAATAATAATAACAATACTAATGGTATTATGAATCAACAAAATAAACGATCCCAATATTTATTATTTGGTAATGATAATGATAACACGGGGAATGAAGAAAATATCCCCTACAATGAACAGCCGGATGATAGTAATACCAATACTTCACAAATGTGGCATTCATCAGTAAAACTACGTCGTGGAATGATTCTACTCACTTATCCAATGTTAATGATGAATAAACATCTGTCGAAATCATCTTCATTATTATTATTATCATCTACAAATCTAAATTCCCCATCGACATCTTCAAATCTTTCTCCTCTATCGTTATCGTCGTCCTCCTGTTCCTCGACGTCTTCGCCCTCATCACCTCTGCCATCTTTGTATGATGCATTCATATGGAATCAACCATTGAAATCAAAAGATTGTATCAATTTTTCAGTTGTTTGGACAGTGAAATTACGCTTAGCGTGTCGTCTACCGATTGTCTCTTTTAAATTGGGTACACCACCGATTATTTTAACCCCGATACCATCGATTGGGCAACGTGTCACCATCTATGCTGGTTGTATATGTCAAACTGGTGTTATTATTGATGGGAGAATTGAAGAGAATCAACGAAGTGAATATGATCAGTGTGGAAATAATAATAATTTAAACAATAAGGTTTGTATTGTTTTGGTAGTGTGGGTGTGTGTGTATATTTATTGTTATTATTATTGTTATTCTCTAGGGTTCCGAGTGGACCAAATGGCTTCGACTACACATCTCCACTTTGTTCTGTTGTCTACCGTCCTCTTCAGCAGCGTCCACGATTGGTCATTGGAATTCCAAGAAAATATATTGCACTGATTAAGGCACTCTACTCGTACTCATACAGCCAGGTGAGGGCTTACGGCGAGCTGTCATCTGAACTGATGACGACCAGTGGTGTCCGTCAAGGATGCCGATTATCTCCTTTTCTATTCAACTTCATCATAGATGTGTTAATGGACTTAACCCTAAGTGACTTCAGCGACTCAGGGATTGACTTGCTACCGGGTAATAATCTCGTTGACTTGGAATATGCAGACGATATAGTCCTTCTAGGCGAAGACGCTGACGAAATGCAGAGTCTTCTAAACACCTTGAGCCGCAATCTACGAATGTTTGGCATGCGATTCGCTCCCGCCAAATGCAAGATTATGTTACAGGACTGGACTAAATCGACGCCTAGTTTAAAATAGGAAGTGAAGTGATAGAACACGTTGACCGCTTCACTTATTTGGGAAGTACCATCAGCCTCAACGGGTTGATCTCTGACGAAATCTCAGCTGAGTACGGATACAGGGGGCTCGTTTCGCATTTGTTAGTTTACGCCGACTCTGGCGTAGACGAGATCTTCGACTATCGACCAAAGGGCGGGTGTACTGCTTATCAGTCCGCTCCGTCCTCCTTTATGTGTGTCAGTGAGACCTGGCCACTGAGAGTGGAAGACATGAAAAGACTAGCTGTCTTTGATCATAGGTGCCTGCGTTCTATTTCCAGTGTAAAGTGGCATAATAAGGTGAGCAACATGGAGGTTAGGCGTAGAGTTCTAGGTAAACAGGGGAAATCAATCGCCGAGGCTGTGAAGCTACATCGACTCAGATGGTTAGGACATGTGTTACGTATTTCAAGCCATCGCCTCCCTCGACGAGCTATGTTAGCGGATATAGGGTCAGGCTGGAAAAAGCTAACGGCGGTCAAACAAAAACTTGGCCTCACCAGTCAATGAAATCCACAACAGTTGGTCTAAGCCACGTAGAAAGGTGTAGACTTCCAGACTGGGGTCCTCGGGACGGTAAAAATCTATGGTTGGAAACAATTGGTGACATGGCTCAAAATCGTTCTCAATGGCTGGCGCAGATGCATCCACTCCTTGTGACTTATGATCTCCAATGAAACTGTTTTGTTTTTCTTTATTACTCCTTTGTCTCACACCTCTGCTCACTGTTTCTATTATGCTTTTCTTGTGCTTTCTTCTCTTGCTTTGTGTGCTACATGGAGGGAGTGTGGCGAATTGAACTTCCGCACATTTGTGCAAAGTTCTATGTCGAAAACAGACAGACAGACAGACATAAACTCTCATCTCTTATTCGCACGTTTCTTCTGTATCACCCTAGGACGACCTATTCGTCGCTTCCCATTTGAATTCCATTCGAGTAATGGCCTGCATTGTGCGCGATGTCATTCGGTGGCCAATATTAGGCAGACGTAGGATTACGGTAGCAAGCAACTAGGGGGGGGTGGTCAAATCAAAACTGGAGCAGCAATCCAAGAGATCTGTGATTGTTGATTTGAGTAACGCTTAAGGGGGTGTATATTACCCTGTTTGGGTTATTTGAGGCGTTAAATGCAGAGAGAGAATGTTGGTCATGTAGGTCAATATTTCTGTTAATGGCGCAGATTCATTCAGTGTATTGTAACTTCCCAAACTGATAAAATCTTATTATTCTCTGCGTAATTGTTCTTCCTGATACACATTTCTGTTTATTATGGCTTCTTCGGATTCCTCTCCGCCTTAACCATAACTCAAAACCCTACAGTATAGGGCAAAGTAAGCCGCTGCATGGTAAACTTGTTGTTTTTAATACACGGTGGGATATCACGTCTAAGCTAAAGTTGACATAAGTTGGCTAATACCAACTAATCCTTCTGTATTTGTACTGAGATCTCATTCGTGAGCAGTTAGTCAGTCTGTCGGGATTCAATTTCTTAAACATGTGAAGGAAATACTACATTCGGTGCGGCATTCGATTCTGTCCGACAATGCTTGGCTGCAAAGGGGAATGCCGAGAAAATACATTACACTGATCAAGGCACTGTACTCAAACTCATGCAGCCAGGTGAGAGCTTGCGGCGAGTTGTCATTTGAAATGGTGACAACTAGTGGTGTCCGACAGGGGCGTCCACTATCTCTATTTCTATTCAATTTCATCATAGATGTACTAATGGAATTGACCCTAACTGACTTCAGCGACTCAGAGATTGACTTGTTACCAGGGAATAATCTTGTTCACTTACAATATGCAGATGATGTAGTCCTCCCGCGTAGGTGGAGACTCTGATCAAGTTTAGAGCCTTCTGAACACTATGGGCTGCAATCTACGTATGTTTGCCATGCAATTCTCTCCTGTCACATGTAAGATGATGCTACACGACTGGACTACACTGACTCCTAGTTTAGAAATAGGGAGTGAAGTGGTGGAGTGCGCTGACCACTGCACTTATTTGGGGAGCCGCATCAGCCAGCCGTAGCGGATTGATCAATCACGAAATCTCATCTCGAATACAGAAGGCTTGGTTTACGCCGTCTCTGGCGTAGACGTGATATCCGGCTGACTATCGACCAGAGGGTGTGTGTACTGCTCATCAGTCCTCTCCGTCCTCCTTTATGGCTGTGACACCTGACCATTGAAAGTGGAAGACATGAAAAGGCTGGCTAGCTGTCTTTGATCACAGGTGCCTGCGTTCTATCTCCTGTGTGAAGTGGTATAATAGGCTGAGCAATATTGAGGTTAGGCGTCAGTAGAGTGTTAGGTAAGGAGGGAAAATCAATCGACGAGGTTATGAAGTTACATCGATTGAGGCGATGGTTACGACATGTGTTACACATTCCTGCCTAGCCGTCGCCTCCCTCGATGATCAATGTTAAGTGACATAGGATGGATCAGGCTGGAAAAGAGCTAGCCATTGGTGGTCAAACCAAAACATAGCCTCATTAGTCAATGAATTCCACAACAGTTAGTTCAAGCTAGTCGTGTCGGATGGTGCAGACTGACTGACTGGTTGGGGTGTTCGGGACGGTTAAATCCAATGGTTGGAAACAATCGGTGATATGGCTCGAAATCGTTCTCAATGGCTGGTGCAGATGCAACCACTCCTTGTGACTTTTAATACCCGATAAAACTATATTGTTCTTCGATATTACTATTCTTTTTGCTTCATATCTCTGTTTACTGTATGTACTTTGCATTTCTTTTTGCTTTCTTCTCTTGCTTTGTGTGCTACAAGGAGGAAGTGTGGCGAATTGAACTGTTGTACACTGGTGGAAAGTTCTGCTTTGAAACTAGTCAGTCTGACATTCGCTGCAGACCAGTAGTGTGCATAGCGTCATCTAGAATATGGTGAGCAAGTTAATTAATTGCCTGCTACATTTTGTCAGGGTATTTATCGTGTAATCTGCCTACTTTCAAGGAAATCTTCGACTAATAACAAGCCAATCAGTCCCTGAGACATCATCAAGTTTCCCAAAAGGTTACATCCATCAGTACACGTGTATAATGGGAGGAAAAATGAGAATAATGAAATAGTGGATTGTTAATAGATGACAACTCTCTCTCTCTCTCTCTCTCTCTCTATATATATATATATATATATATATATATATATATATATAAACGCTCTTAGACACGACTTCATAAGTTCTAGTACAATAGTCTTTCTTATTATTCCACCCATCTGTAAAGACTAACACTGTACGTCTTGATGCACAGAGTCGGTGGCACAGTGGTTAGGACTCTCGCCGACCATGCACATGGTCCAGGGTTCGAGCCCACGCCGACGAACACCTGATATCTATGGTTGGCCTGCGAATTTCGGGCTACCGATATCCACACTGAAAATTCCACACTTGTACCAAAAATACGGTGTGGAATTAAGCTGTAACCAAAAAAAGAAAAAATGCTTTCATTAGGTTAAGAATTATGGCCCCGCCCCTCACCTTTAGGCATGTTTTGTCTTCTAGACTTTGACGAAGGTTAAAGACAGGACTAATGCACCTACACCTTTAGCCTTATTCGTTTTTTTCAATTTTGTCTTTCTAACGTCGCATTTGTAAGCTTTTGTGGAACCCTATGTTAGTTAATCTCAAGCATACCTTCTTATGAATGATTATGGCAGGAAGATGTAATTCGCCTTTCAGAGTCTTCTCTACCTGGAGTCAGACTATCATGTCCTACCGGTTTGATTTGATGTAGATTAGAGAGGTGGGTTTTCTTTTTCAACCTCTAAACACAATCGAAGAACTTATATTCACCTGAATATGTCATTCAGTCACCAGTTGGATTGCAAACACTTGTTATATGTAGCTGCTGTAGGTAGGTAGAACAGTTGAATAACTGTTCTCCTCAAAGTTTTCTAAACATATTTCTCTGAGGTTAAACCTGCAACTCTTCCTTTTTTTCCTACTTTATTTTCCCTTTTCGTCACCTATCAATGTGGGAAAGTTCCAGAAGAATTTCCGGCTAAGGGTTCAAATTAATAAAAATTACAATTAGGAATTAGAATGTCATAATAAACAGTGGAATGAGACGGATAAAACTCAAACAAAGTAGGATCATAACAACTAAGATGATTAACATTGTGTGCAATTATGGGATTAGAAATGTAGGAACGTGTATACAGTTCAGTGACAGAACATCTGATCAATTCAGGATACTCAGCGCCTTTTGAAAAATCCTTCAAGATTCAATCAAACCTATCAAAGGGAGTGAAATTAAGACATCTGGGCATAGCCGAGGCACTAGCTATCTAAAAGTTCAAACCCACGCTATGTATCCAAAAGAAATATGTCCACCGCCTGTCCCTGCTTGGCATGGCCTTCATCAACAGATAAATTTTTTTAGTAATTACCATCCCATTACCTTTCTTATCTAAACTTCCTGTTTATTGATGTTATTTTTAAGTTTTTCTTAATCCCTGTTTACACTACCATATTTTCACATCGGAACATCGTGTTTATTTTGTCATTTCACTGTTTCTACACATTTAATCCCTGATTGCACAAACAATTATTCGTCACTCTAGTTATGATCCCACTAGATTTGTTTATCCAAACATCCTATCTGTCGTTGTTATTTCTACATTTCTAACCCCATAATCGCACAATGTTAATCATCAACGTTATTATTATTATTCTACTTTGTTTGAGTTCTACCCGTCCCCCTGTTTATTATGGCATTCTAATACCTATCAGTGTTTGTTTTTGTTTCTGCAATCATCTTAGAGACTTTAATAGTCAGCTTCTACTTCTCCATGGGGTTTTCCCACACCCTTGTGATGATATACAGATCTCTCACGACAGGGAAAATGAAACCCAGGCCTTCTTATTTTCAAGTGTGTTAGTTAGTTAGCTAGCTAGTTGGGGGAAGGATTTGATGATGTGGATATCAATTAGACGACCATTGAAAACCAGAAGGGACTACCAGGTAAACTTTATCGTCCTTGCTTGGGACTTTTCAGCAGTATGTCCCCATGATGCCTCAAGGGATCGAACTCACATCGACATTTTCCCGGTGTTTGACAGAAGTTGGAATTAAGCTAAGTGTAGAACATTGACACTCTGGTAGAATGTAACTCCATATTAGATTAGTTTATTGGTTACAGGATTTCATCATGAGCTGACATTAGTCAGAGAACTATTGGAAAACCTGTAGGGAGTACTGGACAGCTGTTTCGTCCTGGTTTGAGACTCTTCAATAGTACGCACCCGCCGGGATTCGAACCCAGAACCTTCTGTTTACAAAGCGAGCTAGCTCGTTGCATGAATTCCAAGTTTTGTTAATTCACGACGTAGCGCGACCACTAGCCAATATCTTCGGTGAGTATTTGTCCTCACACCCGACCTGCTGTACCCTACTGGTCACGACTTCTCACTAGAACCTCAGGTAGCTAAAGTCTAAGTATTTATTAGAGTGCATCGAATTCATGGGCCATTATTGGGTTTGAGTTCCAATGATGCCTGTGAACGGTCAACAATCTCGCTTCGTCTCATAACCTTAAGACACTAGCTTCGATTCCTGATTTGAGTTCATACATAAGTGCGTATACTACTGCTGAAGAGTCCCTAGACAAGGACAAAAGACGCTAGTCTCCAATCCGTGTCTAACCCAATATATATGTATATATCTATCCGTAATCCAACTTGAAACCAAGTCTTATTCTTCTCTTTTTTTTGTCTTTTTCTTTTGGTCTGTTTATTTGTATTCATCAATCAGCTGATTGTTATTGTTATGTTTCTTTCTTCTATTCTTTCCTTCCTTCCTTCTCTCTTTTTTAAATATTTTTGGTAAAAATTTATATGACTTATGCTATTGTTATGATTACTGTTTTTGGGTGTGTTGGTGTGTACGTGTCCTGTGGGTTCCATCAATCGTATGAGATTATTGTGAATTGGGCTAAGTGATGGTGGTGGTGGTGGTGGTAGCACAAATATTGTGAGTGCGTGTGTGTGTGTGCGTGTTTAGCACATGCCTTCCCCATAATAACAATAAGAAATACCACTTGTTGCACTACTACAACAATTACCCACTACTAGTAATAATAATAGTGATCATCTGTTTTGCCTAGAATAGAGAAACACACGTGTTTCATTTCTGTTTATGTGTATGTGTGTGCGTGCGTGCCTGAGTGTGTGTTTGTGTAACTACTGACTGACAGACGACTACTTTCAACATAGAACTACTTTATACAGAAGTGTATAGCAGTTCAAGTTGCCACTCTGTGCCTCCTTGTAGCCCACAAAAGCAACAGAAAAGACCCAGTGGACCCAATTTAAGAAAATAATAGTTAGACAAAATGATATAATTTACAAAATACCCTGCAATGACTGTGAGTGAGGTAAACTATATATGGGTGAAACTAAATAGGTCGGGCGGGGTAGTCAAATTGTCGGAACATAAGAATTTGGTTAACGGAAGAATGGTTGATCTCGAGAAGATAAGTAATTCCGAAAAAAAGCTCAGCACTACATTGCACTGCATGCATTAACACACAACCACCCAATAGGGTGGGTGGGAGAGGGTTAGGATTCTAAGAAGTAAGCAATATAGGTAGGTGGAGATAAGGACAAAAATGGATTACTGAATCCTGCCTGGTTCATCGAGTCTACACCCAACACAACACATGCAACAGAAATGACTCAATGCAAATACCAGAGATATGCATGGAGGATATTATTACCACCAGTCAGGGAAGTCAGAGGAGGATAATAAATAATCTCAAAATTCTATTTCAATTCAATTCACATACATCATAACATTCTAACAAGTTACTTATTTATTTTGACTATAAAAACACGCGTCTTATTTCCCATCTGATTGTATTTGATGAATAACACTCATATTATTATTTCTGAATGTACTTTATCTCATATTGATTTGTGTTCAAATGTCTAATCATCAGTTTCACTCATGTACATAAATGAAGCAAGAAAATTGTGTGAGTTAATGACTTGACGTGATTATGAGTGTCAATAGTTTGTGCTCAAAACGTGGTCATCAGTTAATATTACTGTATAACACTACACTGTGTGTGATTTATCAAAATAAAATCTTATCTATAATGGAGTTACACTCTACCACCGCATTGCCCAAGTTTTTTATACTTATATCAACAAACGGAAGTGTTCGTTGGGTGAAAAAGATCAGGAGTAATATGGAAGAACAATAGAACACAAGGGAAATGATACTATTAAATTCCTAGACGTTTTTTTCTAGTGAAAATAACTGATGGCATAATCGAAAGATCTATATTTAGAAAGTCTTCATGGATAGGACAGGACAGTACATGCATTTCAAAAGCTTTGTTCCAATCCAGTATAAAAAAAGAACACTTAGTCAGAACACTGTTCAATAGAGCACGGAAAATTTCTTCTGACAGTACAACTGAGCATGAAATAAAATTTCTGAAGGATATTTTAAGCTAAGAATAGAACCGCTCGTCTCCATTGCGTTCGGTTCTCTGCTAGAGTTTTCACCTGGCTCCAAGTCTGCCCACAAGCTTTCATCTCCTCTTCACATGACCTCCTCCAAGTCACCATTGGACGACCAACTCGCCGCTTCCCTTTCAGGCTCCACTCGAGGACTTGTCTAATGATGTCACTTGATGGTTTCCTCAGTGTATGGCCAGTCAATCCATCTCCATTTCTTCCTGCCTATTTGTTTCACGATAGGTTCCTGCTGGGTTGGTTCGCTCACTGCCAGAGATAGATCTCTTTTGCTGATCTTTTCTGACCGGCCATCTGATCTTGAGTACCATTGAGCGAAGTCAGCTGTTGATGAAGGTCTGTAGTTTGTTTGAGATGCTGTTTATGACGCGCTGGCCAATTCTCTGATTTGTATGGTGAGTAGCACTTACTTCACATTGGAGTTGAAAATCCGGATCTTATTTTACATGCTGAGTGCTGTTGGCCTCCACACGGACTTGAGAGTAATGAAAGCTTGTCTTGCCTTCCCGATTCGTGCTTTGATATGCTCGTCAGTTCCGCCTGTAGTTGAAACGATGCTTCCCTGGTCGTTAGGTGAAGGAGGTTGTTTCTTTCAGGTTCCTCCCATTTATGTTGGCTGATTGTTGTCTGCTGTTGTTGTTGTTGGTGTTGGCCAGGAATCTTCATCACCTTTGTTTTCTCTATGCTCACCTGAAGGCTTATCTTCTCTGGATGCTTCTTCTATCGTCAACTTGTTGCTTTTCACTTGCATATCTTCCAGTTTGTGGGAAATCAGACATATATCATCAGCGAAGTCCAGATCCTCCAAGTTTTTCGTTAGGGTCCATTTTCTAAAGAAATTAGCCCCTGCAAAACTATCCAAACAGTTCCGAAGAAATCTGTCTACATTAGTTGCCATTCACAAAGGATATGATGTACAGGAAGTAGTTAAAGAAAGACTCTACAAAGCCATCAAGGGAACTTATCATGCCGCAAAACTTGTTTCCCTTAACACCACTAAGCTAGTGCTTCAACAATCTGGGAAAGACCAGTCGCCAATCGTCGACACTTCAAACTGCAGCGCATATCAATTTGAGTGTGTTTGTGACAGCTAATACATAGGTCATACACAAAGGCGATTGTCTACTCGCAAGATGAAGCATTTGCCAAAATGGTTAAAAACAGCTGAGTGCAAAGTGCCAAAATCTTCAATAACAAAACATCTTGTAGACCATGGACATGACATCCACGCGGTCAAGTCATTCACTGTCGAAAGTCAGCAGACAAAGAAACAGGAAGATGCTTGCAATTGCTGAGGCTTGTTCAGTTCGAGTCTATAAACCAGGTATCTGTGTACAAGAAGAGATGGTCTTCACTGTGAATCTACCACGGTAGTATGTTTTACTTATTATTCTACCTCTTATTATTATTATTCTTGATTAATTTAAAACTATCCTTTATCAGTAGGATTATCTTAACTCACTTCAACACTATTAATTATTATTATTGTAACTATTACTATTGATATTCGTCTGTTTGCAATTCTCGTTATATTCTCTAATAAATAGTTGTTTATCTAAGCGATGCAATTGAAGCGTAATGCATTTAATCTTAATTTTGATCTCTCATACTTCCTCTCACCTTATCTATTGGAACATGACCTGGAAAACATTCGCACTTGTCTTTCTGCACGACTAATCCAATGTAATTCATTCATTTATCAGTCCTACATCTCCCAATATATTTGCAATTGTATATATATCCGTGTATGTAGAGTATTCAACTGACGAGTCCTACCGATTTCAATGAATTCATTAAGTCATCCTGCTTTATTAACAACTACCTTTGTTGCTTGTTTTAAATTCGTATCGGGAAATAAATGTTTTCAAGAGTTTTATTGGATGGTATGACATATCACGCAAAGAGTGAATGCATCTGCACCAGCCAGCCAGCCAGCCATTACACCGAGAACGAGGATTTCCAGCCATATCACCAATTGTCTCCAAACATCATTTGGTTCTTAGGTGACTGTAAACTTATAGCAGCTCAAATCGAAACTACCTAGCGAACGGATGAATGACTCTGAACAACCGATCAGGTGACTGCGTATTGTACAGGCGTACTTATGAATGCTGTACACCTTTTTGAGTTGTAAACGCGCTCCATATCTTGTTTTTGATATTACTGTTTGGGGAACAGACTGATAGAAAGGTGGAAATAGTGTGAATGTGGAGGTGTCATGTATTATTTACAAAGATTTACTAGGTGTGTTTACAGGTGCGATGAGTCCCGAACCAGTTCGAGAAGGCATGCCGTTCTGCTTTTTTAGTTCACTGATTCCCTAGGTACCTTTTTCGCCAATTCTAACGAAAATTTTAATGATGTGACATAACTGGGTGCTTAAAAGATCAATAACAGCAATACCTTATGAATCAGAAAATTCAGAAGTGTCTTCACTGCAATCATACCAGTACTGCAGACACATAACATCATGGAAAATGAACAGGCTGACTCAAGTACTTGGTGGAGTTGGCGTCATTCTCCACGTAGATGAGACGGTATTGATCAAAAGAAAATATAATCGAGGGAGATTGAGTGCAAATCAGCATTGGGTGTTGGGGATATATGGCACCACCGTCCACAAACCATACATTGAGGCGATCCCTAATCGCCAGTGCTAATGTCTTATTGCCTATTATCCAACGCTTAGTGCTGCCTGGAGTAGTTATAGTCAACTATCGACCCTGGGCTATATTCATCACATCGTCAACTATACAAATGATTTCATCAACCTTTTCGATGAAACTCACATTAATTCCATCAAAAATTTCTCGAGTCACCTTAAAAAAACGGATCAGATCTGTGAATGGATCAAGAAATGCAATGATATACAGTTATCTCGACGAGTTTATGTACACGGCTTGGTTTAACATAACTACGAAGACTCGTATGAAAAATTGTGAGGATTTGTTTAGACCATTGAATTACTTTTATATAAACGTTTTATTCAAATTATGTGCCGTTTCTATAGAGGCATATGATTGGTGAGGGTTGTCGTTGTCGAGGTCATTTATCTGTTCGCTAGGTAGTTTTGGTTTGGGCTGTTGTAGTTTAGATTTACTAGTTCTTACCATCCTGAGGAACCCAATCTGTCGTCAGCCAAGCCAGTCTACAGCTTCCTATGTGACTGGCTGGCTTAAACTGACCTTTATGGATATGATTGACTGATGAAGCCATATTTTGATTTGACCACGATGTGCTAATTCTTTCTACAACTTGATCGATCCTATGTCAGCTGTTAATATTGCCCGCGTCGAGGAAATCTGTCGATGGCTAGAAATGCGTAATGCATGTCCTAACCATCTCAATCCCTGTCACTTCACATTAATATATGTGTAAAACTTGGGCATTTTGTTAGTATGTCATTCCACGTTAATTAGTTAGATATATCATTCGGTCAGTGAAACAGTATTATTATTTACTGAGTGACGGTGTTTCGAACACAATTTATTGTTCATAATCATATCATCAATTATACTTACACAACTTCGGAAATTGAGTTTTATAGTTCTCTTTGTTTTCTCTTATTTGTCGTCGTTCGAGGTAGTACAATTTTCCAGATATCCGACTGGACAAGTGTTGAATCGCGTGTATCACACTTGTCTGTAGTTGATTCGATAAATAAAGCTTCTGTTATCAATCTCTCCCTCCCGCCACCCTGTTACATTATATTTTAAAACTAATCTTATTGTACGGTTATGTGTAACTGAAAGTGGTGCTTGCTATAGCTGAACTGTTCTCCAGATTTCTAATGTAGGTATCGGGTCAACTAATCTAGATTTCTCTAGGATTTTGTGCTCCACTAGTCTGATTGACTAACCCTGTTGTACTACTTTCACTTGTGTATTTAACCTGATAGTCATTCTAGCAGGGTATTTAACTTCTCAACTTCGTATGTATATGTGTGTCTGTGTTTCGGTGCAGAAAATAGGTGAACAGGTCAATAAATAAACAAAGGTGTCTGTGGTTTATTAAGGCGGAGGGCAATAGATGAACACCTATTCAACAATTTGATCACTCACTCACTCCCTCAAAAGTGATCTACGTATTATCCAAGAATTCCTTTTTAATATATTTGTGCAGTGCGTCGGTGGTATAGCGGTTAGGACACTCACCAACCATGTACATGGTCTGGGGTTCGATCCCTGGCCGACGCACTCCTCTACCTCGCTAAGCCAGAAATAATGCTGGTAAAGAGGAAAGGTTGAGAATGAGGCTAGCAACCCCATCCTGTAAAAAGAAACACTGACTGCTACAGAAACTTCAAGCCAATAGCTTGAAGCCCTATGTTCCACTGGGGAACTTGAAGGAAAAAAACGATGACGGTTGTTTTACGGGTTGATCACGGATTGATATCAGTTAGAGAACCATTGAAAACCAGGGAGTACTGGACAGCTGCTGTTTCATCCTAGTTTGGGAATCATCGGCAGTACGCACCCACTGGGATTCGAACCCGGGACCTTCCGGTTACAAGGCAAGCTCGTATACCATTCAGCCACTGGGACCCGATTCAATGGCTCGTGAATTCTAACTTCTACTAATTCGTGATTTAGCGCGACCCCAACCATTGTCGTTGGTGGGACATCCATCCACACACGTGACATCTAATTGGACCTCACTGGTCACGACTTCTCACTAGAACTCAGGAAACTCCAACCTGTAGCAAGTCACTAGCGAGCATCAGATTAACTTTCTATAGTTTGGTTTGTAAGGATTAGTTATGTTTTACGGGTTGATCACGGATTGATATCAGTTAGAGAACCATTGAAAACCAGGGAGTACTGGACAGCTGCTGTTTCATCCTAGTTTGGGAATCATCGGCCATTGAATCGGGTCCCAGTGGCTGAATGGTATACGAGCTTGCCTTGTAACCGGAAGGTCCCGGGTTCGAATCCCAGTGGGTGCGTACTGCCGATGATTCCCAAACTAGGATGAAACAGCAGCTGTCCAGTACTCCCTGGTTTTCAATGGTTCTCTAACTGATATCAATCCGTGATCAACTCGTAAAACATAACTAATCCTTACAAACCAAACTATAGAAAGATGACGGTTGTGTAATACGGTGAGTAGAACTCAAATGGTCAATAATAATAATTATTACTATCACTCATACACACTATGACCCCATTATCGGTGGATGAGGTCAACTCTTGACCACATTTCTCTCAAATTCCCTTATTTATTTTATTAATTTTTTTAGAATCACTTAGAAGATACAAGTCATCTTTATGTACGCTTTACACGACAACCTGAATGCGTTGAAATTGGTCGTCAATTTATACTCACCTGGAATGGTAGCCTGAAAACAGTTGGTTATGTTATTGATTTAATCGATCCATTGAAGTGTAATTCATCAATTTCTCTTCTATTGAACAATGAGACTAGTAATAATAACAACGATAATAAAGGTGATGCCATTCAGTCAATGAATGACAGCGATAATGATTTCATATGGAAAAGACACAATACTCTATCATTTCGTGAAAAAGATGACTATGATAGTAGTTGGTCAAGTCTACGAATGAATTTTATCGATCGTATGATGATGAATACAACTCATGACAGTGGAAATATTAATATTAATAATAATAACAATAATTTGCAATACTTTTATCATAAATCAAAGTCATTGTCTTTATCATTGGAAGAATTTGATGGAAGCAATTATGCATCAACAAATGAAAAATTCGATTCAATGCATTATACTACTTCCATTCATCATCATTTAAGTAGTTTATTAGAAGCAGAAATAGAAAATCAAGAGAATCAGAAAAAGGGTACAGATCTGTCCAGTGGTGGTGATGTTGGCGGTGTTGGTGATGTCATTCCCCCTGGACAATCACAAAGACAAGAACAAAAACAGCAACGAAATGAACAACAGTCACCTGATATTGGTGTAAAGTCTTCACAGTCTACGAATTATCCTTATCATAATAATAATAATAAGTCGTCATCTTCTTCTTCAAGATCGAATAAACGCCGTCATCGACGGAAACAAAAGTCTTAACCATGGTGGTTTATTTATTCGTTCTGTGTGTGTGTATGTGATTTAGTTGTCTAAATATTCAGTTATACAATCAATTTGTTCATTGAATTCTTTTGTCCTATTGAAAATATTCAGCATGTAGTGATACACACTATTTCTGAAATGTCTAGTTTCGTCTTCATCGTCTTATGGCTTCCTCTTGTGTAGTGTATATATTATATATAACAATAAAAACGCACACATACATACACTTATTTTTGTGTTTGTGCATATATTCATGTTTGTTTGTTTCTGTGCGGGTGTGGGTGTGTTTATTGATTTATTTATTTGTCTTTCTAATTTTTCGGATTATAAGTAGTTTATTTAGCTGTTTTATTTTTGAGCGTATATTTATGTATATTATGCAGTATTCCATGATTCTAACTTTCTATTGGTTGTTTTGTTTCGTACGCGCCCACCTCTGCCCATCCGCCCACGCATGTGCGTGTGTGCGTCACAGCGTTTCAATTGTACATTGAACATACATCTACATATATTTATCCTTTGTTTAAATCAATTCAATTAGATAATATCGAAATTTGAATAACAGGCAATAACAGCAACGATACGTCGTCCGCACAACAAGGAATAATGAAAGTTACTCATTTTATTCTCACAATTTTATTATAATTTAGTTCATTAGAGAAATAATTTTAGAATAATAATTCAAGATGAGTATGGTGTATGTATTATTGTAGATGGATCGAAGCATCTCGAAAATATCAGAATATGAATGAATGGAAAGGTATGATAAAAAGGCGGCGATGTAAGACGGTAAGGATTCCCCCGTTTGTTGCTGTTGTTGTTGTTGTTATCGCACTTTGAGTTCTTCATATTCTTGCTTTTGTTTGTAATTAGTTTTATAATAGAAGAAATTCTTTGTTCTTTTTTATTCTTTATGTTTGTGCGTTTCTTCTTTTTTGATGACGTCACAATAACAGCAGCTATATTATTATTACAATTATTACCAGTGTGTAATACCGAATCTTGTTAACTTTGAGTTTTACTCTTCAGACTCCAGTAGTACCACTCATGTCCTTTCTGAGCATTCTTCATTGTTTAGTAATAGTAGAATACAATATGGAAGAATTGAACTGAACTACACTCAATTGAACCATCTTTATACTTACTATTACTTATGCTATATATATATATATATATATATATATATATATATATACAACATATAATTATTTATTATCAACTTGTTCACAGATATACTCATTCATTTATTGATTTATTTGTTTATTTATTTATTGAAAAATAATATTTTTCATTTTTCTCATGCAAACATTTCTTCTTTTGCGTGTGTGTGTGTGTGTGTGTATTTTGTTGCCCAAGTTGAAGGGGTTATTCAACTTTATGGTGCTCGTGTTGTTTGTTAGCTTGTTTTTTTGCCGATAAACATTTAACTACTGAATGGGTAAATTTAAGTAGGCATGTCATAATTCTCATAAAATTCACTTTGAGATGATGCTATTCAGTGTTAGATAGATGGATTGAGGTGGATCTTGACAAGAACTTCTGCGGGTGCATAGGTGAATATAATACAAATTTGAGCAGAAAAAGTGTAACAAACATTGGTGTAGAATAACACAAATCCATTTTATTTTTCCATATTAGTTTGTTTATTAGATATAAGACAGTCACTGAAACACTATTATTTATTTATTTAAACGCATAAAAACTTGGTACAATATGGCACCAAGAAGGATGCGCCACACAATAATAATAAAACAACATAGATCAAAAGAAAAAAAGAAAGAAGAGAAAAAAATATATAAGTAGAGAACGGATAAAGAACTTTATCTGGAAGGAAAACAGTCATGCTTAACAAGTTCAAACAGTATTCGGGAAGGGAAGAAAGAAGGAAATTGCAACACGTGTAATAGCACGCGATAAGTTTCATTGATTGTTTGTTGCTTCATTCAATTCATTGTGTGAGGGCTGAGATACTGCCTGGGCGCCTAGACCAAAGCAGGTGGTTTTATTGAGGGACCACCCCCGAGCCTTTGACTTGGAGTCTAATCCGCAAGGCAGCGGAGCAGCGTCAGGAGCTGGACTCCCATGGTTTCCGGTGACCCATATGGGTTCATACGCCATTTGATCTGATTGGATGCTGGAGCCCATGTACCCTATGGTAATTGCTTGTAGTTTAACTGCTATCCAAACAACCTTCCTGACATTGTAGGACCTGCAGGCACAGAGTTCCAGTCAGTTTAGCATGTTGGCTCATTACGCTGTTCAAGCCCGACCACCACGACAAGATAGCAGTTATCGGCCGGGGAAACAGTATTATTTAATGAATGACTAAGTTTCGAACACAATTTATTTATTGTTCATAATCATATCATCAATGATAATCACACGACTTTGAAACTTCCGTTTAATAGTTTTCTTTGTTCTCTCCTATTTGTCGACGTAGGGGTAGTAGAATTTTTCAGATGTCCTCGTGGACAGGTGTTGAATCATTTCTATCCCCTCTTGTGGTAGATATATTCATGGAAAGGTGAGAAAACATAGCGATTGAAAAACGTTCAATCCCACCCCAAATGTATGGTATGTAGAGATATGTAGATGACACATTCACTGTACTTAGAACACGGGACATAAATAAGTTTTTCGAAAACATCAACTCAAAGGCGGGGGCAATTCAATTCACTTGTGATGAATTGGGAAGTCAGGAAGGGGAACTTTCTATGTTAGACTGTAGTGTAAAAGGAGATGAGATGGGAAGTTAAACACACACTGGTGTTTACAGGAAACCCACACATTTAAACAGATATTTGGACTTCAGGTCATACCATCCTACTATGTAAGTGAAAATAGGATTAGTAAAATGTTTAAGTAATAGAGCATAAAAACTAAGTAGTGCCAAGGAAAATCTAAGACAGGAAGTGAAACATATAGGAGAAGCTTTGAAACTCTACAATTACCCTGATAACTTAGTCAGAAAGTATGTAGGGAAGTGTAAAATAAAATAAATAGTGAAGAGATAGTGATGATAATATTAGTAATATTAATGGCTATATGCAAGCCAAATGTGCGCAAGACAACACCAACAATAGGGTGTAACAACAGAAGACAAGGCCCAGGCAACAGATCGTTTTATTATGAAAATCAACACGTATTTATACATATTTCACGTACATTATTATAGCTTATGCAAGTAGACAAGCGCAGTTATCTGATTGGTTGTTTATCAGAAGTTAGGCAGACAAACGCAGGCTTCTGATTGGTTGTTTCGGGATTCCTCGACAAATAGAGTTCTCTATCTGCGAATCATATTTTGCCACGTTAACTTTGCTGTGATTGGTTGTTGAATCAGCCTTGCTCATATTTTCTCACGGCCTGCTCTCACCACAAGGGAATATAAATCATCAATAATAATTTCATACAGGGAAGGAACCTCGGAAATCACCACCTTACGCAGAATTGTTAACAATTTTGTTAGGAATAAAAGTGACTGGCATTCAAACCACCTACAAACTCAATTAGAAACAAGCTTTGTCGGTTAAAGGATCAATCCTGACAGTGGAGCCTTTAAAACAAAACAATTTAGTTTATCCAATATCCCGCTCGAATGATTGACGGGTCAAATATATAGGTTAAAGTAGTAAAACAGGGGCAGTCAGACTAGCCGAGCATAAAAAGTTAGCAGAAAAATTTAGATTAGTTGACCTGAATAAGATAAGAAATTTAGAGAATAGATCAGCTATAGCAAGCACTACATGCAACTACACACAACACAGCCATACAATAAGATGGATGGGATAGGATGACAGTTTTAGAATCTAATGTCACAGGATGAATGAAGGGAGAGATTGGTAACAGAAGCTTTGTTTATCGAATCAACTGAGGAAGAACGCGTGTAATAGGAATTATTCAACACCCGTCCAGTAGGATATCTGGAAAATTCTACTAACCCTATGACAAACAGGAGAAAACTATGAAACTCAAGTTTCGAAGTCGTGTGATTACAATTGATGATATGATTATGAACAATAAATTGTGTTCGAAACCCCGTCACCCAGTAAATAATACTGTTTCTGTGACTGTGTGGTGCACCTAATAAACAGACTAATATGGAATTACTTACTACCACATTTCCCAAGCTTTACGCATATATTAATGTGAAGTGACAGGGATTGAGATGGTTAGGACATGCATTACGCATTTCTAGCCATCGACAGATTTCCTCGACGCGGGCAATATTAACCGCTGACATAGGATCAATCAAGTTGTAGAAAGAATTAGTACATGGTGGTCAAATCAAAATATGGCTTCATCAGTCAATCATATCCATAACAGTCAGTTTAAGCCAGCCAGCCACATAGGAAGGTGTAGACTGGCTTGGCTGACGACAGATTGGGTTCCTCAGGATGGTAAGAACCGGTGACTGTAAACTACAACAGCCCAAACCAAAACTACCTAGCGAACAGATAAATAACCTTGACAACGACAACCCTCACCAAGCAGATGCCTCTATAGAAACGGCACATAATTTGAATAAAACGTTTATATAAAAGTAATTCAATGGTCTAAACAAATCCTCACAATTTTTCATACGAGTCTTCGTAGTTATATTAAACCAAGCCGTGTACATAAACTCATCGAGATAACTGTATATCATTGCATTTCTTGATCCATTCACAGATCTGATCCGGTTTTCTGAGGTGGCTCCGAAATTCTTCGATGGAATTAATGTGAGTTCCATCGAAAAGGTTGATGAAATCATTTGTATATAATTGACGATGTGGTGAGTATAGCCCAGGATTGATAGTTGACTATAACTACTCCAGGCAGCACTAAGCGTTGGATAATAGGCAATAAGACATTAGCACTGGCGATTAGGGATCGCCTCAATGTATGGTTTGTGGACGGTGGTGCCATATATCCCCAACACCCGATGGTGATTTGCACTCAATCTCCCTCGATTATATTTCCTTTAAATCAACACCGTCTCATCTACGTGGAGAATGACGCCAACTCCACCAAGTACTTGAGTCACCCTGTTCATTTTCCATGATGTTATGTGTCTGCAGTACTGGTACCATTGCAGTGAAGATACTTCTGAATTTTCTGATTCGTAAGGTATTGCTGTTATTGATCTTTTAAACACCCAGTTATGACACATCATTAAAATTTTCGTTAGAATTGGCGAAAAAAGTACCTACGGAATCAGTAAACTGAAAAAAGAACGGCATGCCTTCTCGAACTGGTTCGGCACTTATCGCACCTGTAAACACACCTAGTAAATCTTTGTAAATAATACATGACACCTTCACATTCACACTATTTCCACCTTTTTATCAGTCTGTTCCCAAAACAGTTATATCAAAAACAAGATCTGGAGTGCGTTTGCAACTCAAAAAGGTGTACAGCATTCATAAGCACGCCTGTACAATACACAGTCACCTGATTGGTTGTTCAAGGTCATTTATCCGTTCGCTAGGTAGTTTCGATTTGAGCTGCTATAAGTTTACAGTCACCTAAGAACCAAATGATGTTTGGAGACAATTGGTGATATGGCTGGAAATCCTCGTTCTCGGGGTAATGGCTGGTGCAGATGCATTCACTCTTTGCGTGATATGTCATACCATCCAATAAAACTCTTGAAAACATTTATTTCCCGATACGAATTTAAAACAAGCAACAAAGGTAGTTGTTAATAAAGCAGGAATTTAATGAATTCATTGAAATCGGTAGGACTCGTCAGTTGAATACTCTACATACACGGATATATATACAATTGCAAATATATTGGGAGATGTAGGACTGATAAATGAATGAATTACATTGGATTAGTCGTGCAGACAGACAAGTGCGAATGTTTTCCAGGTCATGTTTTAATAGATAAGGTGAGAGAGAGTATGAGAGATCAGAATTAAGATTAAATGCATTACGCTTCAATTGCATCGCTTAGATAAACAACTGTTTATTAGAGAATATAACGAGAATTGCAAACAGACTAATATCAATAGTAATAGTTACAATAAGAATAATAATAGTGTTGAAGTGAGTTAAGATAATCCTACTGATAAAGGATAGCACGCCTATGTTTGTCATCCTCTAGCCAACGAATGACTGGGACGCAAACGAAGGATAGACAGCTTGATAGTTTTGTCACATCTGTGTGCATTTATCAACTCAACTGCACCTGCGGTGACAGTTATGTTGGACGTACTACTAGACAGCTTAGCCAAATGTACTACTGAACATCTCCCATCGTGGTTTGGTGAAGGTCAGACAAAAACAATCCATAGCTCAATTCTATCACATTTAATTGATAGTGGTCTTGTAGTCGAGAAAACGAAAGCCTTCAAAGTAATTCATTGTATCCCACCGAATCTTTCCGATAGACTTTGTATTCGTCTACTGCACAAAGCTGAGGCAGGCGATAGGCACTCGAACTATTAGGCCCCTAAAAAGGAGTCCGTACAGTCATTATCCCTCCCTTGGCCTAATAAGACATAACCAACTAAAGACTTCTACACTACCCCTTAATTACATTTTCAACCCCTTTCTTATCTTAATCGCTTAATCTTATCACATCTTCGTTAAAAAACGTGTTTTATTTCCTTCGCTTACAATCTAACATTACTGAATCGGTTCATTTGTTTTTACTAGCCTTTATCGACTACTTCTATCTGAACATTTGTTTGTTTAATCATGCTGTTTTTTCATTGTTCGTATTATCACAGACTGCTTCACTTTTTCATCCTTATTATTAATAAGACTATTATTATTATTATTATTATTATTATTACCATTACTACTATTATGATATATTCCACAATTTATATTCTCCATCGTATTTTCCTATAGGCAAAACACTATGGCTGGTTTATATTTGAATTTGTATTTGTAAACTTATGTAGGTGTATTAGAGTTAAGCCTAATGAGATCCAATTGAAAGCACAATATTGTTCGCTTAAATGTGTTGTTCGAAGTTTTAAATGAATCAAGAATAATAATAATAATAATAATGAGGTAGAATAATAAGTAAAACGTATTACCATGGTAGATTCAAACTGACGACCATCTCCTTTTGTATACAGAGACCTGGTTACTGAGTCCTGCCTGGTTTATCGAATCTACACCCAACACAACACATCTGTCTGTCTGTCTGTTTTCGACATAGAACTTTGCACAAATGTGCGGAAGTTCAAGTCGCCACACTCCATGTAGCACGCGAAGCAAGAGAAGAAAGTACAAGAAAAGCATAATAGAGACAGTGAGCAGAGGTGTGAGACAAAGGAATAGTAATAACGAAGAACAAAACAGTTTCATTGGAAATCATAAGTCACAGGGAGTGGATGCATCTGCGATAGCCACTGAGAACGATTTTGAGCCATGTCACCAATTGTTTCCAACCATTTGTTTTTACCGTCCCGAGGACCCCAGCCTGGAAGTCTACACCTTCCTACGTGGCTTAGACCAACTGTTGTGGATTTCATTGACTGGTGAGGCCAAGTTTTTGTTTGACCGCCGCTAGCTTTTTTCCAGCCTGACCTTATATCCGCTTGTTATGTACTCGTCGCTAAATTATTGTTATGGACTGGTCGAGAAACTAATAGTCCTGACGCAAGAAGGCGGAAATCAGAAGACCACTAGGTTTGCGATGATTCTTCTATTTTCCAAACACAAGGACAAGCAAAAGTGGTATCACACCAAAATGTGTAAGTAAGTGTAAGTCAGTCACACAAATTGTGAGAACGAAATATATATATATATATATATATATATATATATATATATATATATATATATATATATATATATATATATATATATATATATAGCAAAATATAGCAGACATGTCAACAACCACCATATATGGATATATGTCACCAAGCAACGGACTGTCAACAAACACTCATATTATATATAATATAAGGGGAATATACATTGTTAAAGGAGACAAGTTCATACCAGTGAAATGGTCACAGACTAAACGAGCAAACAGAAAGAGAGACCAACATACACACACATATATATATAAATGGATACATATCACCGCTAACATAGCTCGTCGAGGGAGGCGATGGCTTGGCATACGTAACACATGTCCTAACAATCACAGTCTTTGTAACTTCACGACTTCGTCGATTGATTTCCCCTGTTTACCTAGAACTCGAACACAACACATGCAACAGAAATGACTCAATGCAAATACCAGAGATATGCATGGAAGATATTATTACCACCAGTCAGTCACCCGAATCAGAGGGCGATTATAAATAATCTGAAATTGTATTCTATTTCAATTCACGTACATCATAACACTCTAACACGTTACTTATTTATTTTCACACTCATAATTATATCAAGTCACTCACTTACACAGCGCTTTTCCTTCATTTATATACATGTGTGGAATTGATGATTAAACATTTGAATAAAAATCAACCGATATAGGATAATGTACATTCAGAAATAATAATAATATGAGTGTTATCAGTCAAATACAATCAGAGGGGAAATAAGACGAGTGTTTTTATAGTCAAAATAAATAAGTAACTTGTTAGAATGTTATAATGTACGTGAATCGAATTGAAATAGAATTTTAAGATTATTTATTATCCTCCTCTGATTTGACTAACTGACTGACTGGTGGTAATAATATCTTCCATGCATATCTCTGGTATTTGCATTGAGTCATTTCTGTTGCGTGTGTTGTGTTGGGTGTGGACTGGATAAACCGGGCAGGATTCAGTAATCAATCTCTCTCTTTCTACCTACCTAGATTACTTTTTAGAATTTTGACTCTGTTCCACCCTACTGTGTGGTTTTGTGTGTCAATGCATGCAGTACAGTGTAGTGCTGAGCTTTTTTCTAAATTACTTATCTTCGCGAATGGAGTCAACCATTCTGACCTTAGCTAATATTCTTATGTTCTCACAGGCAATCTCACTACTCCTGATCTACTAGTTTGACCTATACAGCTGACCGCACAGTCACTGCAGGGTATTTTCTAAATTATATTATTTTACCTCATTGGGTCCACCGGGTCTCTTCTGTTGCTTCGCGTGCTACAAGGATATAGAGTGGCAACTCGAACTGCTACACTTCTCTGTAGAAAGTAGTAGTTCGTCAGTCAGTTTCACATACGCACTCTCGGTACATATACACTAAAATTGAAACGATACAAAGAAGATTAGCATGGCCCCTGCACAAGAGTGACATGCAAAATCGTGAAGCGTTCCATATTTTTGTAGCGTCGGTGGCACAGCAGTTAGGACACTCGCCGACCATGCACACAGTTCGGAGTTCGATCACCCAGCCACAAACGCACTCCTTTACCTCACTAAGCCAGAAATAATGCTGGTAAAGAGGAAAGGTTGGGGGCATGGGGCTATCAACCCCATCCTGTAAAAATAGACACTGCTACAGAAACTTTAAGCCACTACTAGCTTGGGGCCCTATGTTCCACTGGGAACGTGAAGGAAAAAAGATAATAACACACACACACACATAAACAGAAATGAAACACGTGTGTTTCTCTATTCTAGGCAAAATAGATGATTATTATTACTAGTAGTTGTTGTAGTAGGGCAGCAAGTGGCCGCACTCGTCAGCTCCCATCGGGATTCCACTCGAGCGAAGGCTTGACGCGCTATGTCATTCGACGGCCTCCTCAACGTGTCCCTTATCCATCGAACTCCATTTTCTCTCACATATTTGTTCACCGATCGATTCTCGCCTGTTGGTTTGTTCCCATAGTTTCTGGTTGCTTATTCTTTCTGGCCAGCCATTTGATCTTCAGTATGGTACGATCAGCCAGCGAATGAGACAGCTGTTGATGAAAGTCTTCAGCAAGCCGTTGGAAATCCTTTTCGTGACACACACTGCAAGTTTTTGACCCGTATAGAAGGGCCGACTTGAGATTGGTGTTGAAAATCTGAATGTTGTTCTTTATACTGAGATGGAACGCAGAAGATTTCAAAACCGGTTTCCGGTGGATGAAAGCGTATCTTGCCTTTCCATTTCTGACTGGTTTTGAAACCTTCATCCATTCCGACTATCTGTGGCCGAAACGATGCTTCCTAGATAAGTGAAGGAGGTCACCTCTGTTAAATCTTTTCCTCTGATGGTGATTGATACTGGTTGTTGTTGCTGTTGATTGGTTATCTTCACTGCCTCCATCTCTCTGTGTTCACCTGCAGTCGTCTTTTCGCTGCCTACCTTTACTGCCAGTCTGTGGTTTTCGCTTGAAAGTCTTCGAGTTTGTGTGACATTATACATAAATCACCCACACACGCAATCCAGATCTTCTAGATTCCTTTTTATCTGTCGTCCAGTGTATTTCTGACTCCTCGCTCACTGTTCACAGTCTGACGCATAATCCAGTCCACCACAATTAAAGATGCTATAGGTGATAATAGGCAGTCAGGCTTATCTTACTCCTTTATGCACTTCGAATGCTTCGTTGAGTTTTCTGTTGTGGATCACTTGAAATGTGTGGCATTGTCATACAGCTGTTAAATGAGGTTGACAGAGACTTGAGGTACGCCGTAGTCTTGAAGTAGCTTCCAAACTACTTCTCGGTCTACGCTGTCTGTCGAAAGACTTTTCAAAGTTGTTGAAGGAAGTTGAGGTAGAGGATTGACTACCATTCTATGCTTTGTTCGATGACGATGTGTGTAATTGCCATTAGATGAACACATGATTTGCCTTTCCTGAATCCAGCTTGTTCTGGGCGGAGTTCTGTATCCAGTGCGTCCTTTATCCTTTCTAGGATGATGCAACTTAGCATTTTACTTGATGTGCGTGGACAAGAGCATTATTTCACGTCAGTTCTTGAAGAGCGAGGTGTAATCCGCCCTTCTTTGACAGTTTGACGAGGTAGCCAGCCTTGCTTCCAATCAGTAGGCACCTTTCCTTCTTTCCAAACGTTTTGTCGTAATGAAGTGAGAACATCTGTTGTAATCTCTGCGGCCGTCTTCAGTGCTTCAGGAGGAATGCCGTCTTGTCCTGCTGAACTTCAGGAGCTTGATCACATTCAAGATTTCTTCTTTCGTTGGAGGAGTGGTGTCCACTGGCATTTCCGTGTGGTATTTCTAGGCGAGTTGGCAGTGGTGGTCGATTCAAGAGCCCTTTAAAGTGATCAACCTATTGTTTTATTTGTTTCTCCTCCCTGGTAATCAGGTTTCCTTGAGCATCTTTTATTGGTTTCATCATCTGGGTTGATCTCTTTATGGATAGAGACTTGGTTATCTGATATAATGTCCTCATGTCTCTTTTACCTGAGGCCTGTTTTGCTTCAGTTGCCGGCCAGTGTGTCGAAGAATTGTAGTTTGTCTTTTCTAGCACTCTTCTTCACCAATGTCTTTATTCAGTGCAGTGTACATTGAATTCAGCTTCACAAACAATATAAAATGGATCTATGTTATTATACGCCAATGTTTGTTCTTTCTTTGGTCAAATTTATTAAAAAGTAATTCTTGTATAAAATGCAGATCACTTTTAAGGGATTGAATGATCAAATTACTGAATAGGTGTCCACCTATTGCACTCCTCCTTAATAAGCCACAGGCACCATTGTTTATTTATTGACCTATTCACCTACTTTTTGCATCAACACGCACACGCATACACATACGAGGTTGAGAAGTTATATATCCTACCTGCAATAATTGTTAGGTTAAATACACAAGTCAAACTGTGGTGAGAGCAGGCTGCTAGCCAATTGGTAGACATTAATTTACCTCAATGTCTAGGTCACTAATATTGGCCGTGAGAAAATATGAACAAGGCTGATTCAACAACCAATCACAGCAGACTTAATGTGGGCAAATAAGATTCGCAAATATATGGCTTAACTTTCCGAGAAACCAGAAACAACCGATCAGAAGACTGTGCTTTTCTGCTTGAATAAGCTATAATAATGTACATGAAATATATATATATATATAAGTACGTGCTGATTTCCGTAATAAAACGATCTGTTGCCGGCCCTTGTCTTCAGTCAGTCAGACTAGTGGAGGACAAAATCCTAGAGAAATCTAGATTAGTTGACCTAACACCTAGATCAGAAATCTGGAGAACAGTTCAGCTATCGCAAGCACTACTTTCAGTTACACATAACCATAGAATAAAATGGATGGGATAAGATGACAGTTTTAAAATCTGAATAGATCGAGTCTCAAGGGGGCATCTCAGTGATATTCAAGTGTTGGTTTGTAGGGATTTGATTGATTGGTTACAGGATTATTGTTAGGACGGCAACAAAGATTAATAACAGTTACGTAGGTAGGTAAGAGAAGATGAGAATTCGGTGTGGAAGATGTCAAATAAAAGGATGATGGTGGTTGTTTAATACTGTGAGTAGAACTCATAGTGACAAGAAGGGGTGAAAAGATAAGTTAACAAGACAGAAATTTAATAATAATAATAATTGTGATACAGACTGGAATTCTCAGCATTTTACTACAGTATTGCATCCAGTTAGTACATTAACAATAAATAAAATTCTACATGAAATATGGGTAGTCTCAGTTAATTTTGACAACAAAATATTGGCATGTCGGTAGCAAAGCGAACGCAAAGATTTTCTTCTTCAAGAATTGTCTCAAAAAAACATGAATATCCCAAAGTATTTTGGAAGTATCTCAGACGAAATCACATATCCCCTAACTCGCGTACACTGAAACGACACACTCTGAATCACATCGATGCAGTGCGATCAAGACTACCTGAGCTAGAGCAGAATATCTCAAAAAGCTCCCACGTTCTCTATGAGTTATCTGAAGACGAGAGAACAGCATTGGAAAACGACTCCAATACTGATAGGATCCCACATATTTTGGTATTGACTGTTTAATCTTGCATATATGGTATATTATCATTCTCACACATTTTGGTATTGACTGCTAATTTTGTATATATGGTATATTATCATTCTCACACATTTTGGTAGTGACTGCTAATCTTGTATATATGGTATATTATCATTCCCACACATTTTGTTACTGACTGTCAACCTCGCACATATGGTATATTATCATCTCTCACGCACTTTGTTATTGGCTATTAAGATAAATTATTTCAAATGCTGTTAGCTGTCCATATTGTTGTAAAATGTATAAATACCATGGTTTTCTTTATCGTTGTTGCACTTCAATACACAGTCACATTCCAGCCTTTGTCTTTTGATATTTGCGTGCTTTACTAAATCGGAAGGTACGACGAGCAGATAGGCAGATTAGTTCAGGCGCAGACAGAGCAAGGTGAAAACGTCTTCATTCAATTCCCTACAGTTATAACAAATACGGTTACAAAGAAAAGAACAGATGATGTTATAATGAAACTAAACCAAAGCCTATAGTCCGTTACAAAAGAAACCGTTTTTCCTACTTGTCCAGAAAAATACGTGTACAATTATTCTGATGTTCAACTATCTCCAATTCAAATGGAAATTTTAGCACTTGGATATAAGTTTTGTGATGCAACGTCAAAAGTGAATGAACAGAACACGAAAGTTCAATTTGAGAATTTAATCGACCAGACGAAAGATCTGGTCCCAATCTCATATGAGAATGCAGAACTTTTTAAATCAACCGTTTTAAATTGCTGCCTTGATTACTTCAACAAAAAACCCAGCCTTCGTAACGTACTTTCCAAAGAACATCGAAAGCAGCTGAAAGAACTGAAGGATAATGAAAACTTGATCATCACACGACCAGATAAACGCTCCGGAATCGTCTTGATGAACAAATCAGACTTCCTAAGCAAACTCTCGGTGATACTATCTGATGATAAAAAGTTTCAGAAACAGTCCCCACAGAAAGATCCCACCGAACAGACGGAGCTGCAGCTAACAAAGATATTGAAGAAAATGAAAGACGAATCCATTATCAGTTCAAAGCTATACGAACAACTGCGCCCATCTGGTTCCACAACGCCGCGCATGTACGGCTTACCTAAAGTGCACAAACAAGACGTCCCACTCCGACCAATACTAGGTATGATAGATTCCCCATATCATACAATCCCGAAATGGCTGGTGGAGATTGTCTGGCCGGTGAAAGAGAAGCTGTCAAGACACAACCTCCGTGACACATTCGACTTTGTTGATTCAATTAAGAATGTCAATGTGGCAGAAAAGAAAATGGTCTCCCTGGATGTCGTGTCTCTCTTCACCAACGTTCCGCTGACAGAAACCGTATGTTTCCTTTGTGACTACATTCAATCCAATAGCATCGATGTTGGTATACCGATCCATTACCTGAAAGAACTGTTACTTTGATGCACCTTCAACTTATACTTTAGTTTCAACAAGGAAATATACAGGCAAGTATATGGAGTAGCAATGGGTTCTCCCTTAGGACCCCTCCTAGCCGACTGCTTTATGGCTAGCTTAGAGAACAACGCCTTATCACCAACTATCAACGACCTCCATCTCTACAAGAAATACATCGATGATACTTTCATTATTTGTGATGAGAATTGCGATTTAAAAAACCTACTTCAATAATGCCCACCCAAACATCGACTTTACACTTGAGACTGAATACGACGGGATGTTCCACTTCCTTTACGTCCATCTGACAAGAAACGCCGACAACTCTCTGAAAAGGTCCATATACAAAAAGCCTACATGGAATGGACAATTCATAAACTTTCAAAGCTTCGTGCCCCTGAGCAGAAAGAGGAACCTGATATGCTCTCTTTCCTCGCGGATTCGCAAGATATGCAACGAGGAAGTGGTTGAAGAAGAACTGCGTAATCTTCGAATAAAACCCTGATGGAAAACGGTTTCCCGCCCAGGTTCATAGAGAAGAATCTCAAACCTAAGAAGACATCCGAACAAGTCCAATCAGTTCCAAAGAAAATACTTCAGCTTAATCTAGAATTCAAAGGTGATATTTGTTATGTACTCGTCGCTAAATTATTGTTATGTACTGGTCGAGAATTTAATAGTCCTGACGCAAGGAGACGGAAATCAGAAGACCACTAGGTTTGCGATGATACTTCTATTTTCCAAACACAAGGAGAAGCAATAAGTGGTATCACACCAAAAAGACACACAAGATTGTGAGAGCGAAATATATATGAATGTACAGACAAGTGTGTGAACAAATCAATAGACAGTCTTAACATGAATGGCTAATTATAATGGAGTATCGATCCATATATACATAGCAAAATATAGCAGACATGTCAACAACCACACACATAATATGGATATATGTCACCAAGCAACGGACTGTCAACAAACACTCATACTATATATAATATAAGGGGAATATACATTGTTAAAGGAGACACGTTCATCAAAGTGAAATGGTCACAGACTAAACGAGCAAACAGAAAGAGAGACCACCATACACACACACATATATATATGGATACATATCAATATTGAAGCAGAAATCCTTCGCAAACGCCTCTCCATGTAGCTGGGGAAAACATACTTCGCCTCGAGTCTACGATTGACATTTTCCTGCAAGAAACTGTTCAGCCAGAACGCGAAAGACAAGCTGTCGCATTGGGCCACCTCAACGTGCACATACCAGTTTACTTGCTCTTGTGGAGCTGAGTACGTTGGTCGTACCATTCGCCGACTTGAAAAAGGCGCTGGTGAACACTACCCAGCCTGGTTAGTAAACGGAGACCAAAAGCGTGTATACAGTCCAGTGACAGAACATCTGGTTAATTCATAACATTCAGCGCCACTCGAAAAATCCTTCAAAGTAATATACAAGATTCAATCGAACCTATCAAAGGGAGTGAAATCAAGACATCTGGGCATAGCCGAGGCACTAGCTATCCAAAAGCTCAAATCCACGCTTTGTATACAAAAGAAATACGTCCAACCCCTGTCCATGCCATGGCCATCATAAACAGGTAATTTTTTAGTAATGACCATCCCATCGCCTTTCTTATCTAAACTTCCTGTTTATTCATGTTATTTTAAGTTTCTCTTAATCCCTGTTTACACTACCATATTTCCATATCCGAACTTCGTGTTTATTTTGTCATTTTACTATTTCTACACATTTAATCCCTGATTGCATCAACAATTATTCATCACGTTAGTTTTTTTATCCAAACATCCTGTCTATTTTGTTATTTCTACATTTCTAACCCCTAATTGCACAATATGTCAATCTTCTTAGTTATTATGATGCTCCTTTGTTTGTTTTATCCATCCCCCTGTTTATTATGGCATTTTAATTCCTAATTTTAATTTTTATTAATTTGCCTCTTAACCGGAAATTATTCTGGAACTTTCCCATCCATTTGATATGAATACACGAATGTACAGTCTAGATGATGACTTCGTCGAAAAGAAAAGTTTCTTCGCTCCAGCTGTCTTCTTAAAGCCAAAAGTGAATAGAATGTTTGAAGGTGTTAGAGAAGTAGATGAGTTGAGTTTTTGTACTTCTTAGTGCGGGCATATAGTTTTCTGTCTGATGAGATATAAGGGGAGAGTTGTGTGCGTTAGATAGAACGGATTTAGCCCATTTTTCACATGATTCCATGTGCCTGTCGACCAGAATATTAACAAGCTGGTTAAATGGCACTCTGTGATTTACCCTGCTGACAACCTTTAACGTCCTGCGTAATAAGGCATAGTTTTTCTTCAGTAGCCCTGGAAAAAACTAAGGGAGAACAATAGAGAATAAGGGAAGAGTCATCAGGGTAATTGAAGTTACATAGGTCAGGTTTCAGTCGTTTTATTACAATAGATTCATCAAACTGAAGAAGGCTTGATCTGTTATATCTGTTAATTATTTTGAATGATACCAGAGTGTCTATTCTCTGTCCTGTGTCTCTCAGTTGTTTGACGATTGAAGAGCTTAAATTATTTGACCCCATTTTTAACTGGAGGCTCCTTGGTACATGCTCGAACAATCTGATGTAGGTCCTTGGTATTGTGTGGAAAAGTAAGAGAGACCTTCACTACCCTCTGAAATCTGTTGTAATCAACATAAGAAGGTAAGATTCGCGTTTTCAACACTCATATCCAGTTAGTGCTATTATTATGATTATGGTTCAGTGGCGTGCGTGTACATCCCCAATAAGCATTTCCCAACAGGCTGTTACAACCTTTCTTGAACAGCAATCTTCGCTGGCTCTCCCTACTGAAGAGAAAGCAGATGACTGACAAAAAAGAATAACTCATCAGAAACTTTAGCAGAGAACTAGCCAATAGTCCATTGCCCAATAAATATTCAGAAGGTATTCAGAAGATACATTGAGGAGACCTTCAAGAGTCATCATGTGCCAGTCTCTCGAGTAGGAAATGACAAATGTAGAAGATCACGTGATTAGGAAATGAAAGCGTATTGGTAAATGCGGAGCTAACTGAAAAGCACTGCTGAGAAAACAGGTGAGATAACGATGTGTTTCTGTGAACTCTCCTACTGGAACAGTAGAAGACAAGAGACTTGGTTACCAATGTTTATTTCGTATCGCTTGCTATATAGCGAAATTATGTGCATCTTATTGTTGGCGCACCATTTGCACAGATTTCCTGTGTTCTGCTATTTCTGGACTTCATATTGTGTGTTTCTTTGTGTTCCTTTCACGTCTGCCATAATTATCCACAACGCTTAAAATTTGATTTCTCTGACATCAAGTGTATCTCCCTGCTAGTTGACATTTATATGCCAATGAACACCTCCTTATATATATATATATATATATGATCATACTGGGCTGAACACTTCCAAAGACTTCTAAACCGACCGCCACCTACAACACGCCCAACCATACCAACAACGGAAGCAGAACTACCAGTGAACATTGACCCCCCGACGAGAACAGAAGTCCTGAAGTCAATCAAGATGCTAAAAGCCGGAAAAGCACCAGGACCAGATGGAATACCAGCAGAAGCTTTGAAAATAGACCCAGAGACAACAGCGGAGTTGATGACGCCACTACTGGAGAAGGTGTGGAAAGAAGGCAAAGTACCCGAGGATTGGAAGAAAGGATACTTATTCAAACTACCAAAGAAAGGAGACTTAAGTTAATGCAAAAACTGACGCGGAATTATGCTCCTGTCCATCCCAAGCAAAATACTAAGCCACATCATCCTGGAGAGAATCAAACAAGCCCTGGATGTAAAACTCCGACTGGAACAAGCTGGATTCAGGAGAAACAAGTCATGTATTGATCAAATTGCCACACTACGGATCATCGTTGAGCAAAGGTTGGAATGGCAGTCACCTCTCTATCTCAACTTCATTGATTTTGAAAAGGCCTTCACCAGACACCGTCTAGGAATTAAAGGATAAAATAATAATAATAAATAATAATATATTTGATCATAGGGAATAATAAAGAGACAGTTACCGCGAAGAAAATTTTCGTTTCGACGAAGTCATCGACTAGCATGTACATTCGTGTATTTCTAACAAATGGGTGGGAAAGTTTTAGAACTATTTCTGGTCAAGGGTAAGATTGATAGAATTACAATTAAGAATTGAAATGCCATAATAAACAGACTGGGGACGAATAAAGCTCAGACAAAGTAGCATCATAATTACTGAGAAGATTGACACTTATTGTGCAATTAGGGGTTAGAAATGTAGAAATAACAACAATAGGTAGACAGGATGTTTGGATAAACAAATCTAGTGGGATCATAACTAATGTGACGAATAACTGTTTATGCAGTTAGGGATTAAATATGTAGAAATAATAAAATGACAAAATAGACGGTAAGTTCGGATATGGAAATATGGTAGTGTAAATAGGGATTAAGAAAAACTTTAAAATAACATGAATAAACAGGAAGTATGGATAAGCAAAGCAGTGGGATAGTCACTATTAAAAGAATTATCTGTTTATGATAGCTATGGCAGGCAGGGGCAAGAGTTGGACGTATTTCTTTTGAAAACATAACGTGATTTTGAGCTTTTGGATAGCTAGCGCCTCGGCTATGCCCAGATGTCTTGATTTTACTCCCTTGGATAGGTTTGGTTGAATCTTGTATACTATTCTGAAAGACTTTTCGAATTGGAAAACGACTCCAATACTGATAGGATCCCACATATTTTGGTATTGACTGTTTAATCTTGCATATATGGTATATTATCATTCTCACACATTTTGGTATTGACTGCTAATTTTGTATATATGGTATATTATCATTCTCACACATTTTGGTAGTGACCGTTAATCTTGTATATATGGTATATTATCATTCTCACACATTTTGGTAGTGACTGCTAATCTTGTATATATGGTATATTATCATTCCCACACATTTTGTTACTGACTGTCAACCTCGCACATATGGTATATTATCATCTCTCACGCACTTTGTTATTGGCTATTAAGATAAATTATTTCAAATGCTGTTAGCTGTCCATATTGTTGTAAAATGTATAAATACCATGGTTTTCTTTATCGTTGTTGCACTTCAATACACAGTCACATTCCAGCCTTTGTCTTTTGATATTTGCGTGCTTTACTAAATCGGAAGGTACGACGAGCAGATAGGCAGATTAGTTCAGGCGCAGACAGAGCAAGGTGAAAACGTCTTCATTCAATTCCCTACAGTTATAACAAATACGGTTACAAAGAAAAGAACAGATGATGTTATAATGAAACTAAACCAAAGCCTATAGTCCGTTACAAAAGAAACCGTTTTTCCTACTTGTCCAGAAAAATACGTGTACAATTATTCTGATGTTCAACTATCTCCAATTCAAATGGAAATTTTAGCACTTGGATATAAGTTTTGTGATGCAACGTCAAAAGTGAATGAACAGAACACGAAAGTTCAATTTGAGAATTTAATCGACCAGACGAAAGATCTGGTCCCAATCTCATATGAGAATGCAGAACTTTTTAAATCAACCGTTTTAAATTGCTGCCTTGATTACTTCAACAAAAAACCCAGCCTTCGTAACGTACTTTCCAAAGAACATCGAAAGCAGCTGAAAGAACTGAAGGATAATGAAAACTTGATCATCACATGACCAGATAAACGCTCCAGAATCGTCTTGATGAACAAATCAGACTTCCTAAGCAAACTCTCGGTGATACTATCTGATGATAAAAAGTTTCAGAAACAGTCCCCACAGAAAGATCCTACCGAACAGACGGAGCTGCAGCTAACAAAGATATTGAAGAAAATGAAAGACGAATCCATTATCAGTTCAAAGCTATACGAACAACTGCGCCCATGTGGTTCCACAACGCCGCGCATTTACGGCTTACCTAAAGTGCACAAACAAGACGTCCCACTCCGACCAATACTAGGTATGATAGATTCCCCATATCATACAATCCCGAAATGGCTGGTGGAGATTGTCTGGCCGGTGAAAGAGAAGCTGTCAAGACACAACCTCCGTGACACATTCGACTTTGTTGATTCAATTAATAATGTCAATGTGGCAGAAAGGAAAATGGTCTCCCTGGATGTCGTGTCTCTCTTCACCAACGTTCCGCTGACAGAAACTGTATGTTTCCTTTGTGACTACATTCAATCCAATAGCATCGATGTTGGTATACCGATCCATTACCTGAAAGAACTGTTACTTTGGTGCACCTTCAACTTATACTTTAGTTTCAACAAGGAAATATACAGGCAAGTATATGGAGTAGCAATGGGTTCTCCCTTAGGACCCCTCCTAGCCGACTGCTTTATGGCTAGCTTAGAGAACAACGCCTTATCACCAACTATCAACGACCTCCATCTCTACAAGAAATACATCGATGATACTTTCATTATTTGTGATGAGAATTGCGATTTAAAAACCTACTTCAATAATGCCCACCCAAACATCGACTTTACACTTGAGACTGAATACGACGGGATGTTCCACTTCCTTTACGTCCATCTGACAAGAAACGCCGACAACTCTCTGAAAAGGTCCATATACAAAAAGCCTACATGGAATGGACAATTCATAAACTTTCAAAGCTTCGTGCCCCTGAGCAGAAAGAGGAACCTGATATGCTCTCTTTCCTCGCGGATTCGCAAGATATGCAACGAGGAAGTGGTTGAAGAAGAACTGCGTAATCTTCGAATAAAACCCTGATGGAAAACGGTTTCCCGCCCAGGTTCATAGAGAAGAATCTCAAACCTAAGAAGACATCCGAACAAGTCCAATCAGTTCCAAAGAAAATACTTCAGCTTAATCTAGAATTCAAAGGTGATATTTGTTATGTACTCGTCGCTAAATTATTGTTATGTACTGGTCGAGAATTTAATAGTCCTGACGCAAGGAGACGGAAATCAGAAGACCACTAGGTTTGCGATGATACTTCTATTTTCCAAACACAAGGAGAAGCAATAAGTGGTATCACACCAAAAAGACACACAAGATTGTGAGAGCGAAATATATATGAATGTACAGACAAGTGTGTGAACAAATCAATAGACAGTCTTAACATGAATGGCTAATTATAATGGAGTATCGATCCATATATACATAGCAAAATATAGCAGACATGTCAACAACCACACACATAATATGGATATATGTCACCAAGCAACGGACTGTCAACAAACACTCATACTATATATAATATAAGGGGAATATACATTGTTAAAGGAGACACGTTCATCAAAGTGAAATGGTCACAGACTAAACGAGCAAACAGAAAGAGAGACCACCATACACACACACATATATATATGGATACATATCAATATTGAAGCAGAAATCCTTCGCAAACGCCTCTCCATGTAGCTGGGGAAAACATACTTCGCCTCGAGTCTACGATTGACATTTTCCTGCAAGAAACTGTTCAGCCAGAACGCGAAAGACAAGCTGTCGCATTGGGCCACCTCAACGTGCACATACCAGTTTACTTGCTCTTGTGGAGCTGAGTACGTTGGTCGTACCATTCGCCGACTTGAAAAAGGCGCTGGTGAACACTACCCAGCCTGGTTAGTAAACGGAGACCAAAAGCGTGTATACAGTCCAGTGACAGAACATCTGGTTAATTCATAACATTCAGCGCCACTCGAAAAATCCTTCAAAGTAATATACAAGATTCAATCGAACCTATCAAAGGGAGTGAAATCAAGACATCTGGGCATAGCCGAGGCACTAGCTATCCAAAAGCTCAAATCCACGCTTTGTATACAAAAGAAATACGTCCAACCCCTGTCCATGCCATGGCCATCATAAACAGGTAATTTTTTAGTAATGACCATCCCATCGCCTTTCTTATCTAAACTTCCTGTTTATTCATGTTATTTTAAGTTTCTCTTAATCCCTGTTTACACTACCATATTTCCATATCCGAACTTCGTGTTTATTTTGTCATTTTACTATTTCTACACATTTAATCCCTGATTGCATCAACAATTATTCATCACGTTAGTTTTTTTATCCAAACATCCTGTCTATTTTGTTATTTCTACATTTCTAACCCCTAATTGCACAATATGTCAATCTTCTTAGTTATTATGATGCTCCTTTGTTTGTTTTATCCATCCCCCTGTTTATTATGGCATTTTAATTCCTAATTTTAATTTTTATTAATTTGCCTCTTAACCGGAAATTATTCTGGAACTTTCCCATCCATTTGATATGAATACACGAATGTACAGTCTAGATGATGACTTCGTCGAAAAGAAAAGTTTCTTCGCTCCAGCTGTCTTCTTAAAGCCAAAAGTGAATAGAATGTTTGAAGGTGTTAGAGAAGTAGATGAGTTGAGTTTTTGTACTTCTTAGTGCGGGCATATAGTTTTCTGTCTGATGAGATATAAGGGGAGAGTTGTGTGCGTTAGATAGAACGGATTTAGCCCATTTTTCACATGATTCCATGTGCCTGTCGACCAGAATATTAACAAGCTGGTTAAATGGCACTCTGTGATTTACCCTGCTGACAACCTTTAACGTCCTGCGTAATAAGGCATAGTTTTTCTTCAGTAGCCCTGGAAAAAACTAAGGGAGAACAATAGAGAATAAGGGAAGAGTCATCAGGGTAATTGAAGTTACATAGGTCAGGTTTCAGTCGTTTTATTACAATAGATTCATCAAACTGAAGAAGGCTTGATCTGTTATATCTGTTAATTATTTTGAATGATACCAGAGTGTCTATTCTCTGTCCTGTGTCTCTCAGTTGTTTGACGATTGAAGAGCTTAAATTATTTGACCCCATTTTTAACTGGAGGCTCCTTGGTACATGCTCGAACAATCTGATGTAGGTCCTTGGTATTGTGTGGAAAAGTAAGAGAGACCTTCACTACCCTCTGAAATCTGTTGTAATCAACATAAGAAGGTAAGATTCGCGTTTTCAACACTCATATCCAGTTAGTGCTATTATTATGATTATGGTTCAGTGGCGTGCGTGTACATCCCCAATAAGCATTTCCCAACAGGCTGTTACAACCTTTCTTGAACAGCAATCTTCGCTGGCTCTCCCTACTGAAGAGAAAGCAGATGACTGACAAAAAAGAATAACTCATCAGAAACTTTAGCAGAGAACTAGCCAATAGTCCATTGCCCAATAAATATTCAGAAGGTATTCAGAAGATACATTGAGGAGACCTTCAAGAGTCATCATGTGCCAGTCTCTCGAGTAGGAAATGACAAATGTAGAAGATCACGTGATTAGGAAATGAAAGCGTATTGGTAAATGCGGAGCTAACTGAAAAGCACTGCTGAGAAAACAGGTGAGATAACGATGTGTTTCTGTGAACTCTCCTACTGGAACAGTAGAAGACAAGAGACTTGGTTACCAATGTTTATTTCGTATCGCTTGCTATATAGCGAAATTATGTGCATCTTATTGTTGGCGCACCATTTGCACAGATTTCCTGTGTTCTGCTATTTCTGGACTTCATATTGTGTGTTTCTTTGTGTTCCTTTCACGTCTGCCATAATTATCCACAACGCTTAAAATTTGATTTCTCTGACATCAAGTGTATCTCCCTGCTAGTTGACATTTATATGCCAATGAACACCTCCTTATATATATATATATATATGATCATACTGGGCTGAACACTTCCAAAGACTTCTAAACCGACCGCCACCTACAACACGCCCAACCATACCAACAACGGAAGCAGAACTACCAGTGAACATTGACCCCCCGACGAGAACAGAAGTCCTGAAGTCAATCAAGATGCTAAAAGCCGGAAAAGCACCAGGACCAGATGGAATACCAGCAGAAGCTTTGAAAATAGACCCAGAGACAACAGCGGAGTTGATGACGCCACTACTGGAGAAGGTGTGGAAAGAAGGCAAAGTACCCGAGGATTGGAAGAAAGGATACTTATTCAAACTACCAAAGAAAGGAGACTTAAGTTAATGCAAAAACTGACGCGGAATTATGCTCCTGTCCATCCCAAGCAAAATACTAAGCCACATCATCCTGGAGAGAATCAAACAAGCCCTGGATGTAAAACTCCGACTGGAACAAGCTGGATTCAGGAGAAACAAGTCATGTATTGATCAAATTGCCACACTACGGATCATCGTTGAGCAAAGGTTGGAATGGCAGTCACCTCTCTATCTCAACTTCATTGATTTTGAAAAGGCCTTCACCAGACACCGTCTAGGAATTAAAGGATAAAATAATAATAATAAATAATAATATATTTGATCATAGGGAATAATAAAGAGACAGTTACCGCGAAGAAAATTTTCGTTTCGACGAAGTCATCGACTAGCATGTACATTCGTGTATTTCTAACAAATGGGTGGGAAAGTTTTAGAACTATTTCTGGTCAAGGGTAAGATTGATAGAATTACAATTAAGAATTGAAATGCCATAATAAACAGACTGGGGACGAATAAAGCTCAGACAAAGTAGCATCATAATTACTGAGAAGATTGACACTTATTGTGCAATTAGGGGTTAGAAATGTAGAAATAACAACAATAGGTAGACAGGATGTTTGGATAAACAAATCTAGTGGGATCATAACTAATGTGACGAATAACTGTTTATGCAGTTAGGGATTAAATATGTAGAAATAATAAAATGACAAAATAGACGGTAAGTTCGGATATGGAAATATGGTAGTGTAAATAGGGATTAAGAAAAACTTTAAAATAACATGAATAAACAGGAAGTATGGATAAGCAAAGCAGTGGGATAGTCACTATTAAAAGAATTATCTGTTTATGATAGCTATGGCAGGCAGGGGCAAGAGTTGGACGTATTTCTTTTGAAAACATAACGTGATTTTGAGCTTTTGGATAGCTAGCGCCTCGGCTATGCCCAGATGTCTTGATTTTACTCCCTTGGATAGGTTTGGTTGAATCTTGTATACTATTCTGAAAGACTTTTCGAATGGCGCTGAATGTCCTGAATTAACCAGATGTTCTGTCACCGAACTATTTACCATTTTCGTTCTCCTTTTACTAGCCAAGCTGGATAGTGTTCATGAGGCGGTGCATGGCACGGCCAACGTACTCAGCTTCACAAGAGCAAGTAAACTGGTATATGCGCGTTGAGGTGGCCCGATGCGGCAGCCTGTCTTTCGCACAGGGCAAGATTATCCTATACCTACGAGAATTATTATTATTGTTCCCTTTAGTTCCTAGTGGAACATAGGGCTTCAGCTGCACGTCTCCACTTGCTTTTGTCCTCTGCTGTACTTTTCACCTGCATCCATATTAGTTAATACTGTTTCAACTCCTCTTCACACGAACTCCCCCATGTCACCCTTGCACTGACATCCCACTCGCCGCGTGCTTCCCTTTCGGCCTGGTTCCACTCGAGCAATGGCCTGACGCACGCGCGATGTCACCCAGCGGCCTCCTCAGCGATCGAGTGTCCAATCCATCTCCACTATCTCCTGCATATTTTTTGGTTGGCGATTGGTTCTTGTTTTGTTTGTTTGTTCCCATAGTTTCCCATAGTTGGTGATTCTTTCCGGTCAGGCCATCTGATCTTCAGTATAGAGTCAGCGAATACAGTTGTTGGTTGATAAAGGTCTGCAACAGGCTGTTGGAAATATTTTTTGTGATCCAGCCGCCAAGTTTCTGATCCGTATAGAACAGCTGACTTACTTGACGTGTTTGTATTGAAAATCCGACCGAATTTCGTTGTTGATGCTGAGTGACAGCGGAAGATTTCCAGATTGGTTGTTTCAAGTTGATGAATGTGTTTCTCGCCTGCCTTCCCGATTCTCGCTTGATTTGACATCTTCGTCCATTCCGACGGCCTGTAGTTGAGACAATGCTCCCTAGATCAGTGAGTGAATGGAGTAACCTCTTTCAAATCCCTCCCAATGATGATCATTGACGCTGGATGTTAATGTTGTTGTTGGTTAGTTGGTTGGTTATTTTCATCACCTCCGTCTTGTCTATGTTCACATGGAGTCCTGTCTTCGCTGGCTGCTTCTTCGACCAGTTTGTCGGTTTTCGCTTGTAAGTCTTCGATTTTGTATGTGTGACATGAAACATAAATCATCCACTCGCGAAATTCAGGTCTTCTAGGTTATTCACGTCGGTCCAAGATATTCCTGTCTTCTCGTTTCCCACTGTCTGACGCATGATTCAGTCCACCACAATTAGGAATATCATTGGTGATAATAACCACCCTTTTCTGACTCCTGTGTTTACTCCAAACGCCTCTCTGAGTTTTCCGTTGTGGATCACTTGACATGTGCCGTTGTCGTACAGCTGTTGAATAAAGTTCTTGAACATTTGGGTTACGCCGTAGGACTCGAGTAGTTTCCAAATTACTTCGCGGTCAACGCTGTCAAACGCTTTCTCAAAGTCTATAAAGTTGAGGTAGAGGTTTGATTGCCATTCCATGCTTTGTTTTGTGATGATGATGCGTACAGTTGCAATTTGGTCAGTACGGTCAGTAGGTGTATTATTCTGAATTAGGTCACGCAAGCTGTAAGTCCCCACATCCCATGGCTAGCAGGAATCTTGTAATTAGGAATGAACATTAAGTTATCTGTGCGTCGGTGGCACAGTGGTTAGGACTTTCACCGACCATGCACATGGTCCGAGGTTCGATCCCATGCCGACGCACATCTGATATCTATGATCGGCCTGCAAATTTGGGCTACCGATATCCATGCTGAATATTCCATAATTGTACCAAAAATACAGTGTGGAATCAAGCTGTAAATCAAAAGATATTAAATTACATGATTTGCCTTTCCTGAATCCAGCTTGTTCTGGTCGGAGTTCTGTATACAGTGGGTCCTTTATTCTCTCCAGGATGATGCGACTCAGGATTTTACTTTGCGTCGACAGGAGAATGATTCCTCGCCAGTTCTTGCAGAGTCCTAAGTCGCCCTTCTTTGATAGTTTCACGAGGTAACCTTTCCTCCAGTCAGTAGGCGCCTTTCTTTCCTTCCAGACCTTTTGCAATAATGGAGTCAGCATGTCTGCTGTCATCTCTGGGTCCACTTTTAGTGCTTCAGGGAGTATTCCATCTGGTCCAGCTGCTTTTCCAGCTTTCAGAAGCTTGATTGCGTTCAAGACTTCAGCTCTCGTTGGAGGATTGGTGTCAACTTGCAGTTGTGTGCGCGCTGTTGTTGGTATTTCTGGACGGGTTGTAGGTGGTTGTCGGTTCAAGAGTCCTTTAAAGTGATCCGCCCATTGTTTAATCTGTTTTTCTTCCTTGGTAATTGGGTTCTTTTGGTTGTCTTGTCCTTCCTGGCACTCTTCTTCACTTCTTTGTCCAGTGCTATGTAAGTTGAGCTCAGCGTCTTTTTCTCTTGTCCGTCTTTGCATTGAATCATTTTCTCTTTCACCATTCTCCTCTCTTCTATTAATTTCCAAGTGTCCATTGAGAGCCATTCCTTGTCTTGTCTCTTCTTTCTTCCTAGAACCGTTGAACACGTTTCGTTGAAAATCACCTTCAGGGAGTTCCAATGGTCCTCCACGCATGATTCTTCAGTGATGTCGCGTAGTGTTTCCTGCTTTGCTCTGACAGTTGCAGTGAAAGTGTCTTTTGTGGTTGTGTCCTTCAGTAATTGAGTGTTGAACTTGCATTGTGGCCTATTCCCAGCTATCCTCGAGGCTTTTAGTTTCACCTTGAAAGTCCCTTGTACTAGATAGTGGTCTGAACCCACATCTGCTCCTCTCCCCGACCTTGTGTCCAGTAGGCTCCGTCTCCACTTTCTTGAAATTGAGATGAAGTCTATTTGGTTTTTGGTGTTTCCATCTGGTGAAATCCATGTCGTCTTGTGTATATCCTTGTGTTTGAACACACTGCCACCAATCACCAAATCATTGAAGGCGCAGAAGTCTGAGAAGAGTTCACCATTGTCGTCCATTTCACCGAGGGCCTCGCGACCCATGGTGAGTTCTCTTCCTGTGTTGTCTCCTCCCAGCTTCGCATTCATATCACCCATCAGGATTTTGATATCGCCATTTGGGACGTTGTCCATTATTGCTTGTAGTTGTCTGTAGAACGCCTCCTTCTTCTCTTGTTCTGAGACGTTTGTAGGCGCATAGCATTGAATGACTGTAACTTTCCTTCCTTTTGAGTTGAACCTGGCTGTCATTATCCTGGAGGAGATTGGTTCCCACTGCATGAGAGCTTTGGTTGCTGTTGGTGACATCATGATGGCCACTCCCTCGGTGTGCTCATGGTTGTCCTCTGGGTGGCCGGAATAGATTACTGTCTCTCCAGTAGGTAGTTGGCACCTTCCAGTTCCGTTCCATCTGCTTTCGCAGATTCCCAACACTTCTATTCTGTACCTTCTCATTTCAGCGGCTATCTGGGCAGCCTTTCCAGTTTCGTACATTGTACGAACATTCCAGGTACCCATCCTTACTTTTGCTTTCATCGAAAGAAGGCACATCGGCTGACTGGCTTCCCGAAGGCTTTCACTAGCCTGCGTCATTTCACTTCCCCGATTCCAGCGAAAAATAAGGTTATTGTTTATATTTTTAGAATTTTTAATATATTTATTCGTTGAAGTTTCTGTAGCGATTTGGTTGTTTTGGGGTGGAGTTGCTAGCACCACGCCCCAACCCTCCCTCTTTATCCTGGCTTGGGACCGGCTAGAAAACTAGCGAGCTTGTAATCTAGGCGAGGTTATACCCTACGAGAATAGATGCTTCAAAATAGGCCTTCCTTGGAAGTTTCAAGATGGTCTCAAAGAAAAGGGAAGCTGCTATTATAGAGCTTGCGAGCTTTTTGGAAGCAGACTGGCATGAATTCAAATCTCTGGAATATGTTTAAGGAGGTTATTGACAAGTGCGTTAGTGGCACAAAAGGTAGAATGCTCGCCAACTATGTATGTGGTTCAGGGTTCGATCCCCGATTACAGACGCACTCCGTTACCTCGCTAAGCCAGTAATAAGGCTGATAAAGAGGAAAGATTAGGTATAATATTAGCACCCCATCCTATTAAAATAAACGCCAGTGCTGCCGAATCTTCAAGCTTCTAGCTTGAAGCCTTATGCACCACTGGGAACGCAAAGGAATGAAAAAAGTTATTGACAAACATATAAGGAAAGGTTATGTTGAAAAGTTGATTAATCCAAATGAACCGAGAAACTAGTATTTTCATGAGCTGTACAATCGTAATTATATTAAACAAAGAAATTTTTAGATCAATGAGATACTGGTAAGATTTGTCCCCGAAAAAGATACTACGTAATGTAAGGTGCAACATAGAAGGGATGACTAATTGCAAGTTAGAAAACAGGAGGACCCTCAGCCACAGAGTTAGAGCTGTATGCTCAGAAGAAGTAATTGAAGATGAATTAAGCATTGTATATGATACTTTGATCGAAAATGGCTATCCCGAAAAATTTATCAAGAAACATATGGCAAAGAAAAAGGAAAAGGAGCACTCACTATCTGTAAAAAAGAAGCCTCTTTATATACGACTACAATTCATGGGCGATATACCAAGCGAGATAGTTGCGAAGAAATTAAGAAAATCAGTTCAAAGAACTTTTACTGCTGGCGAACTGCATGTCTTGTTCTCTACACGACCGATGGTGATTCCTCGACTGAAAGACGAAGTACCTAGACTAGCCACATCTAATTGTATCTATTAATTCAACTGCGCTTGTGGAGCCAGTTATGTGGGCCGTTGCTCTACGAACTTGATTTTTCATGCTCGAGAACATCTCCCAGCATGGCTAAGTAAAGGTGTAGTGAAAACTATTAACAGCTCGATATTGGCACATCTGGTGCAAACAGGCCACAAAGCCAGCGTAGATGAATGCTTCTCTATATTATACCGGTTGCCAAATAAATTACCAAAAACATCGAAGCACCGCAGGCTCCAAACACCAGAGGCTATTGCAATTCGCCTCAAACAACCAGCACTCTGTGTCTAAAAGAAGCAAGTTCAACCCTTACTATTGCCCTGACCTTCAGTAGAAGCTATAAACTCATGAATTTGTACTATTATCTTTCTTAATGTTTCTGACATTCAGCTTATTCTATGTTGATGCGATTCAGGTGTAATTTATCAATATTACTGACTTGATGTTATTTAAACATTAATGTCGTTTATAACACATTCACTATAATATATATATAAATGTAGAGCCTGATGATGAATTTATCGAAAAGAGTACTCTTTGTTCAGTATCCATTCTTTTGAAAATTTTAATGGGCATTTTTAATCAGTTAAAACAGAAGGAAGTTGGCATGACGTAATAAGTGTGAGATAATGACTAATCAGTAAGCTCGTGTAGAATGGGCATGAACTAGTGGAAAGGCGGTATAGCGTTTTTATGTATGAAAAAGTTTTATGTTATTAATAAACAGTAAAAGAGTGGTAATAAAATGTGGATGATGGGAATAATAATGATAATAAAAGTATTGATAACAATAATAATCGTAATAATAATAATAATAGTGAACTTACATAATAAAAGAAATAAGCAAAATTGTAGTAAAAAATTTGGGCGAGAGAATGTATGTATCGCTTTTGAATGCAGAGGTCCGGCTTCAGATCCCTAATAACTAATGTACAGATGGCGTATCCGAAGTCCCTTTGTGCTATATTGAGGGACTCTCTGTACCACTGTGAAGCATTCATGTGAGGTTGCTCGATGTCCGGAGATAACAAGGTGTTCGAGGATAGAGCTGCTGCTATTCTTCTTTTCTCTTCTGTCTAACCAAACCGGACAGTGCTCCAGGATACGTTTGTGGACTTGACGTTGCGTACGGCCGATATACTTTGCTCCACAAGAGCAAGTAAATTGATAAATACTCATTAAAGTGGCCAAAAGCGGTATCTTGTCCTTAGCGTTAGACTGGATTAACTGTCTGCAGGAGAATGTGATACGTAAGGTGGTTGTTGGAAATGTCTTCTTCAGACATTTAAAAAGGCGATTTCTGAGAATTTCCGCTGCGATATCACCTTTGAATTCCAAGTTCATGAAGAGAGTCTTCTTAGGAACCGTTGTGACGTTTGACACCGGAGGCTTCTCCTTCATGTTTTTGTCGATAAATCTTGGTGGATACCCGTTCTTTCTCTAGTGGGGTTTCACGTAATAAATTTAATTCTTTCTCTACCATGTCTTCTGAGCAGATTTTGTAATACTTGAACACATTATACGTACAAACTTTCGCTTTCGGATCAGTGGGATCGGTATTTATTGATTGGACACTAATTGGTAACTAGTGTGATGTGTCTAGTCCTTTCTTTGGTGCAGAGTGAATTCTATCAGTCAGGTTTGCAATGTGTCCACTGTGCTAGGTGGCCCACCATCATAATGCACTTTGAATTGTTGTTAGATGGTTGGAGGCAGTCGGTCACAGGAAGCTTTTCCTGAACCAGGTTTCATGGTTGTTAGCACTCACTAGTCAGGTCAAGGCGTGTCTGCGACCTAGAGGGAACTCATGTCCCTCCTTCTGATATTCGAACCCGTGTCACCCAGGGAGTGCTGCAGTCAGAGACATGAGTTCCCTCAGGGTTGAAGATACACCTTGCACTGACAGGTTAGTGCCAACTGGCACGAAACCTAGGTGTATCCAAGTCTTTCTGACAGTTACCTCGTCACCCTGTCTTTAATCCAAGGAAGCCAGGTAAACGTCACGTAGTATTTTTCAAATTTTATTTAAACGCAGAAAAAACTTGGTACAATATGGCACCAAGAAAGATGCGCCACACAATAATAATAAAACAACATAGATTAAAAGTTGTATTTGAAGATTGAACGATCAATTCATGGTTGTTTGCTCAAATCCAACTCCTCCATATTTTTCGCCGGAGTCATCAATCCAGCTGTTCGGTGGAAGACAAAAAACTATCAGAAGTATTATCGTGATTTATTGTTATAACATTTATTCTTATACCTTGTGTGTAATAACCTTAATTTTGGTTACATGTTGGCGTAAGAAGAACGGATAAAGAACTTCATCTGGAAGGAAAACAGTCATGCTTAACAAGTTCAAACAGTATTCGTTGACTATTATCGGGAAGGGAAGAAAGAGGAAATTGCAACACATTCGCCATTGATTACAATTCTTGGCCATATCCAATAACGTTTCGAGCCATCGATTCGAGCTGTCTCGCGGACCCCAACCAGGTAGTCGTGACACACCAACCGATGCTAATCTGGCACAAAAATCCTTCATCCCACGACGCCACGTCATGGACTGACCACCTCTCCGCCTTTTTCATCCCGTCCCAGGGCTAACGAACAGAGACCTGTACGGAATGGGATGACATTCGCAGCACATGTCCAAGTCACGGGGTCGGTGTTTCCAGATGACGACACTCAATGAATGGTGATCTCCGCCGTGTTCGAACACACGCCGCCGAACCTCAGAGTTACTCACGCGATGATGTCACCGAACGCAAGCAATCCTGCGGAGGCAGCGATGATCGAACACGCAGAGTCACCGCACACCCTCGCTTGGAGAGGCCAGGTTTCACAGGCGTAGAGCAGGACAGCCAGTTATAGATAAGATTTTATTTTGATAAATCACACATTGTTTTACATTAATATTAACAGTTAATATTACTGTACAACACTGTGTGATTTATCAAAATAAAATCTTATCCATAATTGAGTTATACTCTACCACAGTGCCCAAGTTTTATACTTATATCAACAAGACAGCCCGCACCAAAGCATTGTGTACCCGACCTTTGACAGCCAGGCTAACGTCGCGATGGCGCCAGAGGTGGCTCAAGTTGATGTATGCCACCCTAGCCTTCATTATACGGTTGGAAATCTCATCCGCCAGCACTCACACAACTACCAGGTACACAAACTTATCAACAACTTCAAGCGGTTCACCCGCAAGAGTGAGTGCAGGTACAGGCTCCTGCCAATCTTGTAACAGTACTTTGCACTTAGATGGCGCAAAGCACATACCATACTTACAGACACTGATTGCCAACTGATTAAGTGCGATTTGGGCAGCTTGCATGCTATCGCACAGTAAGACGATATCGTCTGCATACTCCAGGTCGAAAAGTCTATCTCCAGGTAGCAGATTTACACCACCTTCACGCACATCCTTCAGAGCTGACTCCAGAATGTCATCGATGGCAAAGTTAAAGACAAATGGAGAGACTAAGCAACCCTGTCTAACCCCACTGTTGGTTGGGAACAGTGATGATAGTTGGTTGTATGCCCTCACTCTACTTGAGGTGTTTCTGTATGGGGCTTTCAAGATGTTAACAAATTACTCAGGTACACCTCTCTCTAATGGACAGTTCCAGAGCACAGTTCTGTCCAACGAATCGAAGGCAGCCCTAATATCAAGAAACACAACGATCGTTGGCCCGCAATACGTGTGGCGGTGTTCCAACAACTGACGAAGGGTGAACACATGATCAATGCATCCACGACCTGAACGAAACCCAGCCTGCTCTTCGCGAATCAATACTTCACGTATCTTGCAAAGTCTGCAAAGCAAGACAGCAACCAATATTTTAGACGCGACTGTTAACAGACTGATACCCCTATGACTGTCACACGACCCTTTTTAAAGATGGGGACGATAATGGCTTCGTTTCACATTGATGGTACACTCTCTGTCTCCCATACCTTCCTGGAAAACCCAGTTAGAGCCATTGTGAGAGTCTCGCCACCATCTTTAAAAAGAGCCGGGGGTAGATTATCTGGGCCGGGCGCCTTATGGCGTTTTAACACTTGGGGTTCCATACGGACTTCCGCCTCGGTGAGTTGGTCGGTATTAACCGACCAAGGAGCACTGGGGCTAATGACAGCAGACACTGAAGCTAGTGGCCAGCTAAACCGTTTCCCGAAGTGCTCTACCGAGCGTTCCAGGCATCTTTTCAAGCTGGTAATTGGAGTGCCATCTGCCTCACAGACCGTCTCGCTGACACCTTGTTTCTTGCTGCCGGTGGCTCGGATGAGTTGGAACAGCTTCCGACTGTTGCCAGATGCAGCAGCTGACTCCATCTCACACGCAAGTTCTGACCACCAGGCTTCGCGGTCCTTACGTAAACACTGTCTTATCTTGCGCGTAAGCGCCTTTCGCTTATTGTTGTATTCGCTGCCAGCCGGAATGGACCGGCGCGTAGTATTCTACTGTTCTGCAAAGCATGATGGTATTTCCTTGAATGATGCTTCATGTGATGGTCCACACTGCAGGCTATCATTAATCTGGTTGTTGTTAGGATTCATAAAGCTTCCAGTTGCTATGGCTATCGCAAGATGCTAGAGTGTGATAGCGACCGTCTAAGAACCTTGTGGTTTGATGATGATCCACATGGTAATGTCAGAATATAAGATGATATTTCGTCCATTCGGGGCGACATCTTCTTCAGTTTTACTCTGCATAAGGCTGTTTTTACCTTCGATTCTAAGGATCTATTGAATGTCGTTGACTGTTGGTTCTATGTGAATGATTGCTTAGCATCATCACTGACGACGTCTTGAAAGCTTTAAACATCTCCTATCGGGACTTAAGAACATGCTTAGATGTTGCCATTTCACTGCAAACACTAAAATTTTCCCAACATAAAAAGCCATTTATAAAACCAAACTGAGGAGATTATCAACAAGTTACTGGGGCATGCGGTTTCTTGAGTTCGATCTCTGTTAGGACCATTGTTGTATTGTTCTTATATGAATAGATTCTGACCTCAAATTAACAAGTGGTCTTACCTAAATGGTTTTAAAATCAATGCATCTAAATGGTATGTTGTTGATTTTGGTTGCAGACACTAGAAAGACTTGCGTGGACTGATTCAGTCTTATGATTCCTGTAATATTGACGGTGCTGTGTAAGAGGGAGTAAATTAAATTTCTCTTATCTCGGCAACGGTTTGTCTTCATTTGAATTAGTACCACATAAAGAAGTTGAGATTTTCTACTGACATAACTCAACCTCTTCTCTTACATTTTGTTAATTCATGTATTCTGCCCATTCCCCTTCTTTATTGTTCGCCCCACTTATTCTTCCCTGGAATTCTCACAAAAGACTATATCATACTATGTAGAACAATAAAGACAGTGAGTAAGGCTGTTCTGAGAGCTGTCTGCTAGCCAAAATTGTGGACAACAATCTACGTCTCGAATCGGAGTCATTTGGAAAGAACAATATAACAAAGCTGAACCTTGAGGAACTCACCAACAATTCACAGCAGACTCAACGTGTGCAAGTAAGATTCGCAGATATGCATGGCTTAACTTTCCAAGAAACAGTCACAAGTAGTACAGAATAATAACCTTCAGCAAGCAAACAACCAATCACAAGAAGTCACTTCTCTCGTAACAATAGTGTACATGAAAGTCTATAAATATCGGTTGATTTTCTCAATAAACGATCTGTTGCCTGGCTTTTGTGTTCTGTCGTTACACGGTTAATGGTGTATATCTTTGACTTAGCTAACTGATTGATATAAGTATAAAACTTGGGCACTGTGGTAGAGTATAATTCCATTATAGATAAGATTTTATTCTGATAAATCGCACAGTGTTTACAGTTATATGAACTGATGACGTTTCGAGCACAAACTATTGCTCATAATCATATCAAGTTACTCACACAACTTTGATCTCTCATTTATATACATATGTGGAATGGATTAGATATTGGATTAAATCCTTATTTATCGAGTCCACACCCAACACATGCAACAAAAATAACTCAATGCAAATACCAGAGATATGGAAGATATTATTACCGCAGGTCAAATCAGAAGAAGGTAATAAATAATATTAAAATTCTATTTCGATTCAAACACATCACAACATCTTAACAAAAAACTTATTATGACTATTAAAACACTTGTCGTATCTTCCATCTGATTATAGTAGATCAATAACACTCGTATTAATGCCATCAGTCAAACCAGAAGAAGATAATAAATAATCTTAAAATTCTATTTCAATTCAAACACATCCTAACAAGCAGCTTATTATGACTGTAAAAACACTCGTCCAATTTTCCCATCTAATTGCAATTGATCAACAACACTCGTACGATTATTTCTGAATGTACATTATCTCACATTGATTTTTAATCCAATATCTAATCCATTCCACATATGTATATAAATGAGAGATCAAAGTTGTGTGAGTAACTTGATATGATTATGAGCAATAGTTTGTGCTCGAAACGTCATCAGTTCATATAACTGTAAACACTGTGCGATTTATCAGAATAAAATCTTATCTATAATGGAATTAGCTAACTGATATTTTTGCATCGATAGTCATTTCAATTCTTGGAAGCATTCGGCTAAAGTTATCTTGTCTGGTACCGAACATCCTCTGGCAAAGTTAAACTTTCGACACCACTAACAACCAATCAGCAAACGACTTTGAACGGACCAGTCACATTAAAGAGGCATATATGATGAATGAAAATGTATATTTATAGAAAAAAAGCATAAAATAGAGAATAAAAAAGTTACATGGGATATCTTTCTCGAACATGTGAGAAAAACATCTCCCAATTTAGCATGGGACTGTCAATGGAGAAGTTACACCACATCCTGTACATATATTCATCCAAATGACCATAAATGAGGTCCATTTATAGCCCTTATCCTATTTTTCAACCTGCCCCGAAATCCTTGAATAGAATTTGTATGTGTCCTCGTAACGGGATCCACAAAATCACTTGAATGGTTGACTCTATGATGAATATATCCGAGAGATGACAGTGAATTGTAGCCTTTCCACTCGTCGGTGTGTATAATTGACCCCCGCTTAACAAGTCTGGTAATGATAGGTATAAGAGTAGTTGCTTTTCTATCTGCTATCCTTAGGGAGACAAGCGACCTAGCGAAAAAAGTTCCTACGAAATATTAAAATTATCAGCTTACTCTTTCTAGCGTTAGTAGGCTTCAAACATAGAGCACAACGATGAACAAACCCATCAATTGATTTGGTATAGCTTTTTAAAGTCATGATACCACCACACAAACAAATTCGCTCTTTCCGGCGCAACTGAAATTCAGGAAATACTGGAAAACGCTAACCTCCTCGAATTGCAACAATAGCTTTGTAAGGTCACGCATTAGAAATGAATCAAGCGCTATACAACGTTGAACTGCGTTCGTGAACCTCATTGGATAATTCGACATCGTTCGTGAATCTCATTGGATAATTCGCTGATTGGTAGTTAGTGGTGTCGAAAGTTTAACTTCGCCCATCCTCTCTACTTATTCCCAACTTTTTTCTTGTATATCTTCGGCAGGGAAACCAGAAGAAACTTCATTAGAAAAATAAAAACATAAAATATAAAAATTCTACCATACTCACATATTTCTCACGGGTTTTATGTGAAGAAAGAGTTAGATATCAGAAAAGAACTTAATAACTTTTTTAAATCAGTAGTAACTAAACTGCGTGCGTTGGTGGTATAGCGGTTAGGACGCTCACCGACCATGCATATGGTCCGGGGTTCGATCCCCGGCCACTGACGCACTCCTTTACCTCACTGAGCCAGAAATAAGGCTGGTAAGGAGGAAAGATTGGGCATGAGGCTAGCAACCCCATCCTGTAAAAATTAAACACTGCTACAGAAACTTCAAGCCACTAGCTTGGAGCCCTATGTTCCACTGGGGAACGTGAAGGAAAAATTAAAAAATTAAAAATCTCAACTCCAAAGCATAAGCAGAGATTATTATTATGATTATTATTTATTATGATTATTTATGATTATTACTTATAAATCATTATGTTTGCGCAAACCTTCAGTGTTTAGTGATTTAATTATTATTTTAAATTTTATGTATCTACATAAAAGGCGTCAAAATTGTTGCAATATGTATAAAAACGACGCTGAAAATTCCATTCTGTACAATCGTTACTATTATTGTTTGGCATAAAGTGATTATTATTATTATTACTATTATTATACAGCGATGGTGTTCATCGGTGGTATAGCGGTTAGGACGCTCGCGGACCATGCACATGGTCGGGAGTTCGATCCCCGACTACAGACACACTCCTTCACCTCGCTAAGCCAGAATTAATGCTAGTAAAGAGGAAAGATTGGGCATAAGGCTAGCAACCCCACCCTGTGAAATAAAACACTGCTAAAGACACTTCAAGCCTCTTGCTTGAAGCCCTATGTTCCACTGGGGGGGGGCACGTGAAGGAAAATAAATACAGCAATGGTAATGTGCACCACTGAAGATACCCCAAAATAGGTCAAAATAACTGTCCGCAATTCCTTGAGTTTTCACTGGTTCTCTGACTGATATCAGTTCATGATCCAACTTGAAAGGATAAACAGCTGATTTTGACGGGAAATATTCCTTCTCTCAACTTCCTACTTTAAGGATTTTTATAAGCATTGCTTGTCTTTCTTGACATGTGTCCCTGGTGCCGAGTTCAGGGTGATCAAGAATGCTCTAACCCCGAGTGGAGGCTCACCATTGCACCTCGGTGGGTTGAAACTCGCGACGGACCCTAATTGAGTGCCCTCGGGCGTGTAGTTTTTGTCAGTGGGGAGGCATCACGGTCCTCCCTTATTTTGTGCGTCGGTGGAACAGTGGTTAGGACTCTCGCTGACCATGTACATAGTCCGAGGTTCGATCCCCTGCCGACGCACATCTGATATCTATGGTCGGCCTTCGAAATTTGGGCTACCGATATCCAAGCTGAATGTTCCATACTTGTACCAAAAATACGGTGTGGAATCAAGCTGTAATCAAAAAACAAAATAAAATTTTTAAAAATTTTATTCATTCCTTTACTTTTCTAGTGGAACACAATTATTGATGTTTGAGTCTTGAAGTTTGAGTGACCGTGGTGTCGTTTTTCAGAGGGATGAGGATTGCTAACCTCACGCTCAAACTTCTTCCTTAAATGAGGTCAGTATAAGAATATTGATAGGATCCCATATATTTTGGTATTGACTGTTTAAACTTGCATATATGGTATGTTATCATTCTCACACATTTTGGTATTGACTGCTAATTTTGTATATTATCATTCTCACGCATTTTGGTAGTGACTGCTAATTTTGTATATTATCATTCCCACACATTTTGTTACTGACTGTCAATGTCGCACATATGGCATATTATCATTTCTCACACACTTTGTTATTGGCTATTAAGGTCAATTATTTCAAATGCTGTTAGCTGTCCATATTGTTGTAAAATGTATAAATACCATGGCTTTCTTTATCGTTGTTGCACCTCAATACACAGTCACAGTCCAGCCTTTGTCTTTTGATATTTGCGTGCTTTACTAAGTCGGAAGGTACGACGAGCAGATAGACAGATTAGTTCAGGCGCAGACAGAATAAGGTGAAAACGTCTTCATTCAATTCACTACAGTTATAACAAATTGGCGACGGGGATTTACTTTAATTCATCGCAGTTATAGCACGCAACGACGACAGTTTTTATTCTGTTCAGCGCAACTATATAACATTTTTGACTGTGTAAATTACAACCCAATTATAATGTCTATCTCTCTGGACGATCTTCCGGTGACTGCAGTTGAGGTTGCCAGACACACACTGCGTGATCCAGTTTTACAGCAAGTATCAAAGTTCATCCGATTTGGCTGGCCTCCACATGTTCATTCAAATGTTTTAAAACAGTTTTACCAGCGACGCCAATCCCTATCCATCGTTAATGGATGCATAATGTTTGCTGATCGTGTTGTCGTTCCAGCTAATCTTCGTGACCATGTGCTTCGGCAGCTTCATATATCACATCCTGGTGTTGGGAGAATGAAGGCGATCGCTCGCAGTTATGTTTACTGGCCCAACATCGATGACCATATCGAAGACCTCGTTCGCAAGTGTAGTAAATGTGCTCAAGCATCAAAGTGTCCACGCAAGACAGAACTATGTTCCTGGCCACGACCGGACAAACCATGGTCCCGTGTTCATGTTGACTTCGCTGGACCGTTCAATAGTATGCATTTCTTAATATGTGTCGACGCGTTTTCCAAATGGCCAGAGATATTTCCTATGCATTCTGCCACATCAATTGCAACAGTGTCCCACCTACGTCAACTATTACTGAACGTTTCGTCGACACCTTTAAGCGTGCTTATGCAAAAGCGAAGGGGGAGGGAACAACAGAAAAAAATTTTGGATAAATTCTTGCTGCATTATCGTACGAATGAAAAAGGACAGTTATGTGGCAGACACACAGATCACGCTCTATCCAGTACCACGCAAAGGTCAACTCGACAAAGAAGAGCTCCGAAACCTTTTCAAATAGATCCAAAAAGCAAGTCCTACACTCTTTACGGGGGGAGGTGATAGGATCCCACATATTTTGGTATTGACTGTTTAAACTTGCATATATGGTATGTTATCATTCTCACACATTTTGGTATTGACTGCTAATTTTGTATATTATCATTCTCACGCATTTTGGTAGTGACTGCTAATTTTGTATATTATCATTCCCACACATTTTGTTACTGACTGTCAATGTCGCACATATGGCATATTATCATTTCTCACACACTTTGTTATTGGCTATTAAGGTCAATTATTTCAAATGCTGTTAGCTGTCCATATTGTTGTAAAATGTATAAATACCATGGCTTTCTTTATCGTTGTTGCACCTCAATACACAGTCACAGTCCAGCCTTTGTCTTTTGATATTTGCGTGCTTTACTAAGTCGGAAGGTACGACGAGCAGATAGACAGATTAGTTCAGGCGCAGACAGAGCAAGGTGAAAACGTCTTCATTGAACTCCCTACCATTATAACAAATATATAATCACTTCAGGAGGCTTTCGGCTAGAAATAGGACCCGGATTATGTAAGTAAATGATCGGCAAGCACCATCATCCACCATCAAACCATCTAAGCACATGTATCCTTACAGCAGATAGTTTCTGTGTCTTCAAAACCATTCACTGTTCTTCTGCGTTCTGGAATAAAAAATAAACTGCTTAATTTCGCCTCTTCTATGTGTATCTACCATTTTTACTTTTTCTGTGGAACCAGTCAGTTGCCTAGGCCGTACAATTTGGAATGTTTCTTGACGGATTTCTGAACATCACCCAGTGTAGTTGGTTAAGTAAAGGACAAACAAAATCTATTCACAAAGCGCTATTCTCTCTCATCTTGTGAATACAGAACACAAGATTATTGTCAATGAGGTAGCTTTCAGTGTCATATACCACATACCAACCAACAAATCCTAACTTCGTCTTAAAAGTTCGTTTACTGAATATTGCTGAGACTGGTCGTTGGAATCTACCTTGAGAAGCCTAATTTATGTGTCCTAAAAGAAGCTAGTTCAGACATTGTCCTTAACTTGGCTATCTAAGTTCGATTGATCCTCAATTTGTTGGTGTAGAGATTTCCTTAATTTTAGTTGATATTCCATTTGTTATTATATTATTATTATTGTTATTATTATTATTTAAGCATCTTTAATGAACTGTTATTCCATTGTGATCTTACTTTACAAATCGATATTATTTAAAAAACACACTAATATTGTTATTGACTACTATTCTAGAATAGTCTATGTACATAAACATAAATGTAGAGCCAGAAGAGGACGAAATTATCGAAAATTATATTCTTTGCTCAGTTATTTTGTGTTTTATGGAATTTCCGTTTCTTTTACCTGAATAGCCATCAAATATTCATCTTTAAAAATGTGACTACTTTAGCCGAATAAAGTAGTATACATTATTCATTAAAAAGTACTTACAATAACTTCAATAAAGCAAGATGAACACAATGAGCAGGATAAAACGCGACGTTGGTTCTTGTCAGCTGAGTTGTGTCACAACTGATTTAACAGATGGTGAGACCTGGATTATATTAATTTCAATAGCTGTATTTTCGTCACGGACCAATGGCAAATAGAGAGATCACTTAGAAGGGAGTACGGTACAGGCATTTCTTTCTACTTTGAAACTTTTCAGCAGTATGTACAACCCGAGGAGTTTCTGTTTACAAGGCGATCTTCTTGTTTCTTCGTCTCCTAGCGCGTAATTCAACAACTTATGGATTACGCCTCCTGTCAGTCCTCGATTTTCACCGGCAAAGAAGACCATTCTATTGAATTTTAGATTTTCCCGTCGATTGATTGGACTGAAGTGCTCGGTTCAACTGACGAGTCCAAAGTAGGACGAAATGCACATCATGGATTCCACTGCTAATTACCATCCACTAATTAAAAACAAGGTCATTAGTGAGTATTTGTCCTCACAGCCGACCTGATGAACTCGAAGGATGCTCATCGAAGGCAGTGGTGGGGTAGCGCTATATCGCGAACTGATGAAAGTAAGAATTCACACGTTATTGAGTTCTGACCCAAGTGGCTAAATGGTCGACAAGCTTAGTCTTGTAACTTGAATCTCCAGGGTCTCGGTCCCTGGTAGTTTTCACGGGTGCGAATTGATGAAGAAGCCTGGACTGGGATGAGACCACTGCCTCCCTAACTAATATTCGTTCGTGACGAAATCTAATAACTCAAAATAAAATGGGCAATTTCAATATCCATTTACAGATATTTAGATAATTAAGTTTAATGATCATAAAGGTGAATGATACTATGAATATCACGTAATTAAGTAGTATAATGGAAATGAATGATTGTCGCAAGTTGATCAGCAAATGTTTACAACTGTCCTGGTGTCAGCCAACTCTCTGAAACTGTCAGTGTCCAGCTCTTACTACGCTGGACCTCACATTGTCCCTGGAAGACTTTCAGAAAAAATTTGTAATAACCAACGCGAAAACAAGAACACAGATTGGTGACTCGAGAATCCTTTATTCTTACGCCAACATATAACCAAAATTGAGGTTATTACACACAAGGTATAAGAATAAATGTTATAACGATAAATCACGATAATACTTCTGATAGTATTTTATCTTCCACCGAAGAGCTGGATTGATGACTCCGGCGAAAAATAAGGAGGAGTTGGATTTGAGCAAACAACCATGAATTGATCATTCAATCTTCAATTACATTGACACCTGGTCTGGGATTTTTCAGCAATGTGTGTGTGTGTGTACTTATGACCCCATGATATGTCGAACTTTGGATCTTCACTGACCATTCAGTCATCACTGGGATGAAGTCTAGTGGTCCATGAAATCTACCGCCTTTTAATCCGTCATCTACAGTGTCACCACAAGCGCATATCACCGACGATTATCTGTCGTCAATCAAGACTTAAACATGTGAATGAACTGTTATGCAACATGCACCGAGAAGAATGCTCGCCAACTCTGCATATGGTCTAGGATTGAATTTAAATACTGTCCTATCCATGTAGATTTTCTGAAATTTATATTACCAATAATAGTAATAGGCCTATTTTGAAATCGAAAACCAACAAACTGGTTGAAGAAGCAGCCAGCGAAGACAGGACTCCAGGTGAGCATAGACAAGACCGAGGTTATGAGAATAACCAACCAACAACAACAGCAACATCCAGCGACAATTACCATCAACGGGAGGGATTTGAAAGAGGTCAGATGTGCGTCGGCATGGGATCGAACCTCGGACCATGTGCATGGTCGGTGAAAGTCCTAACCACTGTGCCACCGACGCACAGATAACTTAATGTTCATTCCTAATCACAAGATTCCTGCTAGCCATGGGATGTGGGGACTTACAGCTTGAGTGACCTAATTCAGAATAATACACCTACTGACTGTACTGACCAAATTGCAACTGTACGCATCATCATCACAGAACAAAGCATGGAATGGCAATCAAACCTCTACCTCAACTTTATAGACTTCAAGAAAGCGTTTGACAGCGTTGACCGTGAAGTAATTTGGAAACTACTCGAGTCCTATGGCGTACCCCAAATGTTCAACAACTTTATTCAACAGCTGTACGACAACGGCACATGTCAAGTGATCTACAACAGAAAACTCAGAGAGGCGTTTGGAGTAAACACAGGAGTCAGAAAAGGGTGGTTATTATCACCAATGATATTCCTAATTGTGGTGGACTGGATCATGCGTCAGACAGTGAGTGGGAAACGAGAAAGTAGACATGGATATCCTGGACCGACGTGAATAACCTAGAAGACCTGAATTTCGCGAGTGGATGATTTATGTTTCATGTCACACATACAAAATCGAAGACTTACAAGCGAAAACCGACAAACTGGTCGAAGAAGCAGCCAGCGAAGACAGGACTCCAGGTGAACATAGACAAGACGGAGGTGATGGAAATAACCAACCAACTAACCAACAACAACATTAACATCCAGCGTCAATGATCATCAATGGGAGGGATTTGAAAGAGGTTACTCCATTCACTCACTGATCTAGGGAGCATTGTCTCAACTACAGGCCGTCGGAACGGACGAAGATGTCAAATCAAGCGAGAATCGGGAAGGCAGGCGAGGAACACATCCATCAACTTGAATCAACCAATTTGGAAATCTTCCGCTATCACTCAGCATCAACAACGAAATTCGGTCGGATTTTCAATACAAACACGTCAAGTCAGTCAGTTCTTCTATACGGACTGATCAGAAACATGGCGGGGGGGGGTCACAAAAATATTTCCAACAGCCTGTTGCAGACCAGACCTTTATCAACAACTGTCTTCGCTGACTCCATACTGAAGATCAGATGGCCTGGCCGGAAAGAATCACCACCAACAAGAATCTATGGGAACAAACAAACAAACCAAGAACCAATCGCCAACCAAAAATATGCAGGAGATAGTGGAGATGGATTGGACACTCGCTCGCTGAGGAGGCCGCTGGGTGACATCGCGCGTGCGTCAGGCCATTGCTCGAGTGGAACCAGGCCGAAAGGGAAGCACGCGGCGAGTGGGACGTCAGTGCAAGGGTGACATGGAGGAGTTTGTGTGAAGAGGAGTTGAAACAGTATTAACTAATATGGATGCAGGTGAAAAGTACAGCAGAAGGAAGACAGAAGTGGCAAGTGGAGGCGTGCACTTGAAGCCCAAGGGAACAATGATAATAAATAATAATAATATTTCGAAATATTATTTATATAATGTACAGAATTTTCAGCGGAGTTTATTCCATGATAATTTCTCTTTGTCCAGGATCCTCAAATAAAATATTTGATTGACAATAAATCACGTGTGACACAGTTCTTACTCACCTGAACCGCAAACCAACCGATTATTATGATGATATCTCTGCCCAGTCTCCTTCGATAAATACACAGTGACACTTGGTTGAATGTAAATTATAGAAAGTTCAGGAGTGTACATATCGGTGAACCAAGGAGATACCACTGAGGAACGGCCATCTCATGAACTACGATAAGCTGCCATCATCTATCTAGGATAACGCTTTTTCACATGCAAATGAACAGGTTGTAAATATTCTAGATACTTGCCAGAGTTTTAATAATAATACTATTGGAAGTCATTAGAAGTTATACTCGATTTATAAACCAGCTGAATAGTGGAAATTACATGCAATTTATTGATGCAGATTGTTTTTCGTACTTCAAGTCTTAAGCAGGCAGCCCGGTTTAAAGAGGCAACCTTTGATTTTGGTGAAGAAACTATTTTCACTGACCTCGCCTACTGCTTGCTCAAGACATTAACTACACTATCTCATTGTGTTTCAACAGCTGCCCTTTTTCGTTGGCTGACTCCATAATGAACAAATAGCCGACCGGCAGGCCAAAAAGCAAGAAATTCTGGTTGGGAACAAACCGACCAAGAGCCGAAATGGAGATGGATGGTTCAGGCATACGTTGAGGAGGCCATTGAATGATATTGCATCGCTCGAGTGGAATTCCAGCGATAAGCAACGGATATGGCATTCACCAGAGGGGTAACATGGAAGAGATGGGAGATCATAGGCAGTTGTGGATCCAGCTGAAGGTCCGGACGGCAGAGAATAGAACAAAGTGGAGGTGAGTTGTTGAAGCCCTATGTTTCACTTGGAAGCCAAAGAAATAATAATATAATATGTCTTTATAAGAGATTTCCAATCTCCCCAATTCAGTTTTTTACATTTTCATTTATGACAAGTACCATATTTAGATCTCAGTTCGGTAAAAGCCAAACCCTCACCCAAACACACACACACACAAAAAGGCATGAACACTCGATAGGTAAATGAAAATAAAGTATTTTTTCCATAGAGAAATCGTTTTTCAATCAACGTTAATAAATAAATCTAAAATAGAGAAAATTCAAACAGTGATTTATAACTTTCCTTCAATTTTTTTCTCTCTTCTGTAAATGTCACAAATGTCTATTATAACTTGACTAGTTCATGGACGCCATTTAAACAAGCAAACACATATATATATGCCTGTGTATGTCTATCGGTTGAAGTATCCATTAATTAAATTTTCAAATTCGGCGCTCAATTTTCGTAACAATTTAAACACTCATTTACGCGCGAAAATGAATTTAAATGTATACTGAAAATATCTGACTGCATAGAAAACTATACAGCTGACATCAACATGCTGTGAAAAATGTCATGACTAGATACATCCTAGTATCCTGGTTTCTATTTATTTCTCTTAACATTTGATCGAATTAACGGAATCCACCCTGACTTACCTACTGACTGTACATCTGTCCAACTCTATTGCTTACCGTCTTCATTTCGACGACATGAACAGTTAGTTTGTCGACTTGACAAGTTAACTTTTAAAAATATATGTTAATAGTTATACCTACGGATATAGTAAAAGGAAATTTATCTCTCTCGCTTTTCAGTCGAAAAATTAAAAACACAAAGTAAGATGTATGTGTAATCTGTCATTTGAATTTAGACAAGTTTAGTGATTTCTTTCTAAACTCCTTTTTTTTCTGGCCTCCACGTCTCCCTCCCCAGCCGCCGCCATAGCTTACCACTACACTGACTTATCTCTCTCTCTCTCTCATCAACCGGTCTTCTCTGCCTCTCTCTCCACTTACCTACTAGTCGCTTTAATTACTTACCAAACTCGTATTTGTTCAATGGTTCAGTGTTGGAATTTCTATTTTGAAATTTTTCTATTTACTTTTTTGGTGTGTGTGTCTGTGTGTGCGCATTACAAAATTCAGCGTTGACATGTAAAACAAAACAGAAAACTTGAATTGAATTTGATTATTTGGTTAGTTACTTAGTTAACTAACTAACTAACCAACTAACTAACTAACTAACTGACATGATGGAAAGACAAGAAATTTCCAAAAAATACTCTTCCCTTTTATTTTCATTAGTTAGATGAATCCAATTTTTAAAATATCCTCACTGTGATAAGTTGCTTTTTTGTGTTTAATATCAAGTTTAGTTTATTGATCAATTTAATTGGTGGATGGTGACAAGCAGTGGATGGAATCCAGTCTAGGATAACGCGCATTTTGTCCTATTTAGGACTCGTCTGCTAGCTGGATGTACCTGCATTCCCCAGTCAGGGAGTGATGATCGAACCCAGTGTCTATAATTTCAAACGCCAAAGCATCGTTATCCACTAGACTACTTGGGCCACGACAGCCACCTTTTTCTTGTGCAATAAGTCATATTAATTATTTAATTGAATTTTAAATTTTCCCGCAGATTGATAATAATAATGATAATAAAGTGAGCAATATTGAGGTTAGGCATCGGTCGAGTGCTAGGTAAGGAGGGGAAATCAATCGACGAGGATGTGAAATTACATCGATTGAGGCGATGGTTAGGACATGTGTTACGTATACTTAGTCATCGCGTTCCCCGACAATGGGAAATTTTTAGCTAACATAGGGTCAGGCTGGAAAAGAGCTAGCGGCGGTCAAACCAAAACATGGCGCCATCAGTCAATGAAATCCACAACAGTCAGTTTAAGCCAACCACTTAGGAAGGTGTAGACTGGCTTCCTGTTTGGGGTCATCGGGATGACAGTAAACACCAGTGCCTGGAGACAATCGAAGATATGGCTCAAAGTGATCGTTCTCAATGGCTAGCGCAGATGCATCCACTCCTTGTGACTTATGATTCTCAATGAAACCATATTGTTCTTTGTTATTACTATTCCTTTGTCTCACACCTCTGTTTACTATCTCTATTATGCATTTTTTTCTTACTTTCTTCTCTTGCTTTGCGTACTACATGGAGTGGAGTGTGGTGACTTGAACTGGTGCACATCGGTGCAAAGTTTTATGTCGAAAACAGACAGACAGTCGATTGATTGAACTGAAGTGCTCAATACATCCAGATGACGAGTCCCAAATAGGACGAAATGTGCGTTGTCCTGGATTCCACTGTTGGTCAATATCCACTAATTTAACTTCTAATTAAATGCCCAGACATCGTTGAAGCATCTGCACAAGCAGTCGACAGACAAGTCAACCTGAGACCGAGCGCTTCGGCCCAATCAATGATCGACGGGAAAATCTAAAATTTAATGAAATTATTGACCAGTTAGTTGACTAATTTGATAACACTGAATAAATATTCAGAATTTGATAACTATGTGGTCATTTTTGTCGTAGTTATCCACTGACCTTGAGGCACAAGAGACCTTAGAACACGATATCAGATAACTAGGTGTCTTATCTCGGAAGAGATCAGCTCAGGTCAAGAGATCCTAATTACCAATGGAGGAAGAGAGACAAATGAAACAATAGGCTGATCACTTTATAGGACTCTTGAATCAACCATCACCTGAAAATCATCCAGAAATACCACTATCACCAATAAAAACAACAACAGCACTCACAGAACTACCTGCCAGTGGACACCTATCCTACAACGAAAGCAGAAATCCTAAATGCATTCAAGCTATTGAAGGCCAGTCGGGAAGGCAGTGGAGCCAGACGGGAATCCCCCTCCCCCCGAGACACTGAAAACAGAACCAGATAATGAGGCAGATGTTCTTACGCCATTATTGAAAAAGGTTTGGAAAGAAGGAAAGGTACCTACCGATTGGAAGAAAGTTTGGCTATCTTTTCAAGTTGTCAAAGGAGGGCGACTTGGGCCTGCCTCTGCAAGAAATGGCGTGGAATCATGCTCTTGTCCATACCAAGTAAAATTCTGAGTCGCTTCACCCTAGAGAGAAAAAGTGATGAACTAGGTACAGAACTCCTTCAACCCAGAACAAGCTGGATTTAAGAAAAGCAGATCATATGCCTGTCATATTGCAACTCTACGCACCGTCATCACAGAACGAAGCATAGGATGCCAGTCATACCTGTACCTCAACTTCATCGACTTCGAAAACGCCTTTAACAGACAGTGTCGACGGAGATGTAATTTGCAAACTTCGTCAAAGCTTCATCGAACTCATGCAACCATACCTGCCTATATGATAATGCCGACCACGTGTCAAGTGATCCACAACCGACAGTTTAGTAAGGCGTTCGAAGTGAATACAAGAGTAAGACAAACTGGCTGCCTGTCTGCCTGCCTGCCTATTATCACCGATGATATTCCTAATTGTGGTGGACTGGATTAAACGGAACACCGTGCAGAGGGAGTGAGTTGTACCGCTAAGAAGACTCCGGCAAATCTGAATTTCTCTCGTGGATGATGTATGCTTTTAATGTCACACAAACTCGAAGACCTAAAGGCAGACGAAAACCAACGAACTGGCTGAAGAAGTAGTCAGCCAGAGAAGGCGGAATTCCAGGCGAACATAGACAAGATTGAGGTGATGAAGATGACCGGCGACTAAAAATAATAACACGTACCAATCACTTATCAAGGCAGTATCTTTTCAACTACAGGCATATGCCACGCATGAGGTTGTCGAAGGCAAGACAGACCTCATCACTCTGAACTCAGTTTGGTAATCTTCACTCTTTAGAATAAGGAGAAAAGTTCTGAATTTCAACATCAACGTTAAATTGGTTCTTCTCCATGGTTGAGAAAATTTACACGCGTGTCGTGCATCGGTGTTATAGCGGTTAGGACGTTCAACGACCATGCACGTCGTCCGGAGTTCGATCCTGGCCGATTCACTCCTTTACCTCGCTGAGCCAGAAATAATGCTGGTAAGGAGGAAAAGTTGGGCATGAGGCTAGCAACCCCATCCTTTAAAAAATAAACACTGCTACAGAAACTTCAAGCGTCTAGCTTGAATCCCTATGTTCCACTGGGGAACGTGAAGGAAAAAAAACACGCTTGTCACCAGAAGCACTTCCAACATAGTACGGTAGACTGTTATCTGGAGCTAGCTGCCTTCACTGGCTCACTATTGAAGATCAAATGGCCAGCTGGTTGGCTAACCAGAAAGATTTTGCAAGAAGTAACTCTGCAGTAGAACAAACCAACCAAGAACCGATTGCTCAACATATATCTAGGAGAAAATTGAGATGGATTGGGCGCATGCTGAGGAGACTTGCTGAATAACATCGCACACAATTCAGATCATTACTCGAGTGGAATCCGAAAGTGGAAATGACCAGCTGAACGTTGGTCTGAGTGTAACATGGAGTAGGGTCGTGTGAAAGGGAAGGGGCGAAAAAGGATTATCGGCAAACTTATGTTCTACTGGGAATCCAAGGGAACACTAATGAGACACTGAACGAAGAACTCAGTGATACTCGTGATCCACTAAGTAGAAACGGTTATCCAACTTAATTCTTGAACAAATACATGAACCCTGAAAGTATAAAGTCGAAGGTCCCGACTGACTGTTCCCAAAATGTCAGTCTTCCTGAGATTACAATTCACAAGAAATTTCAATTATTATTATTATTATTCCCTTGGGTTCCAAGTGGAACATGCGGCCTCAACAAGACATCTTCACTTTCTTCTATTTTCTGCCAACCCGTTCGGCTAGGTTCACAGTTGCCAAAAACTTCTCATCTCTTCCTCACACAATCTCCTCCATGTCACCATCGCACCGACGACTGACTTGACAGGCAATGATAGCGGCTGACATAGACTAGATCAGGCTTGAAAATAGGCAATGGTGGTCAAACCAAACCGTAGCCTCATCAGTCAATGAAATCCACAACAGTTAGTTTAATCCAACCAGCCACTTAGGCAGGTGTAGACTTCCTGACTAGCTGGCTGGGGTCCTCGGGACAATAAAAACCGATGACTGAAGACTGGAGACAATTGGTGTGTGATATGATTCAAAGTGATCGTTCTCAATGACTGGTTCAGATGCATCCACTCCTTGTGAATTATAATACCCAATAAAACTATATGGATCTTCGATATAACTATACTTTCTACCTGATATCTCTATTTACTGTCATTATTTTACATTTCTTATTACCATTTTTTCTTGCTTTGTCTGCTGAGTGAAGTGTGGCGACTCGAAATGCTGCACATTGGTGGAGAGTTCTATGTTGGAACCAGTCAGTCAGTCAGTCAGTCCGGTATAGTCCATTGCTGAATTCTTTTTAATGAATGCATATATCTTTGTTAGACTTCCATCTATAGTTTGTAAACGTCTGCAATTCAGAAGGTGAAAGTTCCCACTGTATTGATAATATATTCTATATTGAAATCCTTGTGTAAGAATTCTTACTAGACGAATGCTCTACGTCTGGTCCTCTGTTTTGTAGTCACCAGTCTAGGCGGTTGGCCGTCATTATACACACTGAACTCTTATAATTAGATGGTTGTAGCTAGTGAGAAGGAAGTCTTGGGCACCCAGATTTCGTACTTGTTGGCACTGACTAGTCAGTGAGGGGTTTCTTCAAAGTACACCTCGTATCTCTTCTTCTGAGATTCGAACCTGGTTCACCCATTATCCTGCAGTCGGAGATGTTATCAATTTACTGTTCGACCTCGTGATTGACCTCCTGTAAGAGACTGTAACAGACACTTTGGTTGTTCCTTTTGTGCAGACTTGGTTGATGGAATCTGTCATTACTCAATACCCAGTCAAAGTATCCATTATAATCCTACAGAAGGTCAAGTGGCAACCCAAATAGCTCGGGGGTAGTGTCGCTGGCTGCAACACTGTGGGTGACATAGATTCGAATCTCAGGAGCGCCATGCGATTGTTCTTGCCGACTGATGGGTGTCAACAGGCAGCACAAAACACTCACCGAAACACTGACTTCTCTCTGGAAGTTGAGTCTGACTCAATGTTTCATTTTATCAATGTTCAACTGTGAAGATTCATCTAAAAGAAGCCCACAAGCAACGGACAGTTTGTGGTGGGAGCTGTCTACCAGCCAAATTGGTAGACAGTAATTTACATCAATGTTTATTTACCAAATATTGGTTATGTGAAAATAAGAACAAAGACTGACTAAACAGCCAGTCACACCAGACTTTGCGTAGGCGAATACAATTAGCGGATAGATGACCTGACCCTCATGAAACAGCCACAAAGAGATTAAAGATTAACTTTCAGTGAGAAACAACCAATCAGAAGACTGTGTTTTTCTGCTGACAATAATCTATAATAATGTACATGAAAATATATAAATATGTGTTCATCACCTGAACAAACGAACTGTTGCCTGGCCCTTCTGTTGTTACAAGTTTATCAACTTTCAAAGTTGTGTTCCTCTAAGCAGAAATAGAAACCTAATATACTCCCTTCCCTCGAAGATGCGGAAAATTTTCACTGAGGAGTCAATTGACGAAAAATTGCGTAATCTCCGAGGAACCATGATAGAAAATGATTTCCCACTCAGATTCATAGACAAGAATGCAAACCTACAAGTGACATTTTTTTGCAAAAAACTATTCAGCTAGCACACAAAAGACAACCTGTCATATTGGGCCACTTCAACATGCATATACCAGTTTACTTAATCGTATGGATTTAAGTACATTGGCCGTACCATGCGCCCGCTTGTAAAACTAACTCGGCGACACTACTCAACCTGGCTGAATAGCAAAGGGAGAAGGCAAGGGGGTATACAGTTCAGTAACAGAACATCAGGTGAATTCAGGACATTCAGCTCCACTTGAAAAGTCCTTCAAAGTCAAATCAAACCTCTCAAAGGGAGTGAAGTCGAGTCGTCTGGTTGGGAAATGCTGAGGTACTGGTCATCCAAATACTCAAGCCCATGCTATATGTTCAAAAGAGATACGTACAACCATTGTCCCTACTGTAGCCATCATGAAAAGTCAGTCCCACCAATTATGATTACACTATTACCTTTATTTAGTGCGTCGGTGGCATAGCGGTTATGACGCTCACCGACGATGCACATTGTCCGGGGTTCGATCCCCGGCCACTGACGCACTCCTTTACCTCACTAAGCCAGAAATAATGCTGGTAAGGAGGAAAGGTTTGGCATGAGGCTAGCAACCCCATCCTGTAAAAATAATCACCACTGCTACAGAAACTTCAAGCGTCTAGCTTGAATCCCTATGTTCCACTGGGGAACGTGAAGGAAAAAAAATTACCTTTATTATTCAACCTTCCTGTTTATTTCATATGTGTCCAAACCAAGTTCACTTTTAACAGTTTTAAAAATTTGGGCATTGGGTGGCATATGATATTCATTACAATAAAGGTTGTCCATTTGTATTTCTCAATGAATGAATGAAAAGGACAAAACGATATTGTTGTTCTGTCTACTGACGTTTCGCTATTCATTAATGCTGCTGCTAATAGCTTTATCAAAGTGTGATGAGAGCAAGCTGCTAGCCAGTTGGTAGACATTAATCTACGTAAATGTCTAGGTCACTAATATTGGCCGTGAGAAAATATGAACAAGGCTGATTCAACGACCAATCACAGCAAACTTAACGTGGGCAAATATGATTCGCAGATAGATGGCTCCACTTTTCGATGTTACCCGAAACAACTAATCAGAAGCCTGCGTTTGTCTACTTGAATAAGCCATAATAATGTATGTGAAATATATATAAATACGTGTTGATTTCTGTAATAAAACGATCTGTTGCCTGGCCCTTGTCTTCTGTTGTTACAAAAGTAGTATAATTAAACCGGAATTTACAAAATCGCCTCACCTTATATGTAAAAACTTAATAATCAACCGTTCCTCAGCATCGGGTCATTTTTCGTTGTCAAATTGGCCAATTGGTAAAGATAACAAAACCAGGTGTAAATGACTGTTGGATTTGATAAGTGTGTAAAATTATAAAATCACCGTGTGCTTACATAATGACTTTGCTTATCCAACATTCGTGATGATTTTGTCACTTCATGACGAAGGGGGGGTGTTGTAGCCGAGTCAAATTCTGTTTTAATCCATCATTCCTATTCAGCTCAGACAATTTGGATTCCATCTGATGATATGAAGTGCTTCTGGTGATATTAGACGTTCTTTGTGATTTCTGAAATGCTTTTCCTGGATGATGATTTCAGTATTGTCAAAATCAATTTTGTGGTCTGATTCTAAAGCGTGTAGACCGATGGCTGATGATTTTTCAAGCTTTTTTATTCCAACTGGATTTCTCGGTGGTCGAATAGAAGCGGTTCTACGGTGTTCATTTCTTCTCAGCTTGATTTCGCTCTGGTGATGCTTGTCCAATGTAAATCGCAGCACATTCAAAGCAAGCATTTTATTTTATAGACACAAATAGATAGAGAATCTTTAAGGATTTCGTCTTTTATATGGACAAGATTGCTCTGTAATGTGTGTGTGTCTGATGTTTTGAAGAAAACTCTGATGTTGTAACTATTAAGTACTCTTGTGATATCGTCTGACGTCTCCACTGTATATGGAATGACAACTGCTGAGGTCCATCTTTTCGGAATACATTTTCGACCATATTCAGTATTAGTGTTGACTTGGTTGAAGAAGTTCCTGTTTATTTCTGTTATTTTTATGTTTGTAATTCCTATCTGCAATGCCAGATTTGGTTGCTGTTATTTTAAAAATTTTATATGTATCTATCCCAACTTCCTATCTAATGTGTTAATACTACGTCCTTTGATGTGGTTTTTTTCTCTGAGCTGGATGGTTAGTTTGCGAAGCTTTCATCACCTTACTGGATGTCGCCCAGTAAGGTGATGAAAGCTTCGCAAACTAACCATCCAGCTCAGAGAACAAAACCACATCAAAATCATCCACCTGAGCTACAAATCTTCTCTATCATATCTAAACTACGTCCTTTATTCGTAATTTGAACAGACAATCACTCCATCCACTACAGTCCTACAGGAGATCAATCATGAGCCCAAACAACTGACTCAGTGGTAACGTCTCTGATTGCAGGCTGTGCTGGGTGGTGAGGGTTCGAATTTCAGAAAGAGGGACATCAGTTCTTTCATGTTGGTTGCAGATACGCCTTGCCCTGACTAGTGAGTGGAAACTAGCACGAAACTCAGGCGTGTCCAAGGCTTCCTGTGGCCGATTGCCTCCAACCATCATCAAATATCATCAAATCAATGTGCACCGTGATGGCGAGCTAGCTACCTAGTGGAATGGTGGCCTCATTGCAAACCTGACTGACTGGTAGAATTCAGTCTGCATCAAAAAAAGGAGGACTAGACGCATAACACTAGTTACTGACTGGTGTTCAATCAAACAGTTAATCTTTTCAGCAATTATGAACATATTATGTCTTGATTCCGTCTAGTAGTTTTATTAATTTAACCTTTGACCGGAAATAATTATGGAACTCTCTCACACACTGAATATCGATCCACGAATATACAGCTATCTAGTTGATGATTTCGTTGAAAAGAAGATATTCTTCGGTTTAACCGACTTTTTAAACAAAAACTAGATGCTGAAATTTTCCCTCAGATTTCCTTTAAGCCATTAACGCTATAATCGTTTCACTAACCAATTGAAATGCTCTGAAGAATTAACTATGCTCTACTGAATATGGGAAAAAAGAGGTGATGGAGATTCCTGGCCAACAGCAACAACAACAGTAACAAACAACAATCAGCATAAATGGGAGAAATCTGGAAGAATCGCCGTCCGCTACCTACCTACCTACCTTCCTAGGAAGAGTAGTTTCAACTACAGGCGGAAAAGAAATAATGGGGATATCAAACCAGCGAGGATCATCGGGAAAGCAAGACAAGCTTTCATTACTCTCAAGTCTGTTCGGGAGAGATCAACAGTACCACTCAGCATGAAAATGAAAATAACATCTGGATTTGCAACTCCAATGTGAAGTCAGTACTACTTACTATACGGATCAAAGACTTGGCGCCACTCTGCGCCGCGCCGCGCCGTGCCGCGTCACTCAGGACACTTCGAAACAAACTACACACCTGCATCAACAGCTGCCACCTTCACTCAATACTACTAAAGGTTAGATGGCCAACAGGAGAAGAAGATCACCACCATTAGGGATCGCAGCGAACGAACCGACTATGCAATCAATATGTAGGAAGAAATAAAGCGAGGATTGACTCTGATTTGAGAAAACAAACCATCAAGTGAATGACATCACACGCCAGAACATCGCTCAAGTGGAACACGAATGGGAGACAGCGAGTTGGTTGGTCGTTAGTGCGATGATGGGGTGACATGGAAGAGGAGGAGGTCATGCAAAGTGGAGATGACAGCATGTGAGCAGACGTGGAGGCCAGGTGATGAAAACGTTAGCAGAAAACCGAATGCAATAATAACAATATTAACACTAAATATGATCATCAAAGAGTCGATAAAAGAAATGAGTGAATTTAAATATGTATATGAATCAATATCACGTGAATCGATCGATTCATATACTCACTCACTCGCACACCTTTATATACTGAGTGTATAACAAAATCAGTTGAATTCCACATTATAGTCATAGACTACTATTCCTTTCGCATTAGTAGTATATATATATATATTCATTTTCCAATTATGCCAAATAATTGTCGATATCCAGTTTATACTCGTGATCTGTATCCTATCAATGTGTTATATCCCTCTGTGTATACAACAGAGCTTAGTTGTCTACAGAATGTCTTCAGGGAATATTATTACATAATTATCAATTGTATAATCCCGTATACATCTATACTCAACATTCTAACTGGTATCCCATTGATTGTTCTGCTCAAATTGAAAGTGAAACCGACGAATTATTATCTACACAACTGGGGTATATTTATCCTACTCAATCATATCGCCTATATCCTCATCACCCTATTCCAATGGTTATCTTATCTAATCCATTCGAAACCACTGACCATTTCATCCGATTTGATGTGTAAACTGATGAATTCGACGTTTCGTTTCATCACCTACATCCAGTTTAATTCAACTATTTTAATTATTAGTCGTGAACTCTTAGTGTATAATCGGCGACTTCGTCGATGGAGTCGTGAATTCACTCTAATGCATAGTACACCCTCTAAATCAATATTTTGGTTAATGCTTAGTTTAAGCATTCTCCTGTCGATTCTCCAGACATTACCAAGTTATTTTATCAGTCAGTTGAAATGTGACAATCACGAGAATACTAAAACTGATACTAATAATAATTCGACAGTGACAAGGAGAAGTGATGTGGTTGTTCAATGTCAGTGTATTATACAACCGATATGGTTGAGTATATCCGAGGACTACACCGCTTGGTATAAACTACATCGAATTGTGTTTTGTGAAGGTGTACTGCCTATCGTCTGTTTGATATTTCTCTCACAGAAATTATTGTTGAAACTGAAAATCCATTGTCTTATTGTACAATCTATGCGACATGATATTTCCTCTAGTCAGGGATTGTACACCACCCTTCAAGAGGTATTCAACAATACCATAGGCGATAGTAACAACAACCTGAAGATTCTCTATATTTACACATTGGCGTTAATTATCTCTTCACTGGTATATTGTGTCTATTACACGCTAATCTATTATGTATACTCGATGGATGTTGAATATAATATCCTACGTTATTACCTGGATGATATCCCGACAGGATTATTATTCATCGATGGGTTAGCTCTAGTGATACGGACTATATCATATAACATATTTCTAATTCTCTGGTATAAATACATCCCAGAGATAAACATGCTTGGACAACATCTATGGTGTAAACTGATGACACAGATTTCGGCAAAGTGTAGGCTTATCTTTCTACGATCATTTGGTGTCTACTTCCTTCGGTATGCATCAAAATCACATCATCATCATCAACAACTGAGTGCTTATAGCCGTCGTCGACGTCAGCGTCGTCGTCGCAGCCGTCGTCAATATCCATATCTATCGCATTCTGTAAATCGGACATCTTATCGATCGGATCAATCAATTCCACGTGAGCGAAATCTGTCTAAGCCGGAATATTATTATGCTAAGATGATGAATCTATCAAAAGAAGGCTTGGAGACACTGAAATCTGGGTCAAAATTGAATGCACTGCTGAGAAGAAGATCATCATCAAAACAGTTGGATTGAATGGACTACTTAAATTCTTGAATTTCAGTAATACAATAAATAAAGTATGAAATAACTGAGGGAATAATTGAAAAAAAATCTGGTGTAAATATTAATAAGAAAATTGATTTGATTTGTTCTTTTATGCATCTTTCTAAATATTTCTGACATTCAATTTTTAACCCTAAGCCAAAAATCTTGGTAGTTTATGAATGCCCGTTGAGTAGACGAAAGCCGTCAGCCTACTATCGATCGTCAGCGATGATACTGTTGGTCGTGATGAACTGGTTTATGCGTCTCAGACTGTGTGAATAAGCTACAAGCTAACACCGTTTGTTAATCATTAAAATAAAGGTTTTTGTATTTCCCAATTAATGGAAAACAAAACGATATTATTGTGTTTACTGAAGTTTCGCTATTTAATGCTGCTTCTAATAGCTTTCTCAAAGTAGTATCATGAAACCGGAATTTACAAAATCTCCTCAGCTTATATATAACAAAGAGTTAAGAGGTGAGAAAATAGACTTAGGTCTAGTTAAAGGGACATACTGAAAGTCAAAATAACAATGAAGATCAATAAACCAAATAACAAAGGTAATAGTGTAGCGACAGAAGACAAGGGCCGGCAACAGATCGTTTTATTACGGAAATCAGCACGTATTTATATATATTTCATGTACATTATTATAGCTTATTCAAGCAGACAAACACAGTCTTCTGATTGGTTGTTTCTCGCTCAAGGTGACTGGTTTCTCGAAAAGTTAAGCCATATATCCGCGAATCTTATTTGCCCAGGTCTAAGTCTGCTGTGATTGGTTGCTGAATCAGCCTTGTTCATATTTTCTCACGGCCAATAATAGTGACCTAGACATTGAGGTAAATTAATGTCTACCGATTGGCTAGCAGCCTGCTTTCACCACAATAGCACGTCTATTATGATATCAAAATAAAGTTTACTAACTTGATCATCGTTCGTCTGTCTGGGGTCGTTTTTTTGTTGTCAGGTTGGTTAATTGGTAAAGATAACAAAATCAAATGTAGATTGTGGATTTGATAAGTGTATGAAATCATATAAAAGCTGTGTGTGTTTACATAGTGAACTTGCTTATCACATTCGTGTTGATTTCGTCATTTGATGTGGGAGGGGGGTGTTGTAACCAGATCAAATTCCATCTTAGTTCATCATTCCTATTCAGCTCAGACAATTTGGATTCCACTTGATATGAAGTGCTTCTGATGATATTAGACGTTCTTTGTGATCTCTGAAATGTATTTTCTGGATGATGATTTCAGTATTGTCAAAATCAATTTTGTGGTCTGATTCTAAAGCGTGTAGACCTATGGCTGATGATTTTTCAAGCTTTCTTGTTCAGCTGGATTTCTCAGGGGTCGAACAGATGCTCCACGGTGTTCATTTCTTCTGACTGCCTTGATTTCTCAAGATATTTGTCCGATGTATATCGCATCACATTCCAAAGAAACATTTCATTTGATAGACACAATTAGATAGAGAATCTTTAGAGATTTTGTCTTTTATATGGACAAGGTTGCTTTTTAGTGTGTGTGTGTGTGTCTGATGTTTTGAAGAGAACTTTAATGTCGATCACAATCAAACGATTCAAACCAGACTTATGCGTACAGACAGACAGACAGAGGGTGTGATTAATCTCTCACTCCCTTGATTACTGAATTTCCATTTTGATTACATTAATTAGTCATCTAATTCAGTGATCTCAACTGACTGAGCAAATCTCAATCTTATAAACTGAAACCCTGCTTTTGGTTTTTGAGTTGCTATGTGAACAAGCTACAAGGTGACACTGTTCTGTTAATCTTTTCAGTTTTTTGTCTAACCCCTCGCCCTGCCTCCTCTCTACTACTTTGAAAGCCTACAAATTAATGATGAAAACTTAAACTACAAATTGTGATGCAGCTGGCATTTTGGTTGCGTCAATTTCATAGTATTTCTTCTCTATTGCCACTTAAACATTAAAGTATGTCGCTATTATCATCTATGTAACCATTGTAATTTCAGGTAGTGATGTCCAGGTGATGAGAATCTGTGAAACATAATAATGATGGTGATATCATTTTATACTGCAAATCTGGTCTTTTTTACTCTTTCGAAATTTATCAAGGGAACCAAATTTATAAAGGAATATTGCTCCATCTGAAGCACACTGTAATACTTCAAAATATCGTCCCTTATCCCCTTCGTCAGACATTGGGAAACGAGAAGAGAAACAGGGATATCCTGGACCGACGTGAACAACATAGAAGACTTGGATTTCGCGAGTGGATGATTTATCTTTAATGTCACTGTCACAAAATCGAAGACTTACAAGCAAAAACCGACAAACTGGTCGAAAAAGCAGCCAGAGAAGACAGGATTCCAGGTGAACGTAGACAAGACGCGGAGGTTATGAAAATAACCAACCAACCAACAACAGCAGCAGAAACATCAAGCGCCAATCAACATCAACAGGAGGGATTTAAAAGAGGTTACACTTCATTCACTTATCTAGAGAGCATTGTCTCAACTACAGGTTGAAACGGACGAGGATGTCAAATCGAGCGAGAATCGGAGAGGCAGGCGAGAAACACATTCATCAACCTGAAACAACCAATCTGGAAATCTTCCGCTGTCACTCAGCCAGCATCAACAACAAAATTCAGTTGGATTTTCAATACAAACACGTCGTCAGTCAGTTCTTCTATGCGGATAAGAAACTTGGCAGGCGGGTCACGAAGAATATCTCCAACAGCCTGTCTCAGACGTTTATCAATCAACAACTGTCTTCGCTGGCTGTATACTGAAGATCAGATGGCTCAAAAGAATCACCAACTATGTAAACAAACAAAACAAAAACCAATCGCCAACCAACAAATATGCAGGAGAAAGTGGAGATGGACTGGACGCTGACTCGCTGAGGAGGCTGCCGGGTGACATCGCGCGAGCGTCAGTCCATTGTCCGAGTGGAACCAGACCGAAAGGGAAGCGGCGGGTGGGACGTCAGTGCGAGGGTGACATGGAGGAGATCGTGTGAAAAGGAGTTGAAACAGTCAGTGTGGACTAACCTGGCTCCAGGTGAAAAGTACAGCAGAAGGAAGACAGACGTGGCAAGTGAAGACGTGCAGTTGAAGCCCTATATTCCACTAGGAACCCAAGGGAACAATAATAATAATATTATAATAATCCCCTTCGAAAAAATCATGATGATATTTCTTTGCATTCGTAGGGTAACATACCGCCTGAAGCCATAACTTTGATGTTTCAGTGACAATAGTTTCATTCTTTAAGGAGTCGGGTTGCTAACCACACATCCATCTCTCCCGTTTAACCGGCTTCACTACCGCCTTAGCGAGGTTGGTTTGGGCATCGACACGGGGTTGATCTCCAGACCACATGTGCTGTACCACAGATGTGACAGGCAACAGCTCATTTAAAAAGACACATTAGTATAGATTTCGATTTGAGAAGACATGTGGAGATAACTGAAAGACAATTTGAAGTGTGCAGTACATACAATGTATCGGGATGGATAGAAAGCTTAGGTAGTTCATAATCGATTAAAGCAGACTTGATAGGAATTCCATATTAGTTTGTTTATTAGATGTACTACACATTCAGTGAAACAGTATCATTTACTAGATGAAACAGTTTTGAACAAAATTGATTGTTTATAATCATGTCATCAATTATAATCAAATGACTTCGAAACTTGAGTTTTATAGTCTTCTTTGTTCTCTCCTATTTGTCGTCGTAGGGGTAATAGAATTTTCCAAATATCCAACTGGACAGGTGTTGAATCATTCCTACTACATGTATTTTCAGTTGATTCGATAAATAAAGCTTTTGTTATCAATCTCTCCCTTCACCCTGATGTTACATTAGACATAACATAACATAAGCTTTATTCCAAATCAGTACTTGTGATACAGAATGGAATTCTCAGCATTTTACTACAATATTGCATCCAGTTTTTTACATTAACAATAAATAAAGTTCTACATAAATTAAATTAGATTTGAAAACCGTCATCTTATTCCACCCATCCTATTGTATGCCTGTGTTGTGTGTAATTGCATGTAATGCTTGCGATACCTGAACTATTCTCCACATTTCTTATCTTATTCGAGTCAACTAATCTAGATTTTGCTGCTAAGTATTTATGTTCGACTAGTCTGACTGCCCCTGTTCCACTAATTTGACCTGTGTATTGCACCTGACAATCATCGCAGGCAGGGTATTAGATAAACTGAATTGTTTTGTTTTAAAGGCTCCACTGCAAACACGTGTAATAGGAATGATTCAACACCAGTCTAGCCGGATATCTGGAACATTCTACTACAACACCCACGACGGTAAAGAGGAGAGAACAAAGAGAACTATAAAACTCAAGTTTCGAAGTCGTGTGATTAGAATCCGTGATATGATTATGAACAATAAATTTTGTTTGAAACGTCATCCAGTAGACACTAATACTGTTTCACTGACTGTGTGATATATCTAATAAACAAACTAATATGGAACAAGTGGTCATATACACACACACACACACGAAGTAAATCAGAAAAATCTATACATAAACATTGAATTCTCACCGCCTGTCTCTGATATTCTTGGTTGGTTGGTTGGTTGGGATGGGGGGTGGGTTCTTGTTCTGTAAACAATCCTTCTCTGAACTTTGTCATGTTTTTCTCTTTACCCACGACACCCACCCAGTGTCACACACCTCCCCAATCCCACTTCACGTGTCTCTTCATGTATGTGTCAAAAGACACATTATAACTCTTCCTTATTTGAAAATCCGGTAGGCAACAGTTAGGAAGGCAAACCGCTGGAGTGTATCTTTCAACATCAGGAGAGAAAAAAAAGGAGGCGGGTGGGGTAAACACCGAAGAAGAAGAAGGTAGTTGTTTAGATAAATAAACATTTTTGAAAACAAAACAAAACATCTAAACATGTAAAACACGTAAACATGTTATAGTTGCTAAGCAAGGTTGCTAAGGATTGCTACGTGGTTTCTCTAGGCTTTTTCGCGTTTTTCTTCTGTTCATGTTGAATTATCGTAGAAGATTTGAAATTCTAGGCGTATGATTTATGCGTAGTGTTACACAGACACAAACTTCAAGACTTACAGAGAAAAGTCAACAAAATGGCACAAGGAGCAGGTAGTGAAGCCAGGACTTCAGGTGAACATAGAGAATAATGAGGTGATGAAGATAACTGTTATGTACTGGTCTAGAATTTAATAGTCCTGACGCAAGAAAGACGGAAATCAGAAGACCACTAGGGTTGCGATGATACTTCTATTTTCCAAAACACCAGGAGAATCAATATCACACAAGTGTGTGAAAGCAAAATATATGAATGTCCGAAAGTGTGTGAACACAAGTGTGTGAGCGAATATTCAAAATGAACAAATCAATAGACAGTCTTAACATGATTGGCTAATTATAATGGAATATCGATCCATATATACATAGCAAAATATATCAGACTGTCAAACAAAACACACATATTATATGGATATATATCAATAACCAACGAATCGCCACAACAAACAGTACCAATCACCATCAACGGGAGGAATTTAACAGAGGTTACTTCCTTCACTCATCTAGGAAGTTTGGTTTCAACTACAGGTGGAGACACGGATGAAGGCATCAAATCCACTATTAAATAAAGGCAAGGTAAGCCTTCATCAATCAATCTGAAATTGGGATGGAAGCCTTCTGCACTTAATCAGCATCATTAACAAGATTCGGATTGTGTTCAACACTAATGTTGAGCCAGAGAGTTAACATGTGCATTACTGAAAGTTTTTCCAACAGGCTACTACCGCCTTACTTCGACGATTAAATGGCCGGCGAGAAAAAATTAGCAACAACAAACCTTGGGAACGTGCCAACCATGAACCCATCGCTAAATAAATACGTGGCGGAAAGTGGAGATGGCTTTGAGCACATGCTGAGGAAACCATCGAGTGATACCACGTACCAGACCATCGCTTAGGTGGATCCTTAGTGGGAAACAGTGAGGTGGGTACTAGTCGGAGGGTGACATGATGGACATCATATAGTGAGAAGATCAGAATCTACGTAGAATTATGAGACCATCTAAAGAGGACCATAGGAAATAGAATAAAGTGGAGATTTTACCTTTAAGCCCCACATTCCACTCGGAACTCAAGGGAAAAATAGTAATAATAACCGAATTGTTGAGTTCCCCAAGGTTCAGCTTTGTTATTGATTTTTTTTTCTCATGACCCCTATTTGACAGGTAACATTGAGGTAAGTTGCTGTCTAAAATTTTGGCTTTTTTGCAGCCAATTTCCACCACAATGCGAGTAGACAATCGCCTTTCCGTACCTACGCCCTCTGTAGTCTCTTCGAGCAAACACACTCAAAGTGTTGTATATTAGCAGTTTAAAGTGCCCACCCAGGCTTGGTGACAGACAGATCATTCCCAGATTGCTGAAGCATCCGCTTGTTGATTGGTGTTAAGGGATACAAGATTTTTGCAGTTGCATAATAAGTTTTCTTGATAGTTTTATCGCATCTCCGTTTGACTACTTCTTGTACACACCGTCTCCTTTAAAATGGTGAATAGATATAAACAGATTTCAAATTCTCTTTATTCGCAATCAACTTCATCGTCACTATGGTTACCGTTATAAGCTGTGAAGGGATTACAATCAGGCAGCGGAATATTTAAAGATTTGTTATTGACGAGTTGATCACGGACTGTTATCAGTTAGAGAACCAGTGAAAACCAGTATTGGAGTACTGTACAGTCATCTGTTTCATCCTAGTGTTTGGAAATCATCGCCAGGACGCGCCCACTTCTAGGGCTCGAACTCAGGATCTTCCGGTTACAAGGCAAGCTACCTCGTATACCGTTCAACCACTGGGACCTGTGAATTCTGACGTCTACCAATTCGTGATGCATTTAGCGCGACTGACACCGGGCAATATCATCGATGGGATATCCATCCTCATACCTGACTGGATGGACCCCACTGGCAGTCTGACTGCCCCTGTTCTACTAGTTTGACCTACGGATTTGACCTGACAATCATTGCAGACAGGGTATTAGATAAACTAAATTGTTCTGTTTTAAAGGCTCCAGACGACTGATCCTTTAACCGACAAAGCTTGTTTCTAATTGAGTTTGTGGGTGGTTTAAATGCCACCTTTTCCACTGCAAATAAATGTAATAGGAACGACTTAATACCTGTCCACCCAAATGTCTGGAAAATTCTACTACTACCCCAACGACGACAAATAGGAGAGAACAAAGAAGACCATAAAACTCAAGTTTTGAAGTCGTGTGATTATAATTCATGATATGATTATAAACAATAAATTTTGTTCAAAACTGTTTCATCTAGTAAATGATACTGTTTCACTGACTGTGTGGTACATCTAATAAACAAACTAATATGGAATTCCTATCAAGTCTGCTTTAATCGATTATGGACTGACTACCTAAGCTTTCTATCCATCCCGATACATTGTATGTACTGCATACTTCAAGTTGTCTTTCAGTTATCTCCACATGTCTTCTCAAATCGAAATCTATACTCATGTGTCTTTTTAAATGAGCTGTTGCCTGTCACATCTGTGGTACAGCACATGTGGTCTGGAGATCGATCCCCGGTAGATGCCCAAACCAACCTCGCTAGGGCGGTAGTGAAGCCGGTTAAACGGGAGAGATGAATGTGTGGTTAGCAACCCGACTCCTTAAAGAATAAAACTATTGTCACTGAAACATGAAAACTGGAGCTTCAGGCGGTATGTTACCCTACGAATGCAAAGAAATATCACCATGATCTTTTCGAAGGAGATAAGGATCAACATTCTGGAACATTACAGCGCGCTTCACATAGGAACAATATTCCTTTATAAATTTGGTTCCCTTGATAAGTTTCAATAGAGAAAGAAGGATATCGGATTTGCAATATAAAATGATCCCATCATCATCATGTCACTCTATTTCACAGGTTCTCATCAGCTGCACACTACTACCTGAAATTACAATGGTTGCATATATAGATGACAATAACATACTTTAATGTTTAAGTGGTAGTAGAGAAGAGAGAAATGCCATAAAATTGACGCATCCAAAATGTAAGCAGAATTACAATTTTTAGTTCTTTAAGTTTTCATCATCGATTTATACACCTTGAAAGTATAAAAGAAGTGGGGGGAGGGTTAAGACAGAAACACAGAAGATTAACAAACAGTATCACCTTGTAGCTTGTTCACACAGGAACTCAAAAGAAAAAAAAGTAATCCATAATGGATTTAAGCAGACCTGATAGGGTTGATCTCCAAAAAAAGTTATCGATGTCAGCATGTCAGACTTCTTTCCCTCTTTCTTGATTAATATTCATGGAATCAAGCAGATCGTATACTGTGCAATGTGAGTAATTTTGGTCTCCAGAGGGATGTGTAGTAATTCCTGATATATATGAACATACGTTATCCTCTCGTCCAACTAGGTGGCCAGAATTCAGATAATGAGTTAATCTGACAAGATTTCTGATGAACTCTGCCGTAAATGAGCAAAACAGACATTGAGTGTTTAGACCAGGCCAATCTGATCAACAGGTATCAATCACCATCAGCTAGTGGAATCTAAATGAAGTCATTTCTCTGGCAATATCATTTCAACTTCAGGAAGCAACACAGAAAAGAATGTCAGAGGCAACCGGAGACAGATTGAGAAAGCGAAGCAGACTTGCATTTGTCTACTGTACTCCACATAAGAAATAAAATTCACGTTTTCAAACCCTAATATCAAATCAGTGCTTTTGTATGACTGACAACTGCTACCTTGTGGTCGTGGTGGTCGGGCTTGAATACCGCAGTGACCCAACAAGCTAAACTGCTTGTGACTCATGTTCCTGCACGTCCTACTATGCCAGGAAGGTTGTTCGGTTAGCGGGCAAACTAAAAGCAGTTACTGTGGGATAAATGGACTTCAGAATCCAATCGGATCAAATGACGTATGAACCTGTATTTTGGTCACTATGGGAACTATGGGAACGCAGCAGCTCCTGATGCTGCTCCGCTGCTTTGTGGATTAGACTGCAAGTGAAAGGCTCGGGGAGGGGTGGAATGGTCCTTCAAGAAAACCACCTGCTTTGGTCTGGGCACCCAGATAGCATCTCAGGCGTCACACAATCAATGAAATGAAACAACGAACTGTCAGTGAAACCGATTTCACGGTCTTAACAGTGCTTAACAGTGCAATATTGACGTTTCAGTGACGCATCTCCCTTCAAACTTACTTTTATTTTTATATATGGACTTCTGTGTTTTACTTTTGCCACCTTTTGTGTCTTCACTTTCGTCCGTATTTCGCCTTTTTCTAAATTTCCAGCCTATCTGTGCCGTTTTGAGATGTTGGTGAGTAGCCTTCTAAGTGATTGTCCCCAGTGAGACATCTAACACAGATATCCTGAAGCCGCATGTAATGTTCAAGCTGGCTACCTACAGTGTTTGGACGCTGATGCAAACCAGATAACACTCAGGTTTGTTAAGAACATTGGAAAGCCTCGATATCGATGTCTGCTGCATTTCGGAGACCCGCATTCAAGATCCCAGTCAAGTGCTTCGATAATCCTCTCCATCTGCACTTGTCTGGAGACCCTGTGGCGTCGGCATCCGGCGTAGCTGGAGTAGGTGTCGCACTAAGCGCTAGCGCAGAAGCTACATTACTCGACTAGATCCGCATTAACAGTCGTTTATGTACTGTGAGGCTGGAAGGGTATACGAAAGTCAGGAGTGATAGGCCAGATAGGCGGCGCCTATTTGTTGTCTCTGCTTGTGCACCGACGGATTGCAACCCAGATGCAATTCAGGATGAGTTCTACTACCGAATGAGATATCTCTTGAGACAGGCGCGTCAGAGAGATATCGTAATGCTGGCTGGGGACTTGAATGCACAAGTCGGGTGTCTAAGCTCAATGGAGAATCATCTAGGTGGTCAGTGGGGATTATGCGGTCCCAGGGAACCATCTTCTTAAGCTTTACACTTCCTTGACTCGATAATGAATATTAAGTGGCTAGAAAGGATATGTCAAAACCGAATTCCGGCAGCAGTACATTCAAGAACTTATCACTTAACAAGTGGATATTAGATTGGACACACGCTGAGGGGACTTTTAAATGACATCAGTCAACAGACGCTCGAGTGGAACCAGACTAGTAGGTGACCAGCTGGAAGTGAGTCTGAGGATGACATGCTGGAGAGTGTATGAGGAGAAATTTGAAGCTTCTAGGCAGTTGTGTAGACAGTTAAAGAAAGACTACCGACGAAAAAAAATCAATAATGGGATAATAATCATAATAATAATAGTAATAAATCCGACTAACAAGCACTGCTGATTGACAAGCCTAATCTTCTACTACTTATATCAATCAGTAGTATATATTGTGTTGCTAAATTTCTGTAAAATATTCAATCAAGACAGTGTGAATAACTTTTTTACCGATTAATATTCCATCAGTCGATCCTTCTAATTCAAATCAATTAACCAACCTGATTATTTAGGATATCTTGTATATAATCATGAAGAATCCCCCATTTGAACATTAATAGAGAGAAGACCAGTAGTTCTGTAACAACAGAAGACAAGAGCCAGGCAACAGACTGTTTATTTAGGAAGTCAACACATATTTATAGATTTTCGTGTACATTATTATAGATTATTGTTAGCAGAAAAACACTGTCTTCTGATTGGTGGTTGTTCCTCATTGAACGTTAATCTTTCATCTCTTTGTGGTTGTTTCCTGAAGGTCAGATCATTTGCTATCTGCAAACTGTATCCGCCTAAGCAAAGTATGCTATGACTGGTTGTTGAAACAGTCTTTGTTCCTTTTTTCTCATGACCATTTTGACTAGCAGCCAGTTCTCACCACAGTTCAACGAAGAGGAGTCTCTTTTCGGTGGCCAATTCATTTCCACAGTTCTGAAATCCCAAATATATATGGTTATTTTGTATGTGTTTGTGTACATTAAATTTGACAAACAAAAATGCAGTTAGTAAGATTTCTGTGGAGTTACGTAATATGAAAAAGCATTCAAAGGAATTGGATGTTGATACAGAAGGGTAGTAAAAAAAAGTGAAAAGAGTTGTCAGAAACGATTGTTACGTAACAACAAAAATAGTTTGATGAAAGATTTGTGCTCAGAGTGTACATGGAAACAAAATAAAATATAGAATTACGTAAGAGTTTTAAGTGGTTAAAAAAACCAATAAACAAGCAAAAATTAAGTCAAGCTAACACAGCTGTTACCACGATAGTAGGGGTGGTTGAATAGTTCGGGTTCTTCTAACTGACTGGCTAGAGCTTGTGCAATGCAGAGAAGATGGAAATATATTGTCTTTGGTAGGTTGTTATTCACTTTGTAGATTCCTTTGAAGTAGGAGGCGTTTGTTAAGATGGAATGACCAATGGTGACGAAATGTTCGATCACTGCACTCCTTACACAGCCATTACTTCCTTTCTGCAACCACGCTGGATTGTCTTCTTTGACCCTTTTTGAAAGGATACGCATCGAACGGCCGATATACTTGGCTTCACAACAACAGGTGAACTGATATATACACACAGAAGTGATTAAGTGCGAGATCTTGTCCTTTGGACTTTAAAACATCATAGGATCATCTGTTAATTTCTACAATTTTCTGACTACTTGACACTGTAGACGGTAAACTAAAACAATGAGCAAACGAATAGTACTCGTAATTACATCACTGTGAAATCAGTATCGGAATCTTCTGAACTCCTCAGCATAGAAAAGGAAACTTGAATTTTCAACACCAATGTCTATGAATTCAGTTCGTCAATGTATATAGGAAGGAAACTCGGCTCCCATGTCACGGAAAATATTTCCAACACGTTGTAGACTGGCTTTGCTAGCTCCACATTAACTGTGTTCTTCTGTCTTGTATTTTGTCTCTAATCCATCGTTGCATCAAATACAAATCTGAACTCCACCCCCTGTTGCCTAATCACTACACAAATAGTTGCACTCTTTTCACACTGAATAAATGTCTACTAAAAAACATCATCTGGGAAATTATGTTACTTATACTATCTATCCACCCACAAGTTGTAATCATTGTAATAGAGTATGTTCAGACAGGATTTTGTAACAAATAATTGATTTATTCAGGGTGTAGGCAATGGAAGAGAGAGAATCCATAAAACACAAAACGAGTTGGTATTCGCCTGAAAATATGCTGGTTCATTCTTTATTCAAACTAATTCAGAGAACCGGTTGTATGGAATTTAGAAATCACGCTATTGAAGAGAAATCAGATGGCTGTATATATAGTCCTGTCAGAATATATATCATTGAATGATAACTACACATTTTGAGAGTTCTACAGTTGTAAATGTAAAGTCAACACGCTTATCATCTATTCCAGATGACAGACACTCCATTTGGAATGTCGTCACTCGATTGTAGAAGCAGTGGCAATATATGAGTTCAAAACCACACAACAGCAGCAGATGTTGTGCCCCGGTAGCTTAGTTGGTTAGAGCGCCGTACTTATAATGCGGAGGTCGAGAGTTCGAGCCTCTCTCGGGGCACTGGTTTTCATCAACCCTCTCAGTGCCATTGTCAATTGGAATCTCAGTTTCATTATTCACAATCTCTCAATTAATCACCGACTTCACTTCCTCCTCATGGCAAATTTAGAACAAGCAGCAACTGGTGTGTGGGAGTGTATGTTTTCTTGAGGGAGTTGGTTAATCAATGAATTCATCAAACATTTCGTTATGATGTGAAGGGAATTTGGGAGAAATCTTATCCTACTTGGTGCACTCATGGTTCTAGTTGCCCCAGCCGACGCACACCTGATATCTATGGTTGGTCTGCGAAATTTGGGCTACCGATATCCATGCTGAAAATTCAGATTGGTGCTTTCCCGGCCCACCCACTCAGCAAACTATTGAAAATTAATCTGATACACGCTAGTGACTTGATACAGGACGGAGTTAGTCCCTGGAGTTCTAGTGAGGAATCTTGACCAGTGAGGTCCATCTATATGTTACGTGTGAGGATGGATTTCACACCAATGACATTGCTTGGGGTCACGTTAAATCATGAATTGTTGGAAGCTAGAATATAGGCTATGGCTATTGGATCGCGTCCCAGTGGCGGAATGCTATACGAGGTAGCCTGCCTTCTAACCAGAAGATTCTGAGTTCGATCCCTAGCGGTGGCTGCACAATTCTGATGAGTCCAAAAGTAGGACGAAACAGCTGTCCATCACTCCCTGTGGGTTTTCAACGATTCTCTAACTGATATCAATCCGTGCGTGGTCGAACTCGAAAAGCAAAGGTTAAATTAATAAAATAATAATAATAATAATAAGTGTAATAAACAGAAGATTGGCAGTATTAGTAGTGGTAGTAGTACTATTCTACAGATATTTCAGGTCAAAGGTCAAATTGATAAAAATTACAAAGTGTAATAATCACGAAGGTCGAGTAGGAAAGACATAACAAGATCATAATGACTGAAATAACTCGACTGCTTCTACAAATTACGCATTAAGGACGTAGTAATTTTTTTATTTTTTCTTATTTTTTGATTACAGCTTGATTCCACACCTTATATTTGGTACAAGTATGGAATATTCAGCGTGGATATCGGTAGCCCAAATTTCGAAGGCCGACCAATTGATATCAGGTGTGCGTCGGCGTGGGCTCGAACACCGGACCATGTGCATAGTCGGTGAGAGCCCTAACCACTGTTCCACCGACGCATACGAAACAAAATAGGTAAGCAGATAAGACTCATAAGCGTAAAAATAACAACCAGTCATTACAATAGTTGTCTGCAAGGATATACCTATAAATATCATTCATAGAGAATTGAAATCAGCCCACTTCATATTGATTTCTCAGCTGAGTATACTGTATAGAATGTGGACAACGAAATCTTCTCAGCTAAGTCAAGATGACCCAATTGAGCTGCAAATTTTCTCCATTTATTTTAAATGCAGTCTGCCGATTTATCGTAGTCAGTGAATGCTTTCAATTTGGAATGTGTTCACTTGATCGTAGAAGCAGTAACAGTCTGTGTAATTATAGGAAGATCGGATGTGCCGTGCCCCGGTAGCTTAGTTGGTTAGAGCGCCGTACTTATAATGCGGAGGTCGAGAGTTCGAGCCTCTCTCGGGGCACTGGTTTTCATCAGCCCTCTCAGTCTTCAGCAATCTCATGAAAACAGTGCACGTAGTACAGAGAGGAGAAGACTCTACTCATCGAGCTGAATTTCCGGCCAGTTTAAACTTTAAGCACCACTAACTACCAATCAGCGAACGAAGTCAAATGGTTCAGTGAGGTTCATGCCAGTGATTTCAAGGTTGCATTCTGCTTGATTGCTGTAACGAAGTTACGCTTACAGTTCAATGAGGATAAGGTTTTGCAGTATTCCCTGGATTTGGGGCTGCTTAGGAAGCAGAGGATTTGTTCGTATGGAGGTGTCATGAGTTTAAAAAGCCTTAGCAGGTCAATTGATGGATATGTCCATCGTTGTGTAATTTGCTTTAGACGAGTTAGTATAAGGGAAGGTAGGCTGATATTTTTAATATTTCGTAGGAACATTTTTTGCCAGGACAAATCTCTCCCTAACCCAGATTTTGTATATTTGTAACTTCTGGATTTTAAAACAGCCTATGAGAGACGCTGAAACTGTTAAAACTGAAAATAACCTCGTGTCAACAGTTCGGTGGTACCAGTACTGCCGAGACATCGCCTCATGGAAAATGCAGAGAATTACTTCGTTGTTAGGCGGAGACGGTGTCGTCATACACGTGGATGAAACTGTCTTATTGAAGAAAAAATACAACCATATGTTGGGTGATCGTTTTAGATGACAGCCCCCTTGAGAAAGGATTCGTGGGGGAGAATAGCAGACAGAAAGTCTATTACTTTAGTACCTGTTGTCACTCAACTTGTGAAACAGGGATGCATAATACATACTGATGAATGTAAAGTTTATAACTTGCTGTCATCCCTTAGATATATTCACCACAGAGTGAATCATTCCAGTGATTTTGTGGATCCAATCACAGGGACACACACAAGTTCTATAAAAGGATTTTGGGGAATATTAAAAAGTAGGATATGGGCTATAAGTGGAACTCAAAAGGATCTCATTTATAGTCATTTAGATGAATATATGTACAGGAGACACACCTAAATGTATGGGAGTAGGGGTTGCGCACTGTGAAGAGTTTCAAAATAGGATAAAACAGCTGTTCAATATCCCCCATTTTCAGTGATCTCTATCTAACTGATGGTTAGTTTGTAACAAAAATCTGCTATAGCACTACATGCAGTTACACACAACCATACAATAGGATGGGATAGGATGACAGTTTTAAAATCTAATGTCACAGCTAGGTGGAGGGAGAGATTGATAACAGAAGCTTTGTTTATCGAATCAACCGCAAATCAACACGTGTAATAGGAATGATTCAACACCTGTCCACCGAGATATCTGGAAAATTCTACTGCCCATACAACAAATAGGAGAAGACAGAGAAAACTATAAAAATCAAATCTCGAAATCGTGTGACAAAAATTCATATGATTATGAACAGTAATAAATTGTGTTCGAAACGTCATCCGGTTGATACTAATACTGTTTCACTGTGTGATACATTTAATAATCAAACTAATATGGAAAAATCTGACAAGTGCGGGTATGATCAAAATCTCCAAGGAGTGAAAAATGTACAAAAAGTGTGAAGTGATGATGAATATTTATTATTTTTATTTTTGATTACAGCTTGATTCCACATTGTATTTTTGGTACAAGTATGGAATTTTCAGCGTGGATATCGGTATACAATTGGTGGATGGTGGCTAGCAGTGGAATCCAGGATGCGCATTTCGTCCTATTTGGGAAAATCAAAAATTCAATTCAATAGTGGATATCGGTAGCCCAAATGTTGCAGACCGATCATAGATATCAGGTGTGCGTCGGCGTGGGCTCGAACCTCGGACCATGTGCATGGTCGTCGAGAGTCCTAACCACTGTGCCACCGACGCACAGTGACGGGGACGAGGTTGGTAATGTGAATAGCTAAAGCGGGTTATGTTAGTTGAGATAGTGTCCCACTGGAATAGATATAGGAGAGAAGGGGGATAAACGAGCTAATTATTTCACTAATAACATAGTAAGTTGTAGATTTCGCATCTAACATTAGCTCTTTTTGATAGGACACGAGAGGGCAAAATATGGAATCGTTGAGTTTCTCTTCTTGGTTATACCAGAGAGCATATAAAAATTACAATGACTTCTAATCAGACCTACCTGGTGAGATGCAAGGAAAGGGTGAGTCTAGAATAGACGGGGGGGGAGCAGGGGTGTTGGATAGCCAGATAAAATGCATTTCGACCGTTGCTTAAATCAACAAAATCAAGTTAGAAGCCCCTAATAGCTTATCATTCAAAAAGTGACACTAATATGTTTCTTCTGTACAGAAACTGATTCCTCTGAACAGCGAGGGTGGCCAAATCACGTAAAACGGTGTAGATTAGCTTAACTTAGGCGCTGGGGTGATGAGGAATCTACACTTGGAGAATCGGAGGGGGAAAATATCATTGAATGGTAACTATACAAATTTAGAGAGTTCTACATTTATAATTATTTTTTTTTTGATTACAGCTTGATTCCACACCTTATATTTGGTACAAGTATGGAATTTTCAGCATGTGATATCGGTAGCCTCAATTTTGCAGGCCGATCATAGATATCAGATGTGTGTCAGCAGGGGATCGAACCTCGGACCATGTGCATGGTCAGCGGGAGTCTTAACCACTGTGCCGCCGGCGCACCTGTTGATCATCTATCCCAGATGACAGACACTCGATTCGGAATCTGTTCAATCGATTATAGAAGCAATAGCGATAAATATAGATGTGAGTGGAAAACCAGAGCACACCACATGACAGTACAGGGCATCACGGCGTGCCCTGGTAGCTTAGTTGGTTAGAGCGCCGTACTTATAATGCGGAGGTCGAGAGTTCGAGCCTCTCTCGGGGCACTGGTTTTCATCAACCCTCTCAGTGCCATTGTCAACTAGAATCTTAGTGTCAGCGACGACAAACCAAATTCATCACGGTTGTCACGTCCTCCTCATTTAAAACAAAATGCAACAGCTGTGTGTGTGTGAGGGAGTTAGTCATTTTATTCATCCACCACGCACTTCAGGTGGATGAGAAGGTAATTACGGAGAAATCATGTTTCATGTGGTGCACTCATGTTGTTAGTCGCCTTAGAATTTGTAGCGTTCTGTGAACGGAAGTGACAACAGTACCTGCTATACATCAACAGTGTAAAAGTGAGTAAGTAGGAAGTCCAACAAGCCAACTAAATTTTCACGGCATTTGACTTTAAAGTCATAATATTTGGTGTTATTTTGGACATTTCGTGGGTTTTGTATTTAACGACTTTTGGGGACTTTAAAGAAATTAAAGTGCGAGTTTAACGATTACAAACATGCCATGAGAAGGAAGTATTCTTGACATTGAGACTGACACTGCAACTGACAATGACACTGAGAGGGCTGCTGAAAACCAGTGCCCCGAGGAGGCTCGAACTCTCGACCTCCGCATTATAAGTACGGCGCTCTAACCAACTAAGCTACCGGGGCACGGCACATCCAATCTTCCTATAATTACACAGACTGTTACTGCTTCTACGGTCAAGTGAACACATTCCAAGTTGAAAACATTCACTGACTACGATAAATCGGCGAACTGGATTTAAAATAAATGGAGAAAATTTGTAGCTCAATTGGGTCGTCTTGACTTAGCTGAGAAGATTTCGTTGTCCACATTCTATACAGTATACTCAGCTGAGAAATCAATATGAAGTGGGCTGATTTCAATTCTCTATGAATGATATTCATATGTCTATCCTTGCAGACAACTATTGTAATGACTGGTTGTTATTTTTACGCTTATGAGTCTTATCTGCTTACCTATTTTGTTTCGTATGCGTCGGTGGCACAGTGGTTAGGGCTCTCACCGACTATGCACATGGTCCGGTGTTCGAGCCCACGCCGACGTACACCTGATATCAATGGTCGGCCTTCGAAATTTGGGCTACCGATATCCACGCTGAAAATTCCATACTTGTACCAAATGTAAGGTGTGGAATCAAGCTGTAATCAAAAAATAAGAAAAATGAAAAAAGTACTACATCCTTAATCCGTAATTTGTAGAAGCAGTCGAGTTATTTCAGTCATTATGATCGCATTATGTCCTTCCTACTCGACCTTCGTGATTATCACACATTGTAATTTTTATCAATTTGACCTTTGATCTGAAATATCTGTAGAATAGTACTACTACCACTACTAATACTACCCATGTTCTGTTTATTACAGTTATTATTATTATTTAATTAATTTAACCTTTGCTTTTCGAGTTTGACCACGCACGGATTGATATCAGTTAGAGAATCGTTGAAAGCGCACAGGGAGTGATGGACAGCTGTTTCGTCCTACTTTGGGACTCATCAGAATTGTGCAGCCACCGCTAGGGATCGAACTCAGAATCTTCTGGTTAGAAGGCAGGCTACCTCGTATAGCATTCCACAACTGGGACACGATCCAATAGCCATAGCCTAAATTCTAGCTTCCAACAATTCATGATTTAGCGTGACCTCAAGCAATGTCATTGGTGTGAAATCCATCCTCACGCTTAACATATGGATGGACCTCACTGGTCAAGATGTCTCACTAGAACTCCAGGCGACTAACTCCGTCCTGTATGAAGTCACTAGAAAGTATCAGATTAATTTTCAATGGTTTGCCGAGTTTCACTACAGGCTAAGAGGTTATTTGAACGGAAATTTTTCTTCAACTTTCTCACCGATTTACAATAACTACACGAATGTACAGACTAATTGATGACTTCTTTGAAAAGAAAATTTCCTTCTCTACAACCGACTTTTTAATAATTTATCATTTGTAGTGATCACTTTTTATTGACTTGAACTTCCTTCCTATGTGGTGATTAACTTTTTATTAATTTTGGTGTTTGAAAACTATGGTGACTGAGTTCGAGCCACAGTGTTGGGAATATCATCACTCCCTGACTGGGAAATGCAGGTAGATCCAGCCAATGACCAGTCCCGAGTAGGATGAAATGCGCGTTATCCTGGACTGGATTCCACTGCTAGTCACTATCCACCAATTAAATAGTAAGTAAATGCTCACACATTGTCGATGCATCTGCACAATAAGCCGACAGACATGTCAACCTGAGAGCGAGTAGTTCGGTCCAATCCACGATCGACGGGAAAATCTAAATTAATTCAATTAAATTACTTTTTATTAGTTGGTAAATTCGGTTTGTTGTAATGTGTTTCAATTTACCGAAAAGATTCATTCAGACATCTGGAGAATAAGGAATTGACCAGAGAATATGCGTTCCGATAATTTCCTCTTCTGACTTCGTGAGTTTCAAGTTATGTAAACGCAGTGTAATAAAGTGCTTCGTCCGTCCGCCACACACCGTAAGAGCAAGAGCAATCTACTCTGATGAATGTCTTAATGAAGAGCTTAATAGTATTAAACAGTTGGTGAGTTGGAACGGTTTCAGAGAAAAATTCATCCAGAAGAATATGAATCAAAGATATAAAGGCAGGTTAAAGCATAAACAGTTGTGAAGATGGAAGGCCTAATTCTTACAACTTCACTTCCTTGGGGATAACATCAATGAGACATTAGCACAACGCCTAAGGAATACGGCGGTAAAAAGAGCATTCAGGGCTGCTAAATAGTGTTTTGCCCTCAAAATCATCCACCCCCTATTTTGTGTTTGGGAGTTGAAGACAAAGTGCCTAATTTTGCCTATTTCTATGGAGTGAGCCAGTTAGTCTTGCATAGGCCGTACAATTTGGCCTGTTTATCGTCGAATTTTTTGAACATCATCCTACACAGTAGTCGGTTAAGTAGAGGACAAAAAAAATCTATTTGCATAGCGCTATTCTATTTCATCTTGTGGATACAGAACATAAATAAGATTGGTGTTGACGAGGCGGCTTTCAAAGTCATCTACCACATACCAACCAATAAATCTTAACTTCGCCTTAAGAGGCTGAGGCTGTTGGGATCCACATTGAGAAGCCCAATTTATATGGCCAAAAGAAGCTAGTTCAGGCATTATCCTTACCTCGCTGCCCATCTAGGTTCGAATGATCCTCACCTTTTGTAGAAATTTCCTTAATTTTAGTTGAAATTCTATTTGCTATTATATTTTTAAGCTTACTATTATAATTTAAACATCTTTATTGAACTGTGGTAATTCCATTGTGATCTTACTTAACAAATCGATATTATTTAGCAAACACACCAGTATTGATATTGACTACTATTCTAGAATATTCCATGTACATAAACATATAAGTAGAGTGTTGGTTAATTGCTCATTCACCTGAGTACCAATCAGCCTTGTAGAAATTCCCTGACTTCGTTTTTGGTGTTTCCTCTATTTAAAATTTCTACATTTTCCCAAACACCAAATCCTTGTCCATAATTATCTACATGCATAGATATGAAACCGCTGGCAGCGAGGAAATAGGCATGCAACGAACCCACACAAAGACATGAAGGATCTGGACTTCACCCATGATGATATATGTGTCTGGCTTTCCCACAAACTGGAAGATGTGCAAGTGAAAAGCAACAAGTTGGCCATAGAAGAGGCATCCAGAGAAGATAGGCATTCAGGTGAACATAGAGCAAACACAGAGACGATGAAGATTCCTGGCCAACAGTGAAAGCAACAACAACAACAACAGACAACAATCAGCCAGCATAAATGGGAGAAATCTGAAAGAAGCAACCTCCTTAAACATACCCACCTACTTACCCACTGGGGAAGTATCGTTCCAACTACAGGCGAAAGAAACTGATCAGGACATCAAAGCAACGAGGATCGGAAAAGCAATGCAAACTTTCATTACTCTCAAGTCTGTGTGGGGATCAACAGCACTCATCATGAAAATGAAAATAAGATTCGGATTTTTAACTCCAATATGAAGTCAGTGCTACTTACTATACCGATCAGAGACAGGGCACCCTGCCGTGTCACTTCACTCAGGGCACTTCGAACAAATAGCAGACCTGCATCAACAACTGTCTTCACTCAATACTCATCGAGAACACTTCCTTGTCGTAGAATGTTCACAAATGCTAAACGCGTACCAGAATTTCTCTAAAGTCCTCGAAAATCGTAAACTCCAAAAATAAGCCCTTAAAATCCACCAGATATTACGACTTTGAAGCGAAGATTTACTTGGGTTGTTGGACTTCCTACTTACTCACTTTTACACTCCTGATGTCCAGAAGGTGCCGTTGTCACTTTAAATGATAGAACACTACAAATTCTTAGGCAACTAACAACATGAGTGCACCACGTGCAACAGGATTTCGTTGAAGTCCCCTTCTCATCCAACTGAAGTGTGTGATGAATGTACTAAATAGCCCACTCCCTCAACAAAATACTCACCCCCTTCACACATACACACAACCGCTGTTACTTGTTCAATATTTACCTTGAGGAGGGTGTCATTTTGGTGATGAATTTGGGTTGTATATAATGAAACTGAGACTGACACTGATAGGGCTGATGAAAACCAGTGCCCCGAGAGAGGCTCGAACTCTCGACCTCCGCATTATAAGTACGGCGCTCTAACCAACTAAGCTACCGGGGCACGTCACACAGGCTGTCTTGCTCCAACTATACAGACTATTACTGTTTCCAAAATCAAGTGAACCGATTCAAAATCGAAAGTATTCACCAGCTAAGACAATTCAGAAACCTGCATTTTAAATAAATCGTTAAAAGGCAAGGTGGCTCGTATACCATTCAGCCAAGGGGATCCGATTCAATGGCCAACCCATAAATTCTAGCTTCTACCAATTCATGATTTAGTGTGACCACATCCAATGTTATCGGTGGGAAATACAAACGCATATATGACATATGGATGGACCTCACTGGTCAAGATGTCTCACTAGAACTCCAGGGGCGTAACTCCGTCTTGTATCAAGTCACTAGCGAGTATCAGATTAATTTTCAATAGTTTGCCGAGTTTCACTACAGGCTAAGAGGATATTTGAACGGAAATTTTTCTTCAACTTTCTCACCGATTTACAATAAGTACACGAATGTACAGACTAATTGATGACTTCGTCGAAAAGAAAATTTCCTTCTCTACAACCGACTTTTTAATAATTTACGTTTGTATTGGTCACTTTTAATTGACTTGAACTTCTTTGTTATGTGATGACTTACTTTTCATTAATTTCGCGTTTGAAACTATGGGTACTGGGTTTGAGCCTCAGTAACGGGAACATCATCACTTTGTGACTGGGAAATGCAGGTAGATCCAGCCAATGACGAGTCCCAAGTAGGATGAAATGCGCGTTATCCTGGACTGGATTCCACTGCTAGTCATTATCCACCAATTAAATACTAATTAAATGGTCAGACATCGTCGACACGTCTGCCCAATAAGCCGACAGACATGTCAACCTGAGAGCGAGTAGTTCGGTCCAATCCACGATCGACGGGAAAATCTAAATTAATTCAATTAAATTACTTTTTATTAGTTGGTAAATTCGGTTTGTTGTAATGTGTTTCAATTTACCGAAAAGATTCATTCAGACATCTGGAGAATAAGGAATTGACCAGAGAATATGCGTTCCGATAATTTCCTCTTCTGACTTCGTGAGTTTCAAGTTATGTAAACGCAGTGTAATAAAGTGCTTCGTCCGTCCGCCACACACCGTAAGAGTAAGAGCAATCTACTCTGATGAATGTCTTAATGAAGAGCTTAATAGTATTAAACAGTTGGTGAGTTGGAACGGTTTCAGAGAAAAATTCATCCAGAAGAATATGAATCAAAGATATAACGGCAGGTTAAAGCATAAACAGTTGTGAAGATGGAAGGCCTAATTCTTACAACTTTACTTCCTTGGGCATAACATCAATGAGACATTAGCACAACGCCTAAGGAACACGGCGGTAAAAAGAGCATTCCCTGCTGCTGCTGAATTATGCTGTGTCTTCAAAATCACCCATCCTCATTTTGTGTTCAGGAGTTAGAGATAAACTGCGTAATTTCGCCTCTTCTATGTGTGTATATATCTACGGATTTGACTGATCCTGTGCAGCCCGTAAGTTGACTAGGCTGCACAACTAGGCGTGTTTATTGTCAGATTTCTAAAAACATCATCCTCCACAGTGGTTGGTTTTAGTAAAGGGCAAGCAAAATCTATTCATAGTGCCCAAAAGAAGCTAGTTCAGACACTGTCGTTACCCCGCTGACCAACTAGGTTCGAATAATCCTGAATTTGTGTTGTGAAAATTTCTTTAATTTTATTTGATATTCTATTTGCCATTCTATTATTATTATTATTATTATTATTATTATTATTATTATTATTATTATTATTATAACTTAAGCATCTTTAATGAACTGTGGTAATTCCATTGTGATCTTACTTAACAAATCAATAGTATTTAGGAAGCACACCAATATTGTTAATAAATACTAATCTAGAATATTCCATGTACATAAACATATAAGTAGAGTGTTGGTTAATTTCTCATTCACCTGAGTACCAATCAGCCTTCTAGAAATTCCCTGACTTCATTTTTGGTGTTTCCTCTATTTAAAATTTCTACATTATCCCAAACACCAAATCCTTGTCCATAATTATCTACATGCATAGATATGAAACAGCGGGCAACGAGGAAACAGGCATAAAATGGATCCACACAAATGACTTGGAGGATCCGAACTTTGCCCATGATGATATATGTGTCTGACTTTCCCACAAACTGGAAGATATACAAGTGAAAAGCAACAAGCTGACGATAGAAGAAGTATCCAGAGAAGATAGGCATTCAGGTGAACATAGAGCAAACACAGAGACGATGAAGATTCCTGGCCAACAGTGAAAGCAACAACAACAACAACAGACAACAATCAGCCAGCATAAATGGGAGAAATCTGAAAGAAGCAACCTCCTTAAACATACCCACCTACTGACCCACTTGGGAAGTATTGTTCCAACTACAGGCGAAAGAAACTGATCAGGACATCAAAGCAACGAGGATCGGAAAAGCAATACAAGCTTTCATTACTCTCAAGTCTGTGTGGGGATCAACAGCACTCATCATGAAAATGAAAATAAGATTCGGATTTTTAACTCCAATATGAAGTCAGTGCTACTTACTATACCGATCAGAGACTGGGCACCCTGCCGTGTCACTTCACTTAGGACACTTCGAACAAACAGCAGACCTGCATCAACAACTGTCTTCACTCAATACTCATCGAGAACACTTCCTTGTCGTAGAATGTTTGCAACTGCTAAACTCGTACCAGAATTTCTCTAAAGTCCTCGAAAATCGTAAACTCCAAAAATAAGCCCTTAAAATCCACCAGATATTACGACTTTGAAGCGAAGATTTACTTGGGTTGTTGGACTTCCTACTTACTCACTTTTACACTCCTGATGTCCAGAAGGTGCCGTTGTCACTTTAAATGACAGAACACTACAAATTCTAAGGCGACTAACAACATGAGTGCACCACGTGCAACAGGATTTCGTTGAAGTCCCCTTCTCATCCAACTGAAGTGTGTGATGAATGTACTAAATAGCCCACTCCCTCAACAAAATACTCACCCCCTTCACACATACACACAACCGCTGTTACTTGTTCAATATTTACCTTGAGGAGGGTGTCATTTTGGTGATGAATTTGGGTTGTATATAATGAAACTGAGACTGACACTGATAGGGCTGATGAAAACCAGTGCCCCGAGAGAGGCTCGAACTCTCGACCTCCGCATTATAAGTACGGCGCTCTAACCAACTAAGCTACCGGGGCACGTCACACAGGCTGTCTTGCTCCAACTATACAGACTATTACTGTTTCCAAAATCAAGTGAACCGATTCAAAATCGAAAGTATTCACCAGCTAAGACAATTCAGAAACCTGCATTTTAAATAAATCGTTAAAAGGCAAGGTGGCTCGTATACCATTCAGCCAAGGGGATCCGATTCAATGGCCAACCCATAAATTCTAGCTTCTACCAATTCATGATTTAGTGTGACCACATCCAATGTTATCGGTGGGAAATACAAACGCATATATGACATATGGATGGACCTCACTGGTCAAGATGTCTCACTAGAACTCCAGGGGCGTAACTCCGTCTTGTATCAAGTCACTAGCGAGTATCAGATTAATTTTCAATAGTTTGCCGAGTTTCACTACAGGCTAAGAGGATATTTGAACGGAAATTTTTCTTCAACTTTCTCACCGATTTACAATAAGTACACGAATGTACAGACTAATTGATGACTTCGTCGAAAAGAAAATTTCCTTCTCTACAACCGACTTTTTAATAATTTACGTTTGTATTGGTCACTTTTAATTGACTTGAACTTCTTTGTTATGTGATGACTTACTTTTCATTAATTTCGCGTTTGAAACTATGGGTACTGGGTTTGAGCCTCAGTAACGGGAACATCATCACTTTGTGACTGGGAAATGCAGGTAGATCCAGCCAATGACGAGTCCCAAGTAGGATGAAATGCGCGTTATCCTGGACTGGATTCCACTGCTAGTCATTATCCACCAATTAAATACTAATTAAATGGTCAGACATCGTCGACACGTCTGCCCAATAAGCCGACAGACATGTCAACCTGAGAGCGAGTAGTTCGGTCCAATCCACGATCGACGGGAAAATCTAAATTAATTCAATTAAATTACTTTTTATTAGTTGGTAAATTCGGTTTGTTGTAATGTGTTTCAATTTACCGAAAAGATTCATTCAGACATCTGGAGAATAAGGAATTGACCAGAGAATATGCGTTCCGATAATTTCCTCTTCTGACTTCGTGAGTTTCAAGTTATGTAAACGCAGTGTAATAAAGTGCTTCGTCCGTCCGCCACACACCGTAAGAGTAAGAGCAATCTACTCTGATGAATGTCTTAATGAAGAGCTTAATAGTATTAAACAGTTGGTGAGTTGGAACGGTTTCAGAGAAAAATTCATCCAGAAGAATATGAATCAAAGATATAACGGCAGGTTAAAGCATAAACAGTTGTGAAGATGGAAGGCCTAATTCTTACAACTTTACTTCCTTGGGCATAACATCAATGAGACATTAGCACAACGCCTAAGGAACACGGCGGTAAAAAGAGCATTCCCTGCTGCTGCTGAATTATGCTGTGTCTTCAAAATCACCCATCCTCATTTTGTGTTCAGGAGTTAGAGATAAACTGCGTAATTTCGCCTCTTCTATGTGTGTATATATCTACGGATTTGACTGATCCTGTGCAGCCCGTAAGTTGACTAGGCTGCACAACTAGGCGTGTTTATTGTCAGATTTCTAAAAACATCATCCTCCACAGTGGTTGGTTTTAGTAAAGGGCAAGCAAAATCTATTCATAGTGCCCAAAAGAAGCTAGTTCAGACACTGTCGTTACCCCGCTGACCAACTAGGTTCGAATAATCCTGAATTTGTGTTGTGAAAATTTCTTTAATTTTATTTGATATTCTATTTGCCATTCTATTATTATTATTATTATTATTATTATTATTATTATTATTATTATTATTATTATAACTTAAGCATCTTTAATGAACTGTGGTAATTCCATTGTGATCTTACTTAACAAATCAATAGTATTTAGGAAGCACACCAATATTGTTAATAAATACTAATCTAGAATATTCCATGTACATAAACATATAAGTAGAGTGTTGGTTAATTTCTCATTCACCTGAGTACCAATCAGCCTTCTAGAAATTCCCTGACTTCATTTTTGGTGTTTCCTCTATTTAAAATTTCTACATTATCCCAAACACCAAATCCTTGTCCATAATTATCTACATGCATAGATATGAAACAGCGGGCAACGAGGAAACAGGCATAAAATGGATCCACACAAATGACTTGGAGGATCCGAACTTTGCCCATGATGATATATGTGTCTGACTTTCCCACAAACTGGAAGATATACAAGTGAAAAGCAACAAGCTGACGATAGAAGAAGTATCCAGAGAAGATAGGCATTCAGGTGAACATAGAGCAAACACAGAGACGATGAAGATTCCTGGCCAACAGTGAAAGCAACAACAACAACAACAGACAACAATCAGCCAGCATAAATGGGAGAAATCTGAAAGAAGCAACCTCCTTAAACATACCCACCTACTGACCCACTTGGGAAGTATTGTTCCAACTACAGGCGAAAGAAACTGATCAGGACATCAAAGCAACGAGGATCGGAAAAGCAATACAAGCTTTCATTACTCTCAAGTCTGTGTGGGGATCAACAGCACTCATCATGAAAATGAAAATAAGATTCGGATTTTTAACTCCAATATGAAGTCAGTGCTACTTACTATACCGATCAGAGACTGGGCACCCTGCCGTGTCACTTCACTTAGGACACTTCGAACAAACAGCAGACCTGCATCAACAACTGTCTTCACTCAATACTCATCGAGAACACTTCCTTGTCGTAGAATGTTTGCAACTGCTAAACTCGTACCAGAATTTCTCTAAAGTCCTCGAAAATCATAAACTCCAAAAATAAGCCCTTAAAATCCACCAGATATTACGACTTTGAAGCGAAGATTTACTTGGGTTGTTGGACTTCCTACTTACTCACTTTTACACTCCTGATGTCCAGAAGGTGCCGTTGTCACTTTAAATGACAGAACACTACAAATTCTAAGGCGACTAACAACATGAGTGCACCACGTGCAACAGGATTTCGTTGAAGTCCCCTTCTCATCCAACTGAAGTGTGTGATGAATGTACTAAATAGCCCACTCCCTCAACAAAATACTCACCCCCTTCACACATACACACAACCGCTGTTACTTGTTCAATATTTACCTTGAGGAGGGTGTCATTTTGGTGATGAATTTGGGTTGTATATAATGAAACTGAGACTGACACTGATAGGGCTGATGAAAACCAGTGCCCCGAGAGAGGCTCGAACTCTCGACCTCCGCATTATAAGTACGGCGCTCTAACCAACTAAGCTACCGGGGCACGTCACACAGGCTGTCTTGCTCCAACTATACAGACTATTACTGTTTCCAAAATCAAGTGAACCGATTCAAAATCGAAAGTATTCACCAGCTAAGACAATTCAGAAACCTGCATTTTAAATAAATCGTTAAAAGGCAAGGTGGCTCGTATACCATTCAGCCAAGGGGATCCGATTCAATGGCCAACCCATAAATTCTAGCTTCTACCAATTCATGATTTAGTGTGACCACATCCAATGTTATCGGTGGGAAATACAAACGCATATATGACATATGGATGGACCTCACTGGTCAAGATGTCTCACTAGAACTCCAGGGGCGTAACTCCGTCTTGTATCAAGTCACTAGCGAGTATCAGATTAATTTTCAATAGTTTGCCGAGTTTCACTACAGGCTAAGAGGATATTTGAACGGAAATTTTTCTTCAACTTTCTCACCGATTTACAATAAGTACACGAATGTACAGACTAATTGATGACTTCGTCGAAAAGAAAATTTCCTTCTCTACAACCGACTTTTTAATAATTTACGTTTGTATTGGTCACTTTTAATTGACTTGAACTTCTTTGTTATGTGATGACTTACTTTTCATTAATTTCGCGTTTGAAACTATGGGTACTGGGTTTGAGCCTCAGTAACGGGAACATCATCACTTTGTGACTGGGAAATGCAGGTAGATCCAGCCAATGACGAGTCCCAAGTAGGATGAAATGCGCGTTATCCTGGACTGGATTCCACTGCTAGTCATTATCCACCAATTAAATACTAATTAAATGGTCAGACATCGTCGACACGTCTGCCCAATAAGCCGACAGACATGTCAACCTGAGAGCGAGTAGTTCGGTCCAATCCACGATCGACGGGAAAATCTAAATTAATTCAATTAAATTACTTTTTATTAGTTGGTAAATTCGGTTTGTTGTAATGTGTTTCAATTTACCGAAAAGATTCATTCAGACATCTGGAGAATAAGGAATTGACCAGAGAATATGCGTTCCGATAATTTCCTCTTCTGACTTCGTGAGTTTCAAGTTATGTAAACGCAGTGTAATAAAGTGCTTCGTCCGTCCGCCACACACCGTAAGAGTAAGAGCAATCTACTCTGATGAATGTCTTAATGAAGAGCTTAATAGTATTAAACAGTTGGTGAGTTGGAACGGTTTCAGAGAAAAATTCATCCAGAAGAATATGAATCAAAGATATAACGGCAGGTTAAAGCATAAACAGTTGTGAAGATGGAAGGCCTAATTCTTACAACTTTACTTCCTTGGGCATAACATCAATGAGACATTAGCACAACGCCTAAGGAACACGGCGGTAAAAAGAGCATTCCCTGCTGCTGCTGAATTATGCTGTGTCTTCAAAATCACCCATCCTCATTTTGTGTTCAGGAGTTAGAGATAAACTGCGTAATTTCGCCTCTTCTATGTGTGTATATATCTACGGATTTGACTGATCCTGTGCAGCCCGTAAGTTGACTAGGCTGCACAACTAGGCGTGTTTATTGTCAGATTTCTAAAAACATCATCCTCCACAGTGGTTGGTTTTAGTAAAGGGCAAGCAAAATCTATTCATAGTGCCCAAAAGAAGCTAGTTCAGACACTGTCGTTACCCCGCTGACCAACTAGGTTCGAATAATCCTGAATTTGTGTTGTGAAAATTTCTTTAATTTTATTTGATATTCTATTTGCCATTCTATTATTATTATTATTATTATTATTATTATTATTATTATTATTATTATTATTATTATTATTATAACTTAAGCATCTTTAATGAACTGTGGTAATTCCATTGTGATCTTACTTAACAAATCAATAGTATTTAGGAAGCACACCAATATTGTTAATAAATACTAATCTAGAATATTCCATGTACATAAACATATAAGTAGAGTGTTGGTTAATTTCTCATTCACCTGAGTACCAATCAGCCTTCTAGAAATTCCCTGACTTCATTTTTGGTGTTTCCTCTATTTAAAATTTCTACATTATCCCAAACACCAAATCCTTGTCCATAATTATCTACATGCATAGATATGAAACAGCGGGCAACGAGGAAACAGGCATAAAATGGATCCACACAAATGACTTGGAGGATCCGAACTTTGCCCATGATGATATATGTGTCTGACTTTCCCACAAACTGGAAGATATACAAGTGAAAAGCAACAAGCTGACGATAGAAGAAGTATCCAGAGAAGATAGGCATTCAGGTGAACATAGAGCAAACACAGAGACGATGAAGATTCCTGGCCAACAGTGAAAGCAACAACAACAACAACAGACAACAATCAGCCAGCATAAATGGGAGAAATCTGAAAGAAGCAACCTCCTTAAACATACCCACCTACTGACCCACTTGGGAAGTATTGTTCCAACTACAGGCGAAAGAAACTGATCAGGACATCAAAGCAACGAGGATCGGAAAAGCAATACAAGCTTTCATTACTCTCAAGTCTGTGTGGGGATCAACAGCACTCATCATGAAAATGAAAATAAGATTCGGATTTTTAACTCCAATATGAAGTCAGTGCTACTTACTATACCGATCAGAGACTGGGCACCCTGCCGTGTCACTTCACTTAGGACACTTCGAACAAACAGCAGACCTGCATCAACAACTGTCTTCACTCAATACTCATCGAGAACACTTCCTTGTCGTAGAATGTTTGCAACTGCTAAACTCGTACCAGAATTTCTCTAAAGTCCTCGAAAATCGTAAACTCCAAAAATAAGCCCTTAAAATCCACCAGATATTACGACTTTGAAGCGAAGATTTACTTGGGTTGTTGGACTTCCTACTTACTCACTTTTACACTCCTGATGTCCAGAAGGTGCCGTTGTCACTTTAAATGACAGAACACTACAAATTCTAAGGCGACTAACAACATGAGTGCACCACGTGCAACAGGATTTCGTTGAAGTCCCCTTCTCATCCAACTGAAGTGTGTGATGAATGTACTAAATAGCCCACTCCCTCAACAAAATACTCACCCCCTTCACACATACACACAACCGCTGTTACTTGTTCAATATTTACCTTGAGGAGGGTGTCATTTTGGTGATGAATTTGGGTTGTATATAATGAAACTGAGACTGACACTGATAGGGCTGATGAAAACCAGTGCCCCGAGAGAGGCTCGAACTCTCGACCTCCGCATTATAAGTACGGCGCTCTAACCAACTAAGCTACCGGGGCACGTCACACAGGCTGTCTTGCTCCAACTATACAGACTATTACTGTTTCCAAAATCAAGTGAACCGATTCAAAATCGAAAGCATTCACTGGCTAACATAAATCAATCTACTGGATTTAAAATAAAGGAGTAGACTTGCAGCTGAAATGGGTCGTCTTGACTTAGCTGAGAAGATTTCGTTGTCCACATTCTGTACAAGATACTCAACTTGTTGGTGGCACAGTGGTTAGGACTTTCGCCTATCATGCACATGGTCCGAGGTTCGATCCTCTGCCGACGCACACCTGATATCTAATTCGGCCTGCTAAATTTGAGCTGCCTATATCACATGCTGAAAATTCCATACATGTACCAAAAATACAATGTGGAATCAAGCTTTATTCAGATTTCAGTATGAAGTGGATTGATTTCATTTCTTCATGAACGGTATTGATTTATATCTCCTGACAGAGGACTATTGTCCGTGACTGTTTGTTATTTTTCACGCTTTTAATTCCTATCTGCATCACTAGATTTCGTTGGTGTTTTTTAATGTTATTTTCATGAGTCTTATCTGCTTACCTATTTAGTTATTGGATTTTTCCATCATGATATGACATTAGTTAAAAAACCTTTGAACAAAACCTGGGAGTACTGGACAGCTGTTTCGTCCTAGTTTGGGACTCTTCATCAGTACGCACCCACCGGGATTCGAACTGAGGACCTCATGATTACAATGCTAGCTCGTATACCATTAAGCCACTGGGACCCGAAGACATTGGCTGGGGTCGCGCAATGAGGTGAATTGGCAGAAGTTTGAATTCATGGACTAGCCATTGCATAGGGTCCCAGTTGCTTAATGGTCTACTACGTAGCTCGCCTTGTAATCAGAAGGTCCCGAGTTGGGATCCCGGTGGGTGCGTACTTCTGAAGAGTTTCAAACTAGGACGAAACAGCTGTCCAGTACTCCCAGGTTTTCCAATGATTCTTTGACTAATGTCAGATCATGATGAAAACTCCTGTAACCAATCAAATCCCTACAAACCAACTATTAAATATTTTGTTATTACTACTTCCTTAATCCATAATTTGTAGAAACAGTCAAGTTATTTCAGTCATTATGATCTTATTATGTCTTTCCTACCTGACCTTCATGATTATTACATTTTGTAATTTTATCAGTTTGACCTTTGACCTGAAATATCTGTAGAATAGTACTTATACCACTACTAATACTACCCATGTTCTGTTTATTACACTTAGTAATTTTAATTATTTAACTTATGTTTTTTGAGTTTGACCACGCACGGATTGATATCAACAAGCTCGCCTTGTAACCAGAAGGTCCTGGGTTCGAATCCCGGTGGGTGCGTACTGCTGAAGGGTCCCAAACTAGGACGAAACAGCTGTCTGGCAGTACTCCCAGGTTTTCCAGTGGTTCTCTAACTGATGTCAGCTCATGATTAAATCCTCCATGCAATCAAACAAAATCCCTACAAAACCAATACTTGAAAATTAAAGAATCATTGCGAACCTACAGCGAGTAATGAACAGCTGTTTCGTCCTACTTTAGGACTCATCAGAATTGTGCAGCTACTGCTAGGGTTCGAACCCAGGTTGTTTTAGTTACAAGGTAAGCTAGATCGTATACCATTCACACACTGGGACCTGATCCAGTGATCAATGACTAGAATAAAACATCTGGCTTTCCAGTACTCCATGGGAGTTGTCAATGTCTCTCTAACTGTTATCATTCCGTGGTCTAATCTAAAAACAAGTAGAATCCCGACAAACTAATTTTTGAAAAGTAATCTAATGCTCCCTAGTGACTTGTTACTGAACAGGATGGAGTTTCCTGGAGTTCTACTGAAAAGTTATGACTACTGAGATCTGTCCATTCAGCAATGAGGATGGATGGATTTCCCGCCGATGGCATTGTTTGGTGGTCGGGTTAAATCGCGTATTCATGGGTTGGCCAATATAATCAGGTCCCAGTAGCTGAATGGTATATGAGCTTGCTTACCTTGTAACCAGAAAGTCCCGCATTCAAAATCCACTGGATACGTACTGCCGATAAGTCCCGAACTAGGATACGATACTGCATTACTAGTTTTCAATGGTTACCTAACTGATATTAATCTGTGGTCTAGTCTGAAATAAGGATGTATAGCAAATAATTATAGTACAAGTTATTGATCCAAAGTAAGGCAATTTCTATGTGATTTCGTGGATGGGACCCCCCCGCAGGACAACACGCGTTTCTTCCTTTTTGGGATTCATCAGATAATGGATGTACCTGCATTTTCCAATGATTTAATTGTGGTGTTCTCACCGGGGTTCAAACGCAGTACCCATAGTTTCATATATGCCAAGGTATTATCCGCTCGGGTCATTAGGGGGCACGAAAGTCACCACCTCTTTTGCAAACGGGTATCCGTTATTATTATTATTATTATTATTATTATCTAATTCAATTTGGCTTTCCCAGAAGACGAGTCCTAAATAGGACGGCATGTTCATTTTTCCTGAAGGATTTCATCCACTGTTAGTCACTATCCACCAGAATTACTTCAAGTTAAATCCTTAAACACCACCATCCAAGGCAATTGCACAAGGAGGTGACATTGTCAACGAGAAAGTCAACATTAAATTTCTAAATGCATATGCACATATATAAACGTATAATTTTCTTTAAATTTCATCATACTACTTTTAATGAATTCAGTAAACTTTCTTAAAGTACAAATTCATGCAAAACAAAATTAAAGAAAAACCCATAAGGAACCAGTAAAACAACATCTAACTTACAATATTTTTCAAAATATAAAAAAGGATTCAAATTTAAATCATCATCATATAATTTAAATAAAAATATTTAATTTCGCATATATATATATATATATATAGCGAGTGAGTGAGTGCATCACTCAGATAGATATTCAATCACATTCAATAGTCACTGTCGAATGATCAATATTCAATTTTTTTAATGGCGGTAAGTATGTTAGAGATGTTCAAGGGCTTGTGGACAAGTTAATAATTTTCTTAATAATCCCCATGTTTGTTTCGCTGTAATATCCATACCATTGGATGAATAACCACGAAATATATCCAATTGTGGAAGGAAATAATGCGGACATCGACGATGCTGTAGGCATGAGATTAACTGTAGCAGGATTCCGTTAATACGATCCCCTAGAGTGTATTCCGTCCAATCTTCATCTTTTGGATGTTTTTCACATTCATGAAGGACAAGAGTTTTAATGTCGTATTCTTGAATCACAGGAGGACTGTGATGAATTGATATTGTTGATGGTGATGACGACGCCGAAGGGGATAAGGATGTTGGTATGGGCGCGGTGGTGTTTACACCTGTTAAATATTGATCAGCTAGTGTTTTTAATATACTAAAACATTGTCTACGTATATTATGACTAAGTAATAATCTTTCTTCAGCGTCGTAGAAGTCTAATAACCAGGCGTCACCTTCAGCGGACGCTTGTTTATCTTTAGTATATACAGATTCTTGACTTAATAGACAAAATCCTTCACGTTTCACTTCATTAACCAATTGACTGGATGGCCATTTAGGCGTACTCGGTGAGGTGTTGGTGGTCGTGGGGGCGGTGGTCATATCACTTGTTGTATAACCAAATTGATTACCACTCGAACTCATTGTCATTGGCCAATGACTCGCTGATCTTGGCCAGAGACCATTACAACGAAATCCTGGAGTAATTTGTAAAATATACTTATCACGTATACACAATTTAACTTCACTTGTCTGTCCCAGCATACGTACAACTCCACGATAGCTGGATTTCTGTAAAGCTTGTTGAACAAGACTATAAAAACGTGCACGAATTTTACGCGCGGACAAATAGCCGGACGCCGTGATAAATTCAACCCATAACGACATGGAACGTTTACGACCATCTGACAGTTTGAGAACAGCTCCCCCAGGGACACTTCCATCATCCATAAAGTTGAAAACACCCATTTGATTTAAAAACAGAGTGATTTCAAATCTGTTCGAGGATAATACACGTAAACCATCATAATAAATGCCATTTTGTGAAGTATTACTATTTATACTACTCATATTCATCTTGTTAGTAGTATTGGTAGTCGAAGTACAAGTATCCGTAGTACTTTCAATAATATCTTCATGATCAGGATCATGAGACTGTTGTTTTTGATCCAAAGCTTGATGAGAATTACTTGTATTGATGACTTTCAGTGTACTGATGAAACGTGGTTCTTGTAATTCAACCTCATGAAGGATTTCTTGAGCAATTTGAACAATCTCCCTCAATGTTTTAGCTATACGATTACGTCGTGTCTCTACACGATTCCTGTAGAATAAATGAAGATAATGATACATGGGATTAGGAATAGCAGATAAATGTCGTCGTGGAAGTTTCAATGGATGATTGTCGTGCTGGTGATATGGATGTTGGACTTGGTTATTATCATTATTGTTATTATTATTATTACTATTGTTATTATCGCCAGTATTATTAGAGAAATGATGTGAATAGTTTAAATTGTATATTCCACGATGATATTCCATAGGTAAATTGTTATCGTCCAACTCGTTAGGATCTCTTCCGTGGAGAAGATTAACTTCTGTGTTGCTGTTCACATTGACTACGGAATTACCATTATTATGAGTAGTAACGGTACTTGTACTTGTACCAGTAATCGAATTATTGTTACTACCATAGGCTAAACGATTTGTATACAAGGTAGGTAAAAGATCCATTGTAATTCTGTTGTAATATAAATGGGTGAATATCTTAAAATTCTAGGAATTTATATATATATATATATATCTAAATGTATTCGTCCACGTGTGTATGCGCGCGTGTGTGTGTGAGTGTGTTTAAACTGAGAATTTTTTTTCAAAAACTACCACCCTCTGTCCAGTAGTAGGGATACTAAACAGAGAAAGAAGGCGAATAGTCGCTTTCCTGTCTGTGTTCTTTTGCGTTCATTTTCTCAAATACACAAAAATGGCATCTTTCAAGTGTTCTTCTCGGCGAAATTCCCCCAGAAATATGCATATATTATTATTATTATTAGGAAAATGGCTTTTAAAGTTCAAGATGTTAATATGCCTCCTTCATACAATGCACAAATGAAAGTAGAGGGATCTGGTTGGTACTCTGGAAGTCTTAATAAGAATCTGTGTCGTGTAAATGCCATGATAATAACTTTCATGCCGATAACATGTTTTATGATTTATCATTATTTGTTATAATTTCCTCGAAAATATATTTGTAAAATTATGCTCCCTTTTTAAGTGATTTTATTTGTTTATATTTGGCCACGGGGAGGAGGAAGAGTGGGGATTTTTCTCTCTCTGTCCATTCTCTTATCCCAACCCCCCCCCACGCACACACACACACACACCTTTTTCTCCCTTCATCATGATTCTTATATTTTCTCTCTGCTCCTACGTAAAACAAGATGTCTCAAATTATCTATATGCCACCCACGCATTCCTTTTTTACTCTTTTTGTCCATTGGTAAACGTTTAACCTGTTATGTGGATGTATTGATTTATTATTTTGCGATCCAATCAGAAGAGAGGAAAGCTTTAAAATGAGAATGATGGAGTCAACCAATCAGGAATTAGTGAATATACATGGGATGATAGCGGATTGTTAGAAAGAAAGTATTTGAAAACAGATGGAGATGGCTTTGGGAAAGATTAATGTCTTGTTTTGCAGAAAATTTTCACCTGGTTGACTTGATTAAAGCTTGGGTTATTCGAAAGAGATCCTCCATCATTATGTTGTATAGAATTTCTCTTGTATACTTTATTCTGATCGATTGAAATATGACCTCTATTATATATGTCCAAGCCAAGTTCAGCTTGATTGCATGGAGGATTTCATGATGAGCTGACATCAGTTAGAGAACCACTGGGAAACCTGGGAGTACTGCCAGACAGCTGTTTCGTCCCAGTTTGGGACCCTTCAGCAGTACGCACCCACCGGGATTCGAACCCAGGACCTACTGGTTACAAGGCGAGCTCGTAGACCATTGACCCACTGGGACCCGATCCAATGGTCCTTAAATTCTAACTTCTGCCAATTCACGACATAGCGCGACCACTTCGCAATGTCTTCTTCGATGAGTTACTGCCTCATCTTCAACCTGCTGTACCCTACTGGTCATGGCTTCCCACTAGAACCCCAGGTTAACTGCCTGAATAGGGCCAGTCACTAGTGAGTATCAGATTAATTTTCAAGTATTGGTTTTGTAGGGATTTGGATTTCACGTGTGAATGAGATTTATGTTTTTAATGTCATACAAACTTGAAGACTAGCAGACGAAAACCAACAAACTGGCTGAAGAGTCCCTCAGAGAAGACATTAAAGATGAAGGTGATGAGGATAATCAATCAACGGCAGTAACAACAACAACAACAGCAGCAGCAACTAGCACCAATCACCATCAACGGAGAGATTTGACAGAAATCACTTTCTTCATTTATGCAGTCAGGAAGCAGAGTTTCAACCATAGGTAGTCGGAACAGGACTAGCTAGAAGTGAAAAGGCAGGATACAACATTCATCTATCTGAAAGGGGTTTGGAAATCTTTTGCACTCAGCCAGTATAAAGAATCAGATTCGGATTTTCAACACAAATGTGAAGTTAGTCAGTCAGTCCATCAGTGCTTCCATGAGTGTCAGAAACTAGCACTGAGGATTTCCAACAGCGTGTTGTAGACTTTCATCAACACCTGTCCGCTTCTTTAGCCCTCCACACTGAAGATCAAATGGCCAGCTGGTCAGCCGGCGAGAAACAATTACCAGCAAAAAAATCTGGTGATGAATAAACCAACCAAGAGCCGATCATTCAACAAAATATGCAAGAGGAGATGGAGATGGACCGGCTTTGTGTTGAGGAAACCGTCGAATGACATCGTGAACCAGGTCATGACTCGACTGGTAGGTATCCCAGTGAGAAATGACGAGTGGGGTGTTGGTTGGAGGGTGGGTGACATAGGGGAGATGATATATTACAGGGAATTATGAACCCAAATGAAGAGAACAGCAGAAAATGCGACAGAACTTAAGAGTATAATTATATATATATGCAACCTCTGGAACACTAGGAATAGTTGTACTAGAACCATACACGATTGATTGGCTAACATAAGCGACTGTATACTAATCACATCAACAAATAGCAGTCTGTCTGTCTGTTTTCGGCATAGAACTTTGCACAAATGTGCGGAAGTTCAAGTCGCCACACTCCGTGTAGCACGCGAAGCAAGAGAAGAAAGTACAAGAAAAGCATAATAGAGACAGTGAGCAGAGGTGTGAGACAAAGGAGGAGTAATAACGAAGAACAAAACAGTTTCATTGGAGATCATAAGTCACAAGGAGTGGATGCATCTGCGATAGCCACTGAGAACGATTTTGAGCCATGTCACCAATTGTTTCCAGCCATAGATTTTTACCGTCCCGAGGACCCATACCTGGAAGTCTACACCTTCCTACGTGGCTGGCTTAGACCAACTGTTGTGGATTTCATTGACTGATGCCAAGTTTTTGTTTGACCGCCGCTAGCTTTTTTCCAGCCTGACCCTATATCTGCTAACATTGCCCATTGTCGAGGAAGGCGATGACTAGGCGTGTATACGTAACCCATGTCCTAACCATCTCAGTCTTTGTAACTTCACGACTTCGTCGATTGATTTCCCCTGTTTACCTAGAACTCGACGCCTAACCTCAATGTTGCTCACCTTATTATGCCACTTTACACCGGAAATAGAGCGCAGGCACCTATGATCAAAGACAGCTAATCTTTTCATGTCTTCCACTCTCAGTGGCCAGGTCTCACTCACAGCCATAAAGGAGGACAGAGCGGACTGATGAGCAATACACCCGCCCTTTGGTCGATAGTCGAACATCTCGTCTACGCCAGAGTCGGCGTAAACTGGCAAATGCGAAACGAGCCCCTGTATTCGTGCTGAGATTTCGTCAGAGATCAACCCGTTGGCTCTGGTTGATGGTACTTCCCAAATAAGTGAAGCGGTCAACGTGCTTTACCACTTCACTTTCTATTTTTAAACTAGGCGTCGATGTAGTTCAGTCCTGTGACATCATCTTGCATTTGGCGGGAGGGAATCGCATGCCAAACATTCGTAGATTGCGGCTCAAGGTGTTTAGAAGACTCTGTATTTCGTCAGCGTCTTCGCCTAGAAGGACTATATCACCTCCATATTCTAAGCCAACAAGATTATTCCCAGGAAGCAAGTCAATCCCTGAATCGCTGAAGTCACCTAGGGTTAAGTCCATTAACACATCTATGATGAAGTTGAATAGAAAAGAGGATAATGGGCATCCTTGACGGACACCACTGGTCGTCACCAGTTCAGATGACAGCTCGCCGTGTTAGACAGTCAGATCCAGGTGATCTATACAGTGGATGACCCACTTCACTCGTCTGGAGTCGAGGTCATCAGTGATGTACCTGTTTTTACTCAATTTACACAGCCAAATGAGTGTAAAACAACTTAATAACAGTAATATATCAGTTTGTACTACTAGGTACCACTTTTTCAAGTAGTCAGTTAACCAATTTGAACTGATTTGCCTCTCTGAGTTGAACTGAAACCCTGGTAAGGCCACTGATAAAGAAAAAACAGAAGAAACGTCAATCCAATATTCCGATCATTCCAATCTCACTGAGTAGCAAGTACTACTGTTGGTTGTTGGCATAAAACTACTCAACTAAATTAATCACTCAATCAATCAATCCCTAGTATATAGTTCCACGTAATTTTTGCTTGCTTTCTTGATACATGAATAATTCTCATCCAGATAGGATTGAAAACAAGACCAGTAGTTCAGTGAAGAGGCTAAATTTCAGAGAATTCATTTTCCCCTTGAGTTGTACAACTGCATTTATTTACAGTGAAATTTTCATTACAAAGGATAGTAACAAAACTGATGAGTTGTAGTCACAAGCATACTTGTTAATATTGGTCAGTGCACCTTTTAAAATAGATATAACACACAAGCCAGCCTTCACGTTCCGCAGTGGAACATAGGGCTTCAAGCTAGTGGCTTGAAGTTTCTGTAGCAGTGTTTATTTTTTACAGGATGGGGTTGCTAGCCAGCCTCATGCCCAACCTTTCTTCTTTACCAGTATCATTTCTGGGCCAGCGAGGTGAAAGAGTGCGTCTGTCGGGGATCGAACCCCGGATCGTATGCATGGTCGGTGAGTGTCCTAACCGCAATGCCACCGACGCTTTTCCCCAGCATAGTATAAAACAAAAGAATCTTACACTATGCCAACAACACACACTTCATTCATCAATATTGTGCAAACCAAAAGATCCATCCAACAGAAAAAGAGGATAAAATCAATACCATTTACAAAATAAAATTGCATGTATGAACTGTAGCAGACATTACATCGGTCAACAGAATGGGCGACCCCTTAGAATCTGAATCTAAGATAATGAATGAGCTGTCAAAAGACCCATTATGTATTCTTTCCTATTGATTATCATTATTGTTGTTTCCTTTACTACCTAGAGAAACATACGGCTTCAGCCCCAACGTCTCCATTGCCTTCGGTTCTCTGCCAACGTTTTCACCCCCTGTCTCCATGTCTGACCACAAGCTTTCATCTCCTCTTCACATGACCTTCTCCATGTCAACCCACCTTCGTACTGACGACCAACTCACCACTTCCCGTTCGAGTTCCACTCGACAGATGGTCTGGAGTGTGATGTCACTCACTTGGTGGGTTGTTTTCTCAAATTATGGCCAATCAACCTCAGTTTCCTCCTCCAAATTTGTTGCAGAGTTGGTTCTTGCTGTGTTGGTTCGTTCATTGCCAGAGATCCCTCCCTGTTGTTGATCTTTTCTGACCGGCCACTTGATCTTAAGTGGTATTGAGTGAAGGCAGTTGTTGATGCAGGTCTGTAGTTTGTTCGAAGTGCCTTGAGTGACATGACACGGCGCGGCGCGGCGCCAAGTTTATAATCCGTATAGTAAGTAGCACTGACTGACTTCACATTGGAGTTGAATATCCGAATCTTGTTTTTTCATGCTGAGTGCTGTCGATCTCCACACCGACTTCAGAGAAATGAAAGCTTGCATTACTTTCGCTATCCTCGCTGCTTTGATATCCTCATCATTTCGGTCCGCCTGTAGTTGGAACGATGAATTTCAGGTATGTGAAGGTGGTTGATTCTTTCAGATTTCTCCCATTTATGCTGGCTGATTGTCGTCTGTTGTCTGTTGTTGTTGTCGCTTTCACTGTTGGCCAGGAGTCTTCATCGTCTCTGTGTTCGCTCTATGTTCACCTGAAGTCCTATCTTCTCTGGATGCTTCTTCTATCGTCAACTTGTTGCTTTTCACTTGTATATCTTCCAGTTTGTGGGAAATCAGACACGTATATCATCATGGGCGAAGTCCAGATCCTTCAAGTCATTTGTGGGGGTTCGTTGCATGCCTGTTTCCTCTCTGCTGGCGGTTTCATATCTATGCATGTAGATTAATTATGGACAAGAATTTCGGTGTTTAGGATAATGTAGAAATTTTAAATAGAGGAAACACCAAAAATGAAGTCAAGGAATTTCGAGAAGGCTGATTGGTACTCAGGTGAATGAGCAATTAACCAACACTCTACTTATATGTTTATATACATAGAATATTCTAGAATAGTAGTCAATATCAATACTGGTGTGTTTGCTAAATAATATCGACTTGTTAAGTAAGATCACAATGGAATTACCACAGTTCAATAAAGATGTTTAAATTATAATAGTAAGCTTAAAAATATAATAGCAAATAGAATTTCAACTAAAATTAAGGAAATTTCTACAAAAGGTGAGGATCATTCGAACCTAGATGGCCAGCGAGGTAAGGACAATGCCTGAACTAGCTTCTTTTGGACATATAAATTGGGCTTCTCAATGTGGATCCCAACAGCCTCAGCCTCTTAAGGCGAAGTTAAGATTTATTGGTTGGTATGTGGTAGATGACTTTGAAAGCCGCCTCGTTAACACCAATCTTATTTATGTTCTGTATCCACAAGATGAAATAGAATAGCGCTATGCAAATAGATTTTTTTTGTCCTCTACTTAACCGACTACTGTGTAGGATGATGTTCAAAAAATTCGACGATAAACAGGCCAAATTGTACGGCCTATGCAAGACTAACTGGCTCACTCCATAGGAATAGGCAAAATTAGGCAATTTGTCTTTAACTGCCAAACACAAAATAGGGGGTGGATGATTTTGAGGGCAAAACACAATTTAGCCGCCCTGAATGCTCTTTTCACAGTCGTATTCCTTAGATATTGTGTTAATATCTCACTGATGTTATCCTTGATGAAGTGAAGTTGTAAGAATTAGGCCTTCCGTCTTCACAACTGTTTATGCTTTAACCTGCCTTTATATCTTTGATTCATATTCTTATCGATGAATTTTTCTCTGAAACCGTTCCAACTCACCAACTGTTTAATACTATTAAGCTCTTCATTAAGACATTCATTAGAGTAGATTGCTCTTGCTCTTACGGTGTGTGACGGGCGGACGAAGCACTTTATTACACTGCGTTTACATAACTTGAAACTCACGAAGTCAGAAGAGGAAATTATCGGAACGCATATTCTCTGCCCCAGTTTCCTTTTCTCTAAATTTCTCAATGAATCTTTTCGGTCTATTGAAACACATTACAACATACTGAATTTACCAACTAATAAAAAGTGAATCCAAGTGTTGCTTTGTAGGGATTTGATTGGTTTCACGATTTCATCATGAGCTGACATTAGTTAGAGAACCATTGGAAAACCACATGTGAGTACTGAACAGCTGTTTCGTCTTAGTTTGGGACCCTTCAGCAGTACGCACCCACCGGCATCCAGTGGGAAGTCGTGACCAGTAGGGTGCAGCTGGTCGGGTGTGAGGACAAATACTTGCCACCGAAGACATTGGCTAGCGGTTGCGCTATGTCGTGAATTGGCAGAAGTTAGAATTCAATGACCATTGGATCGGGTCCCAGTGGTTTAATGGTATACGAGCTCGCCTTGTAACCGGAAGGTCCTGGGTTCGAATCCCAGTGGGTGCGTACTGCCGATGATTCCCAAACTAGGACGAAACAGCTGTCCAGTACTCCCATGTGGTTTTCCAATGGTTCTCTAACTAATGTCAGCTCATGATGAAATCGTGAAAAAGTGAATCATCACATGTCAAGAAAGTTTTGAATTCAAAGTCAATCGACGTGATCAAGAGAAACATAAATTAACAACCGGTCACGACATTGATTGTAAACCAGAATATATAAATAAATATCATTTATGGAGAAATTAAGTCAATCCGCTTCATACTGATATCTGAGGTGAGTCTGTTTTTCTACAGACTGAAGAAAGAAATCGTATCAACTAAAATCAAAATCATCCAATTGAGTTGCAAATCTTCCCCATTTATTTTAAGTTCAGTAGGCTGAATTGCTGTAGCCAGTGAATGCTTTCAGCTGAGAATCCCTTTACTTCATAATAAAAACAGTAACTATATATATATACCAAGACAGGACCCCACGTGCCCCGGTAGCTTAGTTGGTTAGAGCGCCGTACTTATAATGCGGAGGTCGAGAGTTCGAGCCTCTCTCGGGGCACTGGTTTTCATCATCCTTCTCGGTCTTCAAAAATCTCATGAAAACTGAGCACGTAGTTCAGTGAAGAGTTTGTTCTACTCAGCGGATTCATTTTCCACTTTGTTGTGGTGGAAGATAGTAACAGAAGTGATGAGGTATCGAAAACGTAGTTGATATTATTAAATATGTGTAAAACTTGGACACTGAAGTAGTATGTTATTTCATAATGTTTTGTTTATTCGATATATCACACAGTGAAACAGTATTTAAAACTTGAGTTTTATAATTTTCTTTATTCTTTCCAATTTGTCGTCATTGAGGTACTAGAATTTTCCAGATTTCCGACTGTGTTGAATCATTCCTATTCCATCTATTCTCTCTCAGTTGATTCGATAAGCAAAGCTTCCATTGTAATCAATCTCTCTCTCCATTCACCCTATTGTTACATTAGATTCTATAACTGTCATCTTATCCCATCCATCCTATTCTATGGCTGTGTTGTGTGTAATTGCATGTAGTGAGTGGTATAGCTGGACTATTCTCTGAATTTCTTATCGTATTCGAGTCAACCAGTCTAGATTCTGCTAGGTGGCGCAGTGGTTAGGACTCTCGCCGACCATGCACATGGACCGGGGTTCGAGCCAACGCCGCCGCACACCTGATATCTATGGTCGGCCTGTGAATTTTGGGTTACCGATATCCACGCTGAAAATTCCATACTTGTACCAAAAATTACGGTGTGGAATCAAGCTGCAATCAAAATTAAAATAAATTAAGTAAAAATTAGTTAAATTAGGTTTTTGTGCTGCTCCGCTAGTCTGACTGAATGACTTCGTTCTATTACTTCGACCTGTGTATTTCACCTGACAATCATTGTAGACAGGCTACTAGATAAACTAAATTGTTTTGTTTTAAAGGCTCCACAGGCAGGATCCTTTAACCGACAAAGTTTGTTTCTAATTGAGTTTGTAGGTTTGAATGTCAGTCACTTTTATTTCTGCCTGGATTCTTAAGAATTTTCCGTAAGGTAGTTTCCGAGGTTCCTTCTTTGTATGGAAGGACAACTGATAGTTTATATTCCTTATTGTTGGTGTCGTCTTGCTCATGTTTAACATGCATATCGTCATTATTATTATTACCATTATTATTATTATTATCACTATCACTACTATCATTATTTATTTTATTTTTACATTTCCTTACATACTTTCTGACTAATTTATCAGGGTAATTATTAAGTTTCACGGCTTCTCTTATATACCTCACCACCTGTCTTAGATTTTCCTCGATGGCACTTAGTTTTTGTGCTCTACCAATCCTATTTTCACTGACATAAGATGGGATGATCGGAAGTCCAAATATCTGTTTGAGTGCGTGAGTTTCCTGTGAACACCAGTGTCTGCTTAACCTCCCATCTTCTTTCCTTTTTACGTTGCAATCTAACATTGGAAGTCCCCCCCCCTCATGACTTTCTAATTCACCACAAGTGAATTGAATTGCCTCTACCTTTGAGTTAATGTGTTCGAAAAATCTATTTATTATGTCCTGTGTTCTAAGTACTGTGAATGTGTCACCTACATACCTCTACCATACTTTTCGGAGAAGGGGGGATGAATCATTAAATCGCTAAGGTTTCCCACCTACTCATGAATATATCTGCCACTAACGGCGATGAAAAGTGGTTATATACATTAGTAAATTATGTTTGCAACGTCATCCCGTAAATAATACTGTTCTCACTGACTGTATGATATATCTAATAAACAAACTAATATAGAATATTTGAAATTAGTTAGTGTATTAACGAAATTGAATAAGTGTACTGGAGTTATGTAATAGGATGGGTAATTATAACGAACGATTTGTAACCAGAATGTACAAAAAACAGAAGGAAAAGGTGAAATTCTGTGAGAATGAGTTCTAAACAATTACAAGAGTTATAAGGAGTTAGAAAAACAAGCAAGCAAACGAACAAACAAAAATCGATTGAATAGAAATCAACATCTGTAGCACAAAGGTTAGGACGTTAGCTGACCGTACACATGGTCCGGGGTTCGATCCCCGACCGACGCACACCTGATATTATAATGGTCAGTCTGCTAAATTTGGGCTACCGGTATCACATGCTGAAAATCCTATAGTTGTACCAAAAATACTGTATGGAATCAAGTTATAATAAAATAAAAAAATATATATGAAAACAATAAACGTGGTTGTTACCCATGATAGTAGGAGTGGTTGGCGTAATTCTGGTGTGTCTGTCTGAATGGACAAAGCTTCAACAATTCATAGAGAAGATGAAATCGTATTGCCTTCGACAGACTGTTCTACACTTTGTAGATCCCCTTGATGCTGGAGGCATTTACCGAGATGTAGTAATTAATTTTTTTTATTTTCAAGTATTGGGTTTTATTTTTTTTAATTTTTGATTACAACTTGATTCCACACCGTATTTTTGGTACATGTATGGAATTTTCAGCGTGGATATCGGTAGCCCAGAATTCGCAGGCCGACCATAGATATCAGGTGTGCATCGGCGAGGGTTCGAACCCCGGTTCATGTGCATGGTCGGTGAGAGCCCTAACCACTGTGCCACCGACGCACTAGTGTTGACGAGGTGTTCAATCATCTCACTTCTAATAGAGCTGCCACCAACTTGGTGCAATCTTGTGCTGGGATATTATTCCTGAACCCTCTTTTCAGACAGGATACACGTTGAGCAACAATTTTGTCTGGCTTAAGAACAATGGGTGAATTGATTGCTATACATACATAGAAGGGATCAGATACGAGGTTAATTACTGAATCCTTGTTCATCAAGTTTACGTGCACCGAACACACGCAATAGGATTCACTAGACACCATATAACAGACAAACAAAATCAAATAGATGACAGATATAAGGCGGAACACATATAATCCCAAATCTGATAATAATGCCTTTGTACTGAACAGTATTTATTAAAATACGCAGAATTTTTAGGGGTATTTTTGCTTATTCCTTAACGTTCTCTATAGGATTTCAAGCTATATTGACTTAAAGCCTCGGTAGTAGTGGTGTTTATTTTCCTATTCATGATGAATTCTGCTCCTGTGTTGCCTGTCCCCAGTTTGGCATTTATGTCTCTCAGTAGGATTTTAATATCACCAACTGGAGTATTGTACACTGTTGCCTTTAGTTCTGTGTAGAACTCTTCTTTCTTTCTTTTTGAGGTCTGCGTTGTTTGTGGGTGCATAACATTGTCTAATTGACACTTTCCTTCCTTTGGATTTGAATCTGGCAATGTGTCATTATCCTGGCCGAGATAGCCTCCTCCCATTGTATCAGAGCCTTCGCTGCCGTTGGTGACATCATGATTGCCATACCCTCAGTGTGCTTGTGGTTGTCTTCTGGGTGACCGGAATAGATTACTGACTCACCGTTGACAATTTGGTGAGTCCATTCCCGTTCCATCTGCTTTCACATATCCCCAGCACTTGAATTCCGTATCTTTTCATTTCGTTTGCGATCTGGGCAGCTTTGCCAATCTCGTACATGGTGTGGACGTTGCATATCTCCACAAAGATTTTTTATTTTGTCGCAAGGAGACTCATTGTACTGAAGTTTCTGTAGCAGCTGTGTTTACAGGATGGGTTTGCTAGCCTCACTTCCAACCTCCCCTCTTTACTAGTCTTATTCATGGCTTAGCAAATTAAAATATCATTGAATGGTAACTACAAATTTTGACAGTTTTACAATCATAAGTATAAAGCCAAAATGTTTATCATCTATCTCAGGCGACAGACGCTTGACTTGGAATCTCATCACTCGATTCTAAAAGCAGGAGCGATAAATATAGATGGGAGTGAAGAACCACACTACACGACACCACACGACAGCACAGAGTATTGTGGCGTGCCCCGGTAGCTTAGTTGATTAGAGCGCCGTACTTATAATGCGGAAGTCGAGAGTTTGAGCCTCTCTCGGGGCACTGGTTTTCATCATCTCTCTCAGTCTTTAATAATCTCATGAAAATGGAGCACGTAGTTCAGCGAAGAGGAGGCTCTTCTCAGCGAGTCCATTTTCCAGCCAGTTTAAACTCACGCGTTTCCACTGCGTTCGGTTCTGTGCCAACATTTTCACCGCGCTCTGCCCACACGCTTTCATCCCCTCTTCACATGACCTCCTCCTAATCCATGTCACCCTCACACTGACGGCCAACTAACTCACTGCTTCCCACTCGGTTTCCACTCGAGTGTTGACCTGACGTGTGATGTCACTTGATGGTTTCCTCAGAGTATGGCCAATCCAATCCACCTCTATTTCTTCCTGCATATTTCTTGCACAATCGGTTCCTACTGGGTTGGTTCATTCCCAGAGATCCCCCAATACTGCTGATCTTTTCTGGCCGGCTGTCTGATCTTGAGTATTGAGAGAAGACAGCTAGCTGTTGACGAAGGTCTGTAGTTTGTTTGAGATGCTCTTCATGACGCGCTGGCCAAGTCTCTGATCCGTATAGTAGAACTCTCTGACTTCACATTGGAGTTGAAAATCCGGATCTTATTTTCATTTTCATGCTGAGTGCTGTTGACCTCCACACCGACTTCAGAGTAATGAAAGCTTGTCTTGCTTTTCCGATCCTCGTTGCTTTGATATCCTTGTCAGTCGAGTCCGCCTGCGGTTGAAACGATGCTTCCAGGTAGGTAAATGAGGTTGTTTCCTTCAGGTTCCTCCCGTTTATGCTTATTGTTCTCTGTTGTTGTTGCTGTGGCTGTTGATGTTGGCCAGGAATCTTCATCATCTCTGTCTTCTCCATGTTCACCTGAAGTCCTATCCTCTCTGAATGCTTCTTTTATCGTCAACTTGTTGCTTTTCACTTGCATATCTTCCAGTTTGTGGGAAATCAGACATATATATCACATCGGCGAAGTCCAGATCCTCCAAGTTTTCTTGTTTGGGTTCATTTTATGCCTGTTTCCTCATTGCCCGCTCGCTGTCTGTCTCAGTATCCAATCTACTGTAATCAGAAAAATCATTGGCGATAGTAGACAGCCTTGCCTCACTCCCGTCTTCACTTCGAAGGATTCCGTAAGTTTAAAAATGACCGCCATTGTAAAGGAATGTCTATTTGCAATTTGGTGTCACTATATAGTCAAATTATGTAAACACCTTATCTTCAACGCACCATTTGCACAGATCTCCCATGTTATGCCTGCTGCTTCTGGCCTTCCTTCATACTGTGTGTGTTTCTTTGTGTTTCCTTTACTTTATTTATTATTTTTTTAAATTTTTGTTTACAGCTTGATGCCACACTGTATTTTTGGTACAAATGTGGAATTTTCAGAATGGATATCGGTAGTCGAAATTTTGCAGGCCGACCATTGATATTAGGTGTGAGTCGGCGGGGGATCGGACCTCGGACCATGTGCATGGTCGGTGAGAGTCCTAACCACTGTGCCTTCAGGTTCTCATGTATCTCTGCAATGCTGAAGCATTTTCGTAATAATAAGCGAAGAAGAAGCACTCTTGGTGAGGAGAAGAAGAACCATCAGTTCAAGTTTGGCCACGGTACGAATACCGTCTGGACGTGTTCTTTTTGGATACAAAGTGTTCCGATTTGGTCAATCTTATTGCAACAGCTTCAGCTGTGTGTAGAAGAGGTAAGCAAACTGTACGTGATGACGACTTCGGAATTCGGTATATAACCTTGAAGTCTGTGTCGGCGTCGATATGATATCCAATATGAACAAAGTTTGACAGGATGCAGCTTTTTATGCATTTAATTCCGCCCCCCCGCCCCTGCTAAACCAAGCTGGTAAATGTTCTCGAACTCGTAGACGAACCTGTCTAATCGTACTCCCTATATAACTTGAACCACAGGAACAGTTGAAATGGTATATGCATGAAGAAGAGCTAACTAAGATTAGGTAAGACATCTTTGAGTTGCTGGGTGAACATCGGACAGCTACTGAAGGATAGACACATATGTGCAGAGTAGAAAGTTTTCTTTATCGCCCTGGTTCAACGTTGCGATAGAATCTTCGCAGGAGTATCTGCCTTGAACTGGAGACGTAAAAACAGAGGCTTTTTCTCCACCATTGGCAGTTTATGTTTACGAATATTATAACCTATTTTGATCTTAATGAACTTTTCTGGATATCTGTTCTCGCTTAGATTATCTCAGATGCCTTGGAGTTCTTTCTATAAACCGCCTTCGGAACAAATGAACCTCGCTCTAAATGCCAAAGATCTGATCAGATTACTTTAGAATTTCATCGATACGAAGCTAAAGAAGTGTGTATACTAAGCTGTATCGTCATCTGCTTTCTCTAATATCAAATCTATCTCCTGGTATTCAAGTATTGGTTTGTAGGGATCTGATTGGTTACAGGATTTCATCATGAACTGATACTGGTTACAGAACCACTGAAAAACCTGGGAGTAATGGACAGCTGTTTCGTCCTGGTCTGGGACTCTTCAGCAGCACGGACCCATCAACACAGTTCAAATCCAGGACCTTCTGGTTACAAGGCGAGCTCGTATACCATTAAGCCACTGGGACCCGATCCAATGTCTAGCCCATGTATTTCAACTTCTATCGATTCCCTACATAGCACGATCCCTAGCCAATGTCTTCGGCGAGCATTTGTCCTCACACCTGGCCTGCTGCACCCTACTGATCAAGACTTCTCACTAGAACCTACCTGAATAGGACAAGTCGCTAGTGAGCATCTTATTGGTATTCAAGTGGGTGGGCGGGCGTCTCATGATGAAGAGTCCCGAACTAGGACGAAACAGCTGTCCAGTACTCCCATGTAGTTTTCCAATGGTTCTCTAACTAATGTCAGTTCATGATGAAATCCTGTAACATATCTCCCTGGCATTTGATCTTTTATGCGATGAACTTGTCTTTCATTATATATGTACTACTGATAAATCTTATAAGTAGCACACGCAAAATATCACACATAATTTCTCTTCTTCATTTTGTGGCAATCGATAAAAAAAGGATGACCTGTGGTAGTATTATTCACCCTCGCAGATATTTACAATGTCCAAAACCTGTTAATTCTCTTTGTGTATCGATTCAAAACCTCTACAGGAGATAATGGAGCTAGAATTTTGTGTTCGAGAGATAAGATCGAAGAGTAACTTGTAGTCATAGAAATGGATATCCACAGAAGTTCATATCAAATCACTCCAAAGGAGAAACTATAGAGACCGAAAGACGAAAGAGTTGAAAAGAAACCAATTTTTATATGTCTAGCATATAAAGATGAAGAAGTATCCATAAGGTTTATTGAAAAGAACATTTCTCGCCTCTAGACTCATTCCACTCCACAACATGGTGTCCTCGTAAACTCAGCTAAAGGTAGAAAAGTAGCCTACTCCTCATGTCAACTTCAACTGCAGTTACCAGTTTCCTTTGCACTTGCGGGAGCAAGTAATTAGGAAGCACCGAGAGGACAGCGTCTACTAGATTCTCCAAGTATATTCCTAAAAGTCTCCGTTTTCAAGGTAGAAAAGTACTGTCAAGCTCAATCACCAGATACGCCTTATTGACACGGGATATACAACGGAAATTAGCCTGCAGGTTTTCAAAATGATCAATATATACAAAGAAAAGAATCGCTATTTCGGTTCTTAGAAGGCACTGCCATCAAAAGACTTCGATGCAACCTCCACGTACAGAAAGAGAGTGTGACTAATCTCTCACTACCTGGTACCTGGTAAAGATGATTGTTATGTTGGTGTTCTGTTGTTTTTTTTGTTGTGTTGCGTAACATTCCATTCAGTTATGATTTTAATTTTCACTTACTGTTTGAGTTGAACTCTCTATTAAGATTTCATATCAACTGAATTAATTAATTATTTTATCTATTTTATAATTACCCTTCACTATTCACCCCCAACCTACACTCCTGAACTCTTTATTACAATATGTATGTGCGTCGGTGGCACAGCGGTTAGGACGCTCGCCGACCATGCATATGGTCCGGGGTTCGATCCCCGGCCGATGCACACCCGATATCAATGGTCGGCCTGCTAAATTTCGGCCACCGATCTCACATGCTGAAAATTCCATACTTGTATCAAAAATACTGTAAAAAATATATATATATATATATATATATATATATATATATATATATATATATATATAATTGGTGGGTGGTGACTAGCAGTGGAATCCAGGACAACGCGCGTTTCGTCCTATTTGGGACTCGTTAGATGGATGTACCTGCATTCCCCGGTAAGTCAGTGATAATGTTCCCATCCACCAATTAAATACTAACTAAATGCTGAGACATTGTCGAAGGGTCTGCACAAGAAGCCAACATGTCAACCTGAGACCGAGCACTTCGATCCAGTCAATCGATGGGAAAATCTTAAATTCAGTGAAATAATTAATGTGACCCATTGCACAAGAGGTGACTCTCGTGGCCCAAGTGGTCTAGTGGATAACGACGATTTGGTGTTTGAAACTATGTGCAGTGGGTTCGAGCGTCAGTCATTTAACACTAAATAATTGTCTACTCACAATATCATCTTTGTGTACACCTTTGTGAACAAAAAAAGTATGTACAATGCCTACTTCTGCCTTGGTTGTAGATGGATAGACATTTATCTAATTTGTCTATTTAGTTATTCTGAACACCTTTTCCTCATTACTACGATTATTATTACTATTAACACTCTGAATTGTTTCCACTTGTCCCATTTGTCATTCTATATCCAAATTTATTATTTATGTTTTTATTTTTACAATATTGAATTCTATATATCCTATCAAATTTCAAACCATGTTGTGTAGCATTTTATATTCGCCTACTAATCTTATACGTATGCACCCTCTCCAAAATCTATACACCCGTCTTTTTATTATTCTACACATAACATTAATTGTTTTGCTACTTGACATTTAACTATGATTTTAATCACAAATATTTCAGCTGCATTCTACTACTACTACTACTACTACTACTACTACTACTACTACTACTACTACTACTACTACTACTACTACTACTACTACTACTACTACTACTACTACTACTACTACTACTACTACTACTACTACTACTACTACTACTACTACTACTACTACTACTACTACTACTACTACTACTACTACTACTACTACTACTACTACTACTACTACTACTACTACTACTACTACTACTACTACTACTACTACTACTACTACTACTACTACTACTACTACTACTACTACTACTACTACTACTACTACTACTACTACTACTACTACTACTACTACTACTACTACTACTACTACTACTACTACTACTACTACTACTACTACTACTACTACTACTACTACTACTACTACTACTACTACTACTACTACTACTACTACTACTACTACTACTACTACTACTACTACTACTACTACTACTACTACTACTACTACTACTACTACTACTACTACTACTACTACTACTACTACTACTACTACTACTACTACTACTACTACTACTACTACTACTACTACTACTACTACTACTACTACTACTACTACTACTACTACTACTACTACTACTACTACTACTACTACTACTACTACTACTACTACTACTACTACTACTACTACTACTACTACTACTACTACTACTACTACTACTACTACTACTACTACTACTACTACTACTACTACTACTACTACTACTACTACTACTACTACTACTACTACTACTACTACTACTACTACTACTACTACTACTACTACTACTACTACTACTACTACTACTACTACTACTACTACTACTACTACTCTACTACTACTACTACTACTACTACTACTACTACTACTACTACTACTACTACTACTACTACTACTACTACTACTACTACTACTACTACTACTACTACTACTACTACTATTATTATGATTATTATTATTATTATTATTATCCCTTTTATTCACACCTTTGACCTAATTCCCTCACAGGATATAATTTCTTAAAAGACATATGTATATGGTGGTAACATTGTTATTTTAATTTCGATTAATTTCCCTGAAGAATTTTGCACAAGTCCGCTAAACGAAACGCTGGAATTCCCTGTTTCAATTTCACTGACAGTTTACAAATACACTTTCTACATATAATCAAGGAATTTGAGTGAAATGAACCTGAGTGTATGTATCATTGAGTCAAATTGCAAATCACGCCTTGTGAAGAGAAATCTAAGGCTTGTATATTTAGCCATTTTGGAAAATCTCATTGAATCGTAACTAGAAATTTTGAGTTCTACAGTTATAATTATAAAGCCAACATGTTCATCATCTATCTCAGGTGACAGACGCTTGACTTGGAATCTCATCACTCGATTTTAAAAGTAGGAGCGATAAATATAGATAGGAGTGAAGAACCACACTACACAACACCACACGACAGCACAGAGCATTGCGGCGTGCCCGGTAGCTTAGTTGGTTAGAGCGCCGTACTTATAATGCGGAGGTCGAGAGTTCGAGCCTCTCTCGGGGCACTGGTTTTCATCATCATTGTCAGTCTCAGACTCAGTGTCCCACAGTCGAAATTCATCACTGAGAACACTTCCTCCTCATAATAAATTTAAAACATGCAACAATGTGCATGGCGCTTGTTGGGGCGGAGAAGCTGATTATTTGATGAATTCATCAAACATTTCCGTAGAATGAGAAGGGAATTTCTGAGAAATCATGTTGCACGTGATGCACTCATATTGTTAGTTGCCTTAGAATTTACAGCTATCAGTCATTTTAAGTGACAACAGCATCTGCTAGACGTCTTCAGTGTAATAATGAGTAAGTAGGAAGTCCAGCAACCCAACTAACTATCAATGCCATACGTCTGCACAACTGAGCCTGAATAGTTCAATGGGTTCTATTTAACGTCAGTTGAAGCTTCTATTCCGCTTGATTCGAGTCAAATGTCATGTGTGATTTGTTTCAAATTTCAACAAATTTTGTTTATTTCATTATGTTACTTTGATTCTTTCTAGCAATAACAAGGCATGTCAATAAGTAGTTCGCCCCCTCTCTCTGTCTATCTCGGTGTCTCTGTGTGTCCTTGTCCACATTATATCCTTTATGAAACTCGTTGATAAACCCCTTGACATTATTCTACCGCTTTTTTATTTTTATCGTATTCATTTATCTGAAGCACTAATATGGTTGAATTCACTGAGAAGCCTTAAGTTGTTTATAAAGTATTTGCCCCCGCCCCCTACTCTCTTAAACACACACACACGCATCAACAACAACAACAACAACAGCAGAAATATACGCCTAAAGCAACATGGAATCTGATCTGATTGCATTAAGTATGATCAAGGCAAAAAAAACGGCATTATCATTATTATTGTTGTATGACTTAATGCAATGTGACAAAAGAAATCTCTCTCTTATTTTTTGATGATGATAATTCTGTCCACTATAATCAGATTGCATATAGATAGAGAGACAGACAGACATCGAGAGAGAATAGATAGATAGGTGGACAGACAAACACACTAACAGACAGGCAAATGTTAAGCTTTAGACACATGTGTGCGTGGGTGTATGCGTATAACCACCTGAAGGGTTTATACAAACGGTTAAGCTGACAGACACAAGAAATAGTAGACAGGATTATTGAGGACACACGCACACACATATACATATATAAGCGACACACAATAATGTCATCCAATCAATACAGTTAATGTATTATTATTATTATTATAATTACTGCTATTTTTATTATTTGTAAATAGATTGAAGTATTTGGGTCTGCCGTAGATTGAAGTTAATTCATTTTGACATATCCATATAAATGTGTGTATGTGTATGTCCACTTGTATATCTACGAGTGTGTGTGGTTGCGTACGTGTATATGCGACCGTGAGTATTCCCCGAGGGGATTAAACATGTCAATTTATATTTATGATGACAAAGTAGAATTTAATGAAAGCAAAATAAGGTTTAAGTAATTTTGTGTATATATGTGTGTGTGTGTGTGTGCGATGACACATCAACAAGCACATATATCATATTGGAGGCGAAAACAAGTTTTATATAACCCTCTTTAACATGAACTTGTGAAGTTGCAATAAAAAGATAGTTACAGCGAAGAAAATTTTCTTTTCGACAAAGTTACCATCATCTAGATAACTGTACATTCGTGTGTACAATATTGTCAGACCCTGAGAATCCTCTCTATACGCGCAGCTGTCTCCTTGCATTTCATCTGGCAGAACTAGAAACAGCAGCTATAGGAGGCTATAGGCTAGGACTACCAAGTACAAAAACTCCACAATACCATATCTGGCACAGCTGTTATGTGATGAGAAATCCGTTAGGTATGACAAGATCAATTTACTACAGCAGTCTAACAAATGGTCCCATTAATTTTTGTTTTCCTTTCCTCGTTACTATCCCACTGTTGTTCTCATCTTCTATTACACACACCAACTTTATATTTCATATCCTGTGGTGCCTTGTTTAAAATGTAAACGCAACGCTGTTCTTTTTTTATTTATTTATTTATCTTCTTTTTTGGGTGTTGCTGTTTGATTCTAAAATCTTATAAAATGTATGAGGTAATTAGATGCAGTATGTTGTAATGCACGCTGAAAATTCCATACCTGTACCACAAATACCGTTTGGAATAAAGCTATTATTAATAATATTATTATTTATAATAAATAATGTGGAGCTGAGTACATCAACCGTACTATGCGCCAACTTAAAAAACACGTTCGTGAACACTATCCAGCCTGGCTAGTAAAAGGATATCGAAAATGTGTATATAGTTCAGTGACGGAACATCTGGTCAATTCAGGACATTCAGCGCTATACGAAAAATTCTTCGAAATAATATACAAGATTCGATCAAACCTATGAAAGGAGGTAAAATTAAGACATTCAGGCATAGCCGACGTACTAGCTATACAAAAGCTCAAACCCACGCCTTGTATCCAAAAGAAATATGTCCAACCCTGTCTCTGGCATGGCCATCATAAACAGGTAATTTTTTAAATAGTGCCTTTCTTACCCAAACTTCCTGTTTATTCACGTTATTTTAAGTTTTTCTTAATCCCTCCACTATTTACTCTACCATATTTTCATATCCGAACTTCGTGTTTATTTTGTCATTTTACTATTTCTACATATTTAATCCCTAACGGCATAAACAATTATTCGTCACTCTAGTTATGATCCCACTAGATTTGTTTATCCAAACATCGCGTCTCTTTTTGTTATTTCTACATTTCTAACCGCCAATCGCACCGTCAGTGTCAATCTTCTCAGTAATTATGATGCTACTTTGTCTGAGCTTTATTCGTCCCTCCCTACTGCTTGTTTATTATGGCATTCTAAGTCCTAATTGTAATTTTATTAATTCGATCTTTAACCGAAAATCATTCTGGAACTTTCCCACCCATTTATCATAAATACAGTAATGTACAGCCTAGTTGATGTTGACTTCGTCGAAAAGAAAGTTTTCTTCGCTGCAACTGTCTTTTTATTCCCTATGAAATTAATATAACCGAAAATGCATCAGTAGCACAGCGGTAGAATGCGCGCCAAAATCACCAGCTCACCTTCCCTTATGCTAACTTGTCTCAAGGAAATTGTACAACGGTGGACATATCCGTTAATCCAGCTGCTAAAGCTTTTTACACTCATGACACCTTCACATGAACAAATCCTCTCCTTCCTAAGCAACCCCAAATCCAGGTAATACTGCAAAACCTTATCCTCATCGAAGTGTAAGCGTAACTTCGTTAGAGTGCTCATTTGAAACGAATCAAGCGAATACATCCTTGAACTCACGTGCATCAATCTCACTTGGTCATTCGAGGTCATTCACTGATTTGTAGTTAGTGGTGCTTTAAGTTTAAATTGGTCGGAAAATGAATTCGTTGAGAAGAGCTTCCTCTTCGCTGAACTACGTGCTCTGTTTTCCTGTGATTGTTGGAGACTGAGAGGGCTGATGAAAATCAATGCCTAGAGAGAGGCTCGAACTCTCGACCTCCGCATTTTAAGTACGCCGCTCTAACCAACTAAGCTACCGGGGAACACCATAACACCCTGTCGTGTGGTGTGGTGTGGCGCGGTTTTCCACTCATATCTATATTTAACGCTTCTGCTTATACAATCGAGTGAGGAGATTTCAAATCGAGTGTCTGTCATCTGAGATAGATGATCAACATGTTGGCTTTATAATTATGATTGTAAAACTCTCAAAATTTGTAGTTACTATTCAATGATATTTTAATTTGCTAAGCCATTAATAAGACTAGTAAAGAGGGGAGGTCAGAAGTGAGGCTAGCGACCCCATCCTGTAAACACAGCTGCTACAGTAAATTCAGTACAATGAGTCTCCTTGCGACAAAGCGAAAAATACTGGACAGATGTTGACTTCGTCGAAAAGAAAATTTTCTTCTCCTGAAACTGTCTTTTTATTATTCCCTGTGATCAAATGTATATATCCCGTAGCTTGTGGAGTATTTAAATCGAACAATCTCACACCTGTTATTGGCTTCTCAGTCCTATTTTAAATTTAACGGGTGTATGGTGACTAACAATGGAATCCAGAACAACGCGCATTGCGTCCTATTTCGGACTCGTCTGCCAGCTGGGTGTACGTGCATTCCCCATTGGTTGAGTGATCATGTTCCCACGGAGGCTCGAACCAAGTATTCATAGTTTCCAATGCCAAAGCGTCGTTATCCACTAGACAACTTGGGCCACGAGAGCCATCGCCTCTTGTGCGACGGGTCATATTTATTATTTAATTGAATTTTAGATTTTCCTGTCTGCTGATTGGACCGAAGTTCTCGGTCTCAGGTTGACATGTTGGCTTCTTGTGCAGATGCTTCGAGCATTTAATTAGTGTATGGTGACTAGCAGTGGAATCAAGGCTTCGCATTTCGTCCCATTTTGGACTCGTCATCTGGATCTACCTATTTTGAATAGTTAGTTTATGGGGTTTTGATTTATTTGAGGTATGATCATGGATTGATCTAAGTTAGAACGGATGTTTCGTCAACCTAGTTTGGGACTCTTCAACTGCACGAACCTGATGAGATCTCCCAAGGTTGCTGAGCTTGAAGATAAATACTCGCCGGTGATATCGGCGCAGTGGTTGAATTTGAAATTCATGGGTCATTTAGAATAGGTCTCGATGGCTATAAGGTTTATGAAGTTGATATGTAACTGGTAGGTCCTGAGTTCGAAACCTTATGGAGGTGTGCTATTGAAGAATCACAAGCTAGGCTGGGGAAACGGATGTCCAATATGCCTTTGGCAGTGAATGAGTGGTGATGTTCCCACCGGGGCTTGAACCCAATGCCTATAGTTTCAAATGTCATAGTGTTATCCACTAGACCGCTTGGGCTGCAAGAGAGTCACCTCTTGTGTAACGGGTCATATTAATTATTTAATTCAATTTTAGATTTTCATGTCGATTAATTGGACCGAAGTGCTCGGCCTTAGTTTGACATGTGTGTCGGCCTCTTGTGCAAATGCTTCCTGAGACCAAGTACTTCGATCCAGTCAGTCGACGGGAGAATGTAAAATGAATTAAATATGATTAAATATACGTCCATTTCAGCAAATGATATCGGTTACATAAGAAACCTGTCTGACTAACTGACTGAGTGTGAACATGGAAACTGGCACAAAAGCGCAACAACTCAAGTCGTCATACTTCACGTAGTAAACAAAGGTTTAACAAAAGAGTCCATTACGGAAAAGATTTTATTTTGATAAATCATACAGCGTTGTATAGTAATATTAACTGAAAGCGTTTTGAGCACAAATTATTACTGCTCATAATCATATCCCGAAGATCTCAACTAGGAAGCCCATGTCTCTGTATGTAGTTTAGACTAAATGTCAAAGATTACATCGACTGATTTCAAATTTTGATTTCACCACTGCTAATACTGCTCGTCGACAGAGATAGTGGCTTGGTGTGCACAAACACGTGTCCTGATCATTTCAATCGATGTAGTTTCACAACCTCATCGATTGACTCTCCCTTCTTACTTAACAATCGATGCCTAATCTCAATATTATTGACACGACTATACCAGTTAATAAGACAGAAACTTAAACAGAAATCAATAAATTTCTTGTAAACTCAACTTGAAATGAAATACAAGTTCCCTTTAAAGATGACTGATTCACAGGAGAAGTCCTAGTTGGGAGAATGGAGGTGAGGACAGCTAGTATTGCGACAAACGGACAGCAACGTCATACTCTACCACTTGATAACTGAGCAAGGTGACAGTTGTAATTAGTTTGATCCTTTGCTTCCCCAGTGGGACATAGAGCTTCCGTCTTGAGCTCTAAATTTCCTATAGGAACGGTTTTTTTTATGGTTGGGATTGTTAGTCTCACCTGGCCTACCCACCCTTATTTATTGGCCTTACTACAGACTTAGCGGGGTTTATGAGTATGCCGGTGGCTTAGGATTGAACCCATGACCACGTGAGACGTGGTTGGCGAGCGTTCTACCACTGAAACACCAAAATACGATGAAATTGTTAGCAGTTGAAAGAATCAGGCTACTATTTCTAATTCTGTCACTATCCACAGTTCCCTTCCACCTTCATTCTTAGTAGGATTCTGTTTTGAGTAATCTGAGGTTTTGATGTTAGATAGTTGGAGGAAATGGCCATAGGAAGCCTTAGACACACTCCTAGGTTTCGTGCTAGTTGGCATTCATCAGTCAGGGCAAGGTGTATCTGCAACCATCGTGAAGGAACTCATGTCCCTCCTTCTGAGATTTGAACCCACATCACCCAGTGAGTGATGCAGTCAGAGACGTTACCCCTGAGCCAGCTATTTAAACTCACAACTGACCTACTGTAAGACTGTATTGGATAATTTGTTTTGATTGGACACTAGTGTAATGTGTCTGGTCCTATCTTTGGTGCAGAGTGAATTCTATCAATCAAGTTAGCAGTTTTTGGCCATCCAATACATTCCTAGGGGAGCTCAATCACAAGGCTGAATAGCTAGCTCAGTGGTAATGTCTCTGATTGCAGGCGGTGCTAGGTTACGTGGGTTCGAATCTCACAAGGAGGGACATGAGTTCCTTCACGGTAGTTGCAGATACGCCTTGCCCTGACCGGTGAGTTCCAACTAGCACGAAGCCTAGAAGTGTGTCCAAGGCTTCCTGTGACCGATTACCTCCAACCATCTAACATCAACAATTCACGGTGAAGTGAACTGTGAGAGCTAGACACATTACACTAGCTACTGACTCGTGTTTAATGCAAGTTTTGTGAAGTTTTCACAAACACTGGAATTGAGAACTCATTAAATTCAAAGCCCTCTTAGTATTCCACTACTACCTCTCAGTCATTTATCTACCAATCAATGAATTAAAACGGAAAATAAACGAAAAAATAAAGAAATAAAGTAGAGAAAGAAACCAATTAGTTAATCCATCTCTTTATTTATTTTTTTTTAATTATAAATAATGACTACTGTTCATTTCTGCTTTATTTATCGATTTCCGCGTCATTCTCTTCTTTTTGCTGTTGCTCTTGCTGATGTTGTTGAATTCACTCCTCCCCTCCCCCGATTGAGGTGATTTTCAAGTTTCAATCTAGCTGAAAGCTGTTCACCTTCAAGTCACACACACTCTACCCGCTTTCGTCACCACCCTAAGTCCACCTCCAGGTTTTTCTTTTATCCTAATTTGCTTTAGTGTTTTCATCATCTATTTTTTTATTCTTTATTTCGTTGTTTGTGTACCATTCACTCATTCATTCATTCATTCATTCAGTCATCAAATCAACTTCATTTGTGAATTTTATTGTTTTGACCAGGTTATTTTGAGATTGTTTTGCCTTGTCATGAGAAAAATTTAAAAAAAGAAAACATCAACAAAGAATAAACGTTTTCGGTCAGTTTATTCAGTTAAAGAATTTTTGGGGTTAGTTAAATGTGTATTAGAAAGAAGAGAACACAAAGTTCAGCAATGATGACAATCTTTTCGACGATTTAATTTTCAAAAGTAGCTGTACAATCGCATTTATTATTCTTATTGTTCCCTTGGGTTCCTAGTGGAACCTAGGGCTTCAACTGCACAGCACGTCTCCATTTGCCACTTCTGTCTTCCTTCTGTTGTATTTTTCACCTGCATCTATCCATATTAGTCCATACTCCCTCTTTCAACTCCTCTTCATACGATCTCCTCACCTCTGTCACCCTTGCACTGACAAGACACTCGCCACTTCCTTTTCGGCCTGGTTCCACTCGACCAATGGCCTGACGCACGCGCGATGTCACCCAGCGGTCTCCTCAGCGAGCCATTGTCCGATCCATCTCCACTTTCTCCTGCATATTTGTTGGTTGGCGATCGATTCTTGTTTTCTTTGTTTCCAGCCAGAGTTTCTTGTTGGTGATTCTTTCCGGCCTGGCCATCTGATCTTCAGTACAGAGCCAGCGAAGACAGTTGTTGCTTGATGAAGGCCTGAGACAGGCTGTTGGAGATATTCTTTGTGACCCCCCCGCCAAGTTTCTGATCCGTCAAGAAGAATTGACTGACTTGACGTGTTTGTATTGAAAATCCGACTGAATTTTGTTGTTGATGCTGGCTGAGTGACAGCGGAAGATTTCCAGATTGGTTGTTTCAGATTGATGAATGTGTTTCTCCCTAGCCTTCCCGATTCTGACTCGGTTTGACATCCTCGTACGTTCCGACTTCGTGTGGTTGAGACAATGCTCCAATCGGATTTAAATACATAATTCTACATGGATACCCTTCTTGTTTGATTCCACATTATTACGACGGTGAATAAAAGGTGACAATTATTTTCAACTAGATCTGGTTTACGAGGAGAGGCTTAGAAACAAAATTAACACAGGAATCAAACGAATTACAAGTGTATAGAAAGTGAGCATGGGAACAAAAACTGAAATAATAATTTTTTCAACTTGAGATGGGAGTTAAAAGGTGACAACATACATTACAATAGCCTTAGGAACACAAAAATTGCACAAGATTAAGATATAATTGTAAAATAGTTAATTTTTAAACGAATTATAAATGTGAGCAGGAAAAGCATGGAAACAAACTTAAAATAACTGTTTTTATAACTGAAAAAATGAGGTGAATCGAATGAAGACAGAGGGAGTAAGCATCTCACACACAAACACAGCGAACGAAAAAAGTTCAAAAAAAAATTGCCAACCTAAGAGAATATACCGAACCAGGACCATGGTAGTTGTAGGGGTTGGACTAATTTCTTTTGTACACAAAGCTCCGGCTTCTCGATGTATATTGCGAGGGCTTCTGCAGTATATACAGAGAAGTCGGAAGCATACTGCTTTTGGTAGGTTTCTGTTGACTGACTTTGTAAATTACTTTGAATGAATCAGTTGAGATGTTGTGGTGTTGAGGCGTTGGTCAGATTGAACCGGTGCCTCCTCTTTGCAGCCATGTTGGGTAAAGTATTCTATCACGTTTCGAAAGGACGCGGATACAACGACATATATGTACTTAGCTCCGCACGAGCAGGTGAACTGGTATATGCACATTGAACTGGTCATAAACTAGAGTTTGTCCTTTCCGTTGTTTCGAAGTATTGGACGGCTAGAGAATGTCACTCTTAGCATTGATGCAGGCAAGGTCTTCTTTAAAGAGCTGGATATTTTTCTCTTTAGGATGTCGGCTGTGCGTCGATGGCACAGTGGGTAGGACTCTCACCGACCATGCACATGGTTCGAGGTTCGATCCCCAGCCGACGCACGCGTGATATCTATGGTTGGCCTGCAAAATTTGGGCTACCAACATCACGTGTTGAAAATTCCATAATTGTACCAAAAATACAGTGTGGAATCAAGCTGCAATAAAAAAATTACCCCTGAAATTCCATGCTTTCCTGTTCACATTTATAATCCGTTTAAAATAACTATTTTACAATTATATCTTAATCCTGTGCAATTTTTGTGTTTCTAAGGCTCTTGTAATCCATATTCTCACCTCTTAACTCCCATTTCAAGTTGAAAAAATTATTATTTCAGTTTTTGTTTCCATGCTCACTTTCTATACACTTGTAATTCGTTTGATTCCTGTGTTAATTTTGTTTCTAAGCCTCTCCTCGTAAACCAGATCTAGTTGAAAATAATTGTCACCTTTTATTCGCCGTAGTCTTTATGTATCCATGTAAAATTATGTATTTAAATGCGATTCTACAGCTTTCGAAAATTAAATTAGTTAACTGTGATAATCATTTCATCAGAAAATTTCAAGTTTCTTATCCATAATTCCAAGATTGATCATGGAGATGATGTCGGTTAGAAGACCATTACAAAACCTTCAATGAGTACTGTCAGACGGTTGTTTCGTCCTCTTTTTGAACTCCTCAATAGTACACACCCATTACCAGGGTATGAGCCAGCCCAGTAGTCTATAAATTTTAACTTCTAACATTTTGTGACATATATATTTTGCTTGACTAAAAGCCAGTATCCTAGGCGAATGCTTGTACTCCTGCCTGACTTAATGAACCCCTTTCGTTACGACTTTTCACTAGAATCACAGGTATTTCCTGTATAGAGCTGACCACTAAGTAAGCATTAGAATAATTATGAAGTTTTGGTTTGGAAGGAGTTGATCGGTCACGAGAACAAATGGAAAACCGCCAAGGAGTACCGTTTGACTGTGGTGAGTGCTACTCATAAGATTTATCAGTAGTACATATATAAAGAGATGTTCATCGACCGGCAAAAAACATCAAATATCAGGGAGATAGATTTGATGTAAGAGAAAGCAAATCACGATACAGCGTTGTGGAGATACATGGGAGATGTGAAGGGAACACAAAGAAACACACACAACATGAAATAGAGAAGTAGCAGGGACAACACGAAGATCTATGCAAAATGATGTATTGAAGATAAGGATCACATTGGCTGAATGATATACGAGCTTGCCTTGTAATTGGAAGGTCCTGGGTTCGAACCCTTCAAAAAAACATGGAGTATCTGGACTTCACCGATGATATATGTCTGAATTCTCACAAACTGGAAGATATACAAGTGAAAAGTAACAAGTTGGCGATAGAAGAAGCATCCAGAGAAGATAGGACTTCAAGTGAACAATAGAGAAAATACATGTGATGAAGATTCCTGGCCAGCAGCAACAGTGACAACAACAGAAACAGACAAAAATCGGCTATAAATGGGAGAAATCTGAGAGAGGTAACCTCCTCCTCGTTTCAGCTACAGGCAGAAAAGCAAGGCAATCTTTCATTACCCTCAAGTCTGTGTGGGGATCAACAGCACTCAGCATAAAAAAGAAAATAAGATCCGGATTTTCTACTCCAATGTGAAGTAAGTGCTAATATACATATCAAAGACTTAGAGCGTCACGAAGGGACCTTCGAACAAACTACAGGCTTTCATCAACAGCTGTCTTCGCTCAATACTACTCGAGATCAGATGGCCGGCCAGAAAAGATCAGAAACAGGGATCTCTTGGAGCCAATAACCCATTAAGAACCAATTGTGCAACAAATATGCAGGAAGGAATGGAGGTGAATTGGCTTGGCCATACTCTGATAAAAAAAAACAACCAAATGAGTGACATCATACAGCAGTCTAACACTCGAGTGGAACCCGAGTGGGAAACGGCGAGTCAGTTGGACGTTAGTGCGGGGGTGACATGGTGGAGGATGTCACGTGAAGAGGACATGAAAGCATGTGGGTAGACGTGGAGTCAGGTGATGAAAACGTTGGCAGAGAACCAAACGCAATGGAGACATTTGGGCTGAAGCTCTATGTTTCTCTAGGAACTAAAGGGAACAGTAATAATAATAACATACACAATGCGGCTATATACAGATACCAATTTCCAAATACACATTCCTTTGCCAAGTTCTGGTCTTATACCGTTTTTAGACAGTTCTTTAGTCCTACTTCCCGATTCTTCAACAGTACGCACCCACCGATATGGTACGAACCAAGAACATTCCTGCTGAAAATCAAGCCCTTAGACCATACAACCATTGGGACCCGACCCAGTGGCCTACGAATTTTAACTTCCGCGTATTCATAACATATATTTAGCTTGACTCCTAGATGACTTCTCACTAGAACCCCAGGTACTTCCTGTATAGAGCCAATCACCATTGAAAAATCCACAGTGAAGTACTGGTCTATTTATCGATTTCTTCATCATTCTGTTCCTGTTGTTGAGTTCACTTCTAACTCCTCCCCCGAACACACACACACACACACCTCAGATGAAAAGTCTAATCACCGCCTATGAGTTTTCAAGTTTCAATCCTACTGAAAGTCGTTCGCCTTCAGGTCAAGCCACGCTTATGCCCACCCCCAGTTTTCCTTTCATCCCCATTCGCTTCAGTATGTTTCCTCAGCTTCGTTTGTTCATTCTTTAGTTAGTTAGTTAGTTGGGTTATTTTAAGCGTTTCTTCCTTTGTCATTATGTAATGAATAAGGTTTTCGGTCAGTTCACTGGATCAAATACCTCAGGCTTAATTAAATGTGACAAACATTTCATTAAAAACATCTCAAAATTCCCAATTCAAATTGTAATCAATAATATACTATAAAACAAAATCATTAAGAAAAATTTATGTATTAATTTAAAAATTTTTTATTGAAAACATATCTTTTCAGTAGTTCGTTGAAACAAGCTAAAAGTGAGATAAAAAAAGCAGAAGAATTTAGTGAACTTTATAAATTCCGTCAGAAGGACTCATCAGCTGAATACACTTGAACACGATGTGACAATAGGGAACCTTCTTGATGATAAGTAAATAAATAAGTTTATTGGTTACATGATTTCAACATGAGCTGACATCGGTTAGAGAACCATTAAAAAACCTGCAGAGAGTTTCGTCTTAGTTTTGAACTCTTCACCAGTGTTCTCATGATAAAATCCTGTAGCCAATCAATCAAATCCATACAGACCAATACTTGAATATCAATGAGATACTCACCAGCAACTAGGACCTATTCAGGAACCTAGTTACTTGGGGTTCTAGTAGGAAGTCATGACCAGTAGGATTCAGCAGGTCGGGTGTGAGGACAAATACTCGCCAGCGATGACATTGACTAGTGCCAGTCGAGATATGTCATGAATTGGCAGAAGTTAGAATTCATGGGTCATTAGATTGAGTACCAATGGCTTAATGGTCTATGAGCTAACTTGCGTTGTAAACAGAAGGTCCTGGGTTCGAACCCTTCAAAAAAACATGGAGTATCTGGACTTCACCGATGATATATGTCTGAATTCTCACAAACTGGAAGATATACAAGTGAAAAGTAACAAGTTGGCGATAGAAGAAGCATCCAGAGAAGATAGGACTTCAGGTGAACAATAGAGAAAATACAGGTGATGAAGATTCCTGGCCAGCAGCAACAGTGACAACGGCAGAAACAGACAACAATCGGCATAAATGGGAGAAATCTGAGAGAGGACACCTCCTCCTCGGGTGTGAGGACAAATACTCGCCAGCGATGACATTGACTAGTGCCAGTCGCGATATATCATGAATTGGCAGAAGTTAGAATCCATGGGTCATTAGATTGAGTACCAATGGCTTAATGGTCTACGAGCTAACTTGCCTTGTAAACAGAAGGTTTTGGTATTCAAGTGTTGGTTTGTAGGGATTTGATTGGTTTCAGGATTTCATCATGAGCTGACAGTAGTTAGAGAACCATTGGAAGACCTGAGAGTACTGGACAGCTGTTTCGTCCTAGTTTGGGACTCTTCAGCAGTACGCACCCATCGGGATTCGAACCCAGGACCTTCCGGTTACAAGGCGAGCTCGCAAGTATACCATTAAACCACTGGGACCCGATCCAATGGTCCTTGAATTCTAACTTCTGCCAATTCACGACTTAGCGCGACCGCTAGCCAATGTCTTCGGCGAGTATTTGTCCTTGGGTTCGAACCGTGTCGGTTGATGCGCACTAATGGGGATTCCTAAGCACTAGGATGAAACAGCTGTCCAGTAGTCCCTGGTGGTTGGTTTCTCAGTGGTCCTCTAACCGATGTTAGCTCATGGTGAAATCCTGTAACCAGTCAATCAAATCCCTATAAAACCAATACTTGATCATCAGAGGTAGTTTGAACACTCCTCACTAAAATTAATAGTCAAATATAACTTTTCGATTTGCACAAATCCTGAGAAAAATAATTATCGTAATAACAATAATAGAAAAGCCATTGTAACCATAAGGGAAAGAAAAGGGAAATTGCGAAGTTAAAATAAAAGTATGCTACTGAGGTAGATAGGACTTCAGGTGAACATAGAGAAGACAGAGGTGATAAATATTCCTCGCCAACACCAACATCAACAACAACAGACAACAATCAGCTGGTATAAATGGGAGGAACCTGAAGGAAACGACCTCCTTCACCTATCTACGTACCTGGGAAGCATCGTTTCAACTACAGGTGGACAGAACTGATGAGGATGTAATCAAAGCAAGATCGGAAAACCAAGACAGGATTTAATTTCTCTCAAGTCTGTGTGGAGATCAACAGCGCTGAGCACGTAAATGAAAATAAGATCCGGATTTTCAACTCCAATATGAAGTAAGTGCTAATATACAGATGAGAGATTTAGAGCGTCACGAAGGGACCTTCGAACAAACTACAGACTTTCATCAACAACTGTCTTTACTCAGTGCTACTCAAGATCAGATGGCCAACCAGAAAAGATCAACAACAGGGATCTCTGACAATGAGCGTACCAACCCACCAGGAACCGATTTTGCCACAAATGTGCAGGAGGAAATAGAGGTGGATAGGATTGCCCATACTCTGATAAAACAAGCCATCAAGTGAGTGACATCACACGCCTGGCCAACACTCGAATGAAACCCGAATGGAAAGCGGCGAGTTAGTTGGTCGTTCATGCGGGGGTGACATGGAGGAGGAGGAGGTCATGTGAAGAGGGGATCAAAGCATGTGGTCAGACGTGGAGCTAAATGAACAGGTTAGCAGAGAACCGGACCCAACGAAGACGTGTGACTGAAGCCCTATGTTCCCATAGGAACTAAAGGAAATAATCATAATAACGAGGTGGATTTAAGACAACTACTATCTGCTTATTGTATACTACCCAGAACCGGTTTTTTTGACCTGAATGTGCAGGCTTCAGCAAAACCAAGAGCTTCGTTTTATTAACTTGCTTATTAATTGTATCTATAAAGCTTTTACTCAATGTCACCGTATGATCAAAGTCCAGTAATTTTTGTGCGATTAAGCTCCTTGGGATGTCACCGCCGTATGGACTAGAAAGCCATTTGAGGTAGTGTTTCGCATCGTAAGTCGAAAGACATATTTCCGTTCGCCCAATATATTTGCTTACATAAACACATGTAAATTGAATAAGGCATTTAGAAGATAAATTTCGCGAGATGATATCGTCATTTCGTAGTTTCTTTACAACCGCTTTACAACCAGTAACATGGTTAACAATGATAAAATAAAGTTCATGAAATTTACTCAGTTAAATAAAAACAAAAGTACATACTCTGCTAATGACCAATCATATTTAAATAGGTCAAGTAGTCCATGGTAGGCGAAGTGACATCATCTTAATATGTACAGAAAATATTAGATTCATCTTCCAAGAAAAGGCATACAAACAAATCGATGGTGTTGCGATGGGGAACACTCTTGGACCCCTGCTAGCAGATATATATTCAGGTTGAAATTAAAGAGACAAATTCCAAAGAGTGCTAGGAGAATTTACGCTATATAAATCTTATGTAGATGATAGACTCATTATTGGTAATAATAGTAAATCTATTGAAAACTTTATTACCTATTTAATCATATTCATCCAAATATCCGAGTGTGACTTCCGAACTCGAATCGAATAACAAACTCGGTTTCCTGGATATTACAATGACCATGAAAGATGATGGAACGATTCAGCGATCTATTTTTTATCGTAAACACACATGGAGTGGACAATATCTTCATTTCACCAGTTTTGTTCCTATCCAGTATAAACGTTCCCTAGTGAAATGTTTGTTCTCAAGGGACCGAAAAATATGCACGAGTGACACATTGATGGATGAGCTTCGACATGTACATTCAGTTTTATTAGCTAATGGTTATCAAGAAAACTTTATCATTTATCACAGAAAGGATAGACCTCATCTAGAAAAGGCAACTTCTGTACCAAACTTAGCTATCTGTCTTTATTAACCTACCATTTAAGGGCGACCAGATTATGCAGTTGACAGCTCAAAGACCTCGGTCAACCATCAAGCGCACATTCTACGCCTCATCTATTTCCCCCACACCTCGGACGATTTAAATCCCTGAACCTACGATCAAAGGACGAAATTCTGTGGACTCTACTTTAAACTGTATTTATAAGTTCACCTGTGAGATTCTTCTTTTAAGACTATCAGAAGCTAAGTCACCCTTGAATTTAAGGTCCATACAGAGCATTGCCTAGGTTACAGACGTTAAATCACATTTCATAGGTTTTAATTGTATATTCTTGCCTATAGAACACCTAGGAGAGTTGACTCTTCCTTCAAAGCATCAGGACTACTCGATATATGTTCGCGCGGAGAGGGTGGATGTTGTAGGTGTTAATAGAACATTATAAACCGATGAATACTGTCTCGAAATGAACTCCAACTCGTGATTTTGAAAACCTAGTCATCGTTCAATTATTATTATTATATTATTATTGTATCCTTTAGTTCCTAGAGGAACATAGGGCTTCAGCTGCGCACCTCCATTGCTTTCTGTTTTCTGACAACTTTTTCACCCCGCTCCAGGTCTGTCCACATGCTTTCGTCTCCTCCTCGCATGACCTCCTCCAAGTCACCCTCACTGACGACCAACTCTCCGCCTCCCTTTCGGGTTCCACTCGAGCGATGGCTTGTCTAGTGATGTCACTTGATGGTTTCCTCAGAGTATAGCAATCCAATCCACCTCCATTTCTTCCTGCTTATTTGTTGTACAATAGGTTCTTGCTGGGTTGGTTCGCTTCCAAAGATCCCTGTTGCTGATCGTTTCTGGCCGGCCATCTGATCTTGAGTATTGAGCGAAGACAGCTGTTGATGAAGGTCTGGAGTTTGTTTGAGATGCTCTTCATGACGCGCAGTGCAAGTCTCTGATCCGTATAGTAGCACTGACTTCACATTGGAGTTGAAAATCCGGATCTTATTTTCATTTTCATGCTGAGTGCTGTTGACCTCCACACAGACTTGAGAGTAATGAAAGCTTGTCTTGCTTTCCGATCGTCACTGCTTTGATATCCCCATCAGTTCTGTCAGCCTGTAGAAGAAACGATGCTTCCCATGTCGGTAGGTGAAGGAGGTTGTTTCTTTCAGGTTCCTCCCATTTATGCTGATTGTCGTCTGTTGTTGTTATTGCTGTTGATGTTGGCGAGGAATCTTCATCACCTCTGTTTTACCTATGTTCACCTGAAGGCCTATCTTCTCTGGATGCTTCTTCTGTCAACTTGTTGCTTTTCACTTGCATATCTTCCAGTTTGTGGGAAATCAGACATATATATCACATCGGCGAAGTCCAGATCCTCCAAGTCCTTTTTGTGTGAGTCCATTTTATGCCTGTTCCCTCGTTGGTTGCCGTTGTCTGTCATCGTTCAATAAGTAATACTTACTAAATAATGCTCTCTATTGACTTGCTACACCACAGAGTTTCCTGGAGTTCTAGTGAGAAGTCGTGATCAGTGAAATCCGTCCAGATGTCACGTGTGATGATGGAGTTCCCACAGATAACACCGGTTGGTGCCAGTCGTGCTAAATGCATCATGAATTGGTAGAAGTTAGAATTCATGCATGGGCTGAATGGTATACGAGTCAGCTTGACTTGTAACCGGTAGGTCCTGGGTTCGAACTGTGTTGGCGAGTGAGATAATTCCCAAACCAGGATAAAACAGCTGTTTGTTTTCAATGGTTCTCTAACTGATATCAATCCATGGTCAAACTTGTATAGACTTACTATATCACTGTATGATAATATCAGATCCGTAAAGAAAAAACATGAAAGTCTCCTTCTCTCTCTCTCCCCCTGTCTTTGTCTCTCTATCTAAAAGCCGTCTATTCTTTCTGTGAGGTATATTTTAACATGTCATCAATCATCAACACAGAGAATTTATCAAAAAACTGTCTACAAAAAAGAGAAAACAACCTCAAAGTGTCGATTTTAAACGATACATGCAAACTAATGTAATGTACGCTTATCTGATTACTAATTACCACTGTTTATCGCTAGATAGATGGATCGATAGATCGACAGATCGATCGATAAATAGACACACAAAATACAGACATACAGACATGCATATAGACATGTACGCATGAATATATAGACACATAAATAGACACACGCACGCGCCAGCACACATACACACAGACTCGACCACATTACTTACTAACAAATGACAAAAACGAGAGTAGCGCAGTTTTTTAAAAAAAAATAACAACGGTAATTATCATAAAACACTATTTATTTATTTTTCGACTTTAGTAAAATAAATTTTATTTATTTATTTTCAAACGAAAATGTAAACAATGTTTTCATCATTTTACACGACTCAATGTTTTTATACTTTCCTTTCTTTTCAGGTAGTAATTATACTTTTAAAAAAAATGATTTGTTCACTGTGTTCAATGCATTGAACAAAACCATTGAATCATTGAACCATGTGTAAACCTTTTAAAAAATAAGACACTGTGTGAAAATAAAAACAAAACGAAACAAAAGGGTTTCTCTTCAACAATAAATTATAAAAACCAGTAAAAGTTTTTGTTTTCTTGTGTGTGTGTGTGTGTTCGTGCAATAATTGTTTGTTAATGTTGTATTGTGAACAGTTGTGTTGTTGTTGTTTTTTTTAAAGATTTTTTCTGGATGATTTAATGACCAAATTTCTTCAGTAGTAAGTAAGTAAGGGCCTTCCTGAGATTCCTATGTGAAATCTATGGCTAAATGAAATTGCCTCAGACAATCTGTACTACTTCTCTACAGTTGGTTTGTAAGGATTAGTTTTGTTTATCACGAGTTGATCAAGGATTGATAAAACAGCTAGAGAACCATTGAAAATCAACCAGGGAGTATTGGACAGTCAGTTGTTTCATCCCAGTGCTTGTGAATCACCAGCAGGACACACCCACGTCACACTGGGGTTCGAACCCAGGTCCTCCCAGTGACAAGGGGGGAAGCTACCTCATATACCATTCAGCCACTGGGACCCGACTCCTCAATGGTTAGCCCATACATGAATCCTTACTTCTACCAATTCGGGATGCATTTAGCGCGACTGGCACTAGCCAATATCATCGGTGGGAAATCCACCCTCACATTTGACTGGATCGATCTACTGGTCATGACTTTTTACTAGAACTACAGGAAACTTTGTCGTGTAGCAACTCACTAGTGAGTATCAGATTAATTTTCTATAGTTGGTTTGTAAGGATCTGTAGAAAACTCAATCGACTTGGAAAATCGAAATTGAATTAAACAATTAATAAGACCCTTTACACAGGAGTTGGATGCCATGGCCTAAGTGGTTCATTGGATAACACTATGACGTTTTGAAACGATGGGCACTGTACACATAAGTATAACCTTCTTGAGTTGATAGGTGAACCTAAAGCTAACTAACACTGTTTATTAGATTTCTCTATTTTCTACCTTCCAATCCCCTCCTCATCACTTCTTTTCTATTTTGAAAGGCTTATAAATTGATGGTGACTTAAACTAAAAACTGAAGTGCTCACATTTCAGGCATGTTAGTTCTATAATGCTTTCTCGACTACTATTCAAATATTGAAGTATTTTTTCAGGATTTCATTATGAGCTGACATTAGTTAGAGAACCATTGGAAAACCTGGGAGTAATGGACAGCTGTTTCATCCTAGTTTGGGACTCTTCATCAGTACGCACCCACCGCCATTCGAACCCAGGACCTTCCGGTTACAAGGCGAGCTCGTATACCATTAGGCCACTGGAACCCGATCCAATGGTCCTTGAATTCTAACTTCTGCCAGTTCACGACATAGCGCAACCGCTAGCCAATGTCTTCGGTGGCGAGTATTTGTCCTCACACCCGACCGTCTGCACCCTACTGGTCACGACTTCCCACTGGAACCCAGGTAACTACCTACCTGAATAGGGCCAATCGCCAGTGAGCATCTCATTGGTATTCAAGTGATGGTATTCAACTAATGTCAGCTCATGATGAAATCCTGAAACCAATCAAATCCCTACAAACCATCACTTGAATTTAAGTATTTTGTTGTCACTTTTTATAACCATTGTAATTTCCGGTAATGGTCTGCAGATGATGAGAGCTTGTGAAGCAGAATGGTTGTTGGTCGAGCTAAAAAAAATCGCAGGTTGGTAGAAGTTGGAATTCATGCCTGGGCTAGCCATTGAGGAGTTGGGTGCCAGTAGCTGAATGGTATACGAGATAGCCTGCCTTGTAACCGGAAGGTCATGCGTTCCAACCCTAGCAGTAGGTGCACACTGCCAAGGAGTCCCAAGCTAGGACGAAACAGCTCTCCAGTACTTTCTGCTTGTTTTTGGTGGTTCTCTAAATGATATCGATCCATGGTCTAACCTGATGAGAAATGTCTTCACATAGCTGTAAAGGAGTTACGTAATAAAGTTGAGAGGTAAGATGAGTAACACAATATGATGAGTTCATCTCAAATCGTAGAAACAGCAGACAAGCAGAATTACGCCATAACAGAGAGGTGCGGGGGGGGTGAGGCTGAAGCCAAAGATTACGTAATCGGATGAAAACGAGAGACCAAAGACCTCGAGTCACTAGAAAGACAAGAAAGGACTGACAACTAACTTCTTTCTGGACACATCAATCGAATTTTAAGCGTATGATAGAGATTATTTCGGCAAAAACTTAATGGAAACTGAGCTATTTTGTCTATTGATAATTCTAAAAGATTTTGTGATGTCCACTTCATGACCCGTAGTGATGAGATGTCTGACAATGACACTATTATAGGCGGTTGTTTCCTTAAGAAGTAGACTTTGTGGTACAGCCTGTTCAAAAAATACGAGGTATAGCTTTCCTTGTGTTCCTTCAATATTCTCTTAAAGGCAGATTGCCTTCAAACATTTAAATATAATTAAAGCTACAAGAAACCCATTGTCTGTGAATACAGTCAGTTGATGAGTCCCTAAACGGGACGAAATGCTTATTAACCTATAGCCAATCTATCTTATTTACGAAAACCGTATATATAAAAGCCAATAAGTAAGTACATATTAGTCAGACATTATATAAATTCCCATTAATAACATCTCTGCTATTTCCTGAAATCTTTATCTTTTCTAATTTCGTCTATTTGTACCACCCCTGGCCAGCCCCGCCACCTTCTGTCTCTCTCTCTCTCTGTCCCCCTCACTCTCTGAGTATCGATTCTTCCTATGAAATTCTAAACCTCATTCTTATTGCCTTTGCTATTATTATTATTGTTATTCTGTCTGTTGATGTTATTTCCTATGTCTTAGATGCGAACATACCCATCTGTGCTTTTACCATTTTTTAATGTTCCATTAGTGAAATAGATGAGTTTTTGTACCTTTCTTCTTCTTGTTCTCCTAAACAGCCATACGTCCACGACCGCCACCACCTCGGGCTACAGGATAATTTATTCTCTTTACTACGATTATTACCACTGTGATTTTCACTTTTATGCCTAAAACGAAGGGTATAGAATTACCAGATTTCACGTATTAAATTACCGTAATAATAATAATAATAATAATAATGGTCAAAACAAAAAATCGGAATCATAAAACCCACCTGTGATTTAACAATATGTCGACAGTCTCTAATCCCCTCGCCCGCCCCCTTACACACACATAAATATATACTGTATAAAACAGATGGGTCCTAAAATATGGACAGTTAGTCTATATTGAATGTATTGGACTACGCTTATAATACAATCTCTGTAATGAGCGGATATGATGAAACTAGCGGAATTACTAGTATGACTGTTAGCGTTATACTCACTACTGCTTCTGGGCTTTTATCAGTAGTACATAAATCTATTGATAAATTATTATTATTATATCATTTAATTCCTAGAGGAACATAGGGCTTCAGCTCCAACGTCTTCATTGCGTTCGGTTTTTTGCCAACTTTTTCACCCCGCTCCAAGTCTGCCCACATGCTTTCATCTCCTCTTCACATCACCTCCTCCAAGTCACCCTTGCACTGACGACCAACTCTCCGCTTGTCTAGTGATGTCACTTGATGGCCAATCCACCTTACTCCATTTCTTCCTGCCTGTTTGTTGCATAATCGGTCATTGCTAGATTGATTTGCTCCCAGAGGTCCCTGTTTCTGATATTTTCCGACCGGCCATCTGATCTTGAGTGGAGTATTGAGCGAAGACAACTGTTAATGAAGGTCTGTAATTTGTTTGAGATGCTCTTCATGACGCGCTGGCCAAGTCTCTGATCCGTATAGTAGAACTGACTGACTTCACATTGGAGTTGAAAATCCGGATCTTATTTTCATTTACATGCTGAGTGCTGTTGACCTCCACACCGACTTGAGAGTAATGAAAGCTTGTCTTGCTTTTCCGATCCTCGTTGCTTTGATATCCTCGTCAGTTCCGCCTGTAGTTGAGACGATGCTTCCCATGTCGGTAGGTAAAGGAGGTTGTTTCTTTCAGGTTCCTCCCATTTATACTGGCTGGTTGTTGTCTGTTGTCGTTGTCGCTGTTGATGTTGGCGAGGAATCTTCATCACCTCTGTTTTATCTATGTTCACCTGAAGTCCTATCTTCTCTGGATGCCTCTTCTGCCAACTTGTTACTTTTCATTTGCATATCTTCCAGTTTGTGGGAAATCAGACATATACCACATCACATTGGCGAAGTCCATATCCTCCAAGTCTCTTTTTGTGTGAGTCCATTTTATGCCTGGTTCCTCATTGCCCGCTCACTGTCTGTCGCATTATCCAATCTGCTGCGATCAGGAAGATCATTGGCGATAGTAGACAGCCTTGCCTCTCACTCACTTATTTCAAAATTTCAATTTATCCGTAAAGAAATCATAGATGATTAATTAGATAAGAATATAGAGTTTCGTGGAGTTCCAGTGAAAAGTCGTGACCTCAGTGACGTCCATCCAGATGTCACGTGTGAGGATGGATGTCCCACTGGTGACAATGGTTGGTGCCAGTCGCTCTAAGTGCACCAAGAATTTATAGAATTTAGAATTCATGAATGGGCTAGCCATTGCGGATTTGGCACCCAGCAGCTGAATGGTCTACGAAATAGATTGTCTTGTAACTGGAAGGTCCTGTGTTCAAATCGTGTCGGTGAATGCATCCTGGCGAGGATTCCCAAGCACTAGGATGAAACAGCCGTCTGTCGATTACTCTCTGATTGGTTTTCAATGGTTCTCTAACTGATAACAATCCGTGATCAACTCGTAAAAGCAACAATATCGTGTACATTAGGTTTATCCGATAAGAATAAAGATTAGAGTTAGAGTTATAGTTGTCAAGACATTTCAAAATGGTGATAAATTATCAAATTGTAACTACAGGTAGGAATGAAGATTAGTAAGAGGGTAGTTGTAGTGTATTGCTAAAAATGTATACTTCAGGTGTTGGTTTCCAGGGATTTGATTCAATTGGTTATAGGATTTCATGATGAACTGACGTCGGATAGAGGATCATTGGAAAACCTGCAAGGAGTACTGAACAGCTAGCTGTTTCTGCTGATCTAGTTTGAAACTGTTCAGCAGTACGCAGCTATTGAGGTTTAAATCCAGGACATTCTGGTTACAAGAAGAGCTTGTAAGTCATTAAACCATGGCGACCTGATCCAGTGGTTCATGAAATCTAACTTCTGCCAATTCCTGATATGGCGCGACCACTAGCGAATTTCATCGACGAGTATTTGTTGTCCTCACATCCAACCTGCTGTACCCTACTGCTCACGACTTCCCACTATAACCGAGGTAACTACCTACCTACCTACCTACCTGAGTATGGCCAATTACAGATTAGCATCCGATTGATATTCAACTGTTGGTATGCATGGATTTTATCGATTTCAGGATTTCATTATGAATTGACATCGGATAGAGAACCATTGGGTCACGGAAGGTCCAGCTGTCGAACCACAGTGGGTACGTACTGTTGACGAGTCCCGAACTAGGAAGAAATAACTATCCAGTACTTCTGGTGGTTTTCTAATGTTCACTTCATGACAAAACCTGAAAAAACATATTTATTAGTGTTAATTAACACATAAAAGAAGTTGGATAAGCGTAATACAGTTACGCAATAAGACGAATAGTTTAATGAGTGAGTAGTGATTAGGCTGTACATAGAGACACACGAGAATATGGAACTATGCAAGAGTTCTGAAATTTCAATAGAGAAAGAAAGACCAGATTTGCAGTATAAAATGATACCATCATCATCATCATCTCACTCTATTTCACAGGTTCTCATCAGCTGCACACCACTACCTGAAATTGCAAGCAACAAGTTGGCAGAAGACGCATGCGGAAAAAATAGGACTTCAGGTGAACATAAGTAAAACAGAGGTGATGAAGATTCCTAGCCAACATCAACAGCAACAACAACAGACAACAACCAGCCAGTATAAATGGGAGGAACCTGATAGAAACAACCTCCTTCACCTACCTACCTGGGAAGCATCGTCTCAACTACAGGCGGAACTGATGAGGTTATCAAAGCAGTGAGGATCGGGAAAGCAAGACAAGCTTTCATTACTCTCAAATCTGTGTGGAGGTCAACAGCACTCAGCATGTAAATGAAAATAAGATCCGGATTTTCAACTCCAATGTGAAGTCAGTCAGTGCTACTCTACGGATCAGAGACTTGGCCAGCGCGTCATGAAGAGCATCTCAAACAAACTTCAGACCTTCATTAACAGTTGTCTTCGCTCAATACTCCACTCAAGATCAGATGGCCAGCCAGAAAATATCAGCAACAGGGATCTCTGGGAGCAAACCAATCCAGCAATGACCGACTGTGCAACAAACAGGCAGGAAGAAATGGAGTAAGGTGGGAACATCATCACTCACTGAGAAATGCAGGTACATCCAGCTGACGAGTCCCAAATAGGACGAAATGCGCATCCTGGATTCCACTGCTAGCCATCATCCACCAATTGTATACTAACTAGATGACTAATTAATGTAATCGAAATCAAAATTCAGTTACCAAGGGAGTGTGAGTGAGAGATTAATCAAACACACTCTCTCTATGTTTGTACACATAAGTTTGGTTTGAATGGTTTGATTGGGATCGTTTCGGTCAATTGTAGCAAAATTTACTGTCCTTTGTCTCTTCAATATTTTTGAAGGACTTAGAAATCTCTACGAGATGACCAGTATCAACAATATGTCTATTCATTGCACTCTGATAATATTTACTTCCTTTCAGGCACAAGTTTCTTGGAATATATTCACACTTATTATCTGAATGTAGCTACATTTACAGTAAGTGACGGTGTTCCCCTTGAGACTGGAGAACACTATCCATCGTTTCAAATCTCTCATTTCATTCCTCTAGTCTCTCCAAGTTTCGCTACCATTTGAGTTGTTCTTTTATACGGTAGTCTTGCTAACATCACACCCAAAATTCAGCCTTCTTCAGGTTTGAGGTTTAAGAGTGCATTAATGACCGGGAATCGATCACCGGATCACATGCAGTATGGTGGGCGCACAAACTATGGGATACGGAACAACTGTTTCGTCCTAGTTTGATATTCTAACGAAGTATACATCCTAATATATGTGTAAAACTTGGGTACTGTGGTAGTAAGTAATTCCGTATTACTTTGTTTATTAGATGTATCACACAGTCAGTGAAACAGTATTATTTACTGGATGTGACTAGGTTTCGAACAGAATTTATTTATCGTGCATAATCATATTAATTATAAACACACACGACTTCGAAACTTGAGTTTCATAGTTTTCTTTGTCCTCTCCTATTTGTCGTCGTTCAGGTAGTAGAATTTTCCAGATGTCCGACTGGACAGGTGATGAATCATTCCTATTACGTGTATTTACAGTTGATTGGATAAACAAAGACTCCGTTATCAATCTCTCCCTTGATTCACCCTGTTACATTAGACTTTAAAACTGTCATCTTAACCCATCATCCTGTTGTATGACTATATTGTGTGTAACTGCATGTAATGAGTGCTATAGCTGCCCTATTCTACAGATTTCTTACCTTACCGGGGTCAAATAATCTAGAGTTTGCTAGGTTTTTATATCCTGTTGATCTGACTGCCTCTGTTCTACTTCTATGACCTATGTATTTCACCTGACGATCATTGCAGGCAGGGTATTAGATAAACTAAATTGTTTTGTTTTAAAGGTTCCATTGGCAGGATTGATCCTTTAACCAACAAAGCTTGTTTCTAATTGAGTTTATGGGTTTAACTGCCAGTCACTTTTATTCCTGCCAGCATTGTTCATAATTCTGCATAAGGTTTCCAAGGTTCCTTCCATGTATGGAATTACTACTGATGATTTAGATTCCTTATTGTTGGTGTTGTCCTGCGCATGTTTGGCTTGCTTATCGTCATTAATATTATTATTATCACTACTATCATTATTTATTTTATTTTACATTTCCCTACATACTTTCTGACTAATTTATCAGGGTAATTATTAAGTTTCAAAGCTTCTTTTATATGTTTCACTTCCTGTCTTAGATTTTCCTTGGTACTACTTAGTTTTTATGCTCTATTACTTAAACATTTTACTAATCCTATTTTCACTTACATAGTAGGATGGTATGACCTGAAATCCTAATATCTGTTCGAGTATGTGGGTTTCCTGTAAACACCAGTGTGTGTTTAACTTCCCATCTCATCTCCTTTACACACTACAGTCTAACATAGAAAGTTCCCCTTCCTGACTTTCCAATTCATCACAAGTGAATTGAATTGACCCCACCTTTGAGTTGATGTTTTCGAAAAACCTATTTATGTCCCGTGTTCTAAGTACAGTGAATGTGTCATCTACATACCTCCACCATACTTTTGGGGTGGAGGTGAACGTTTCAATTGCTATGTTTCCCCCTCTATCTGTGAATATATCCGCCACGACCGAGGATATTTCTGACCCCATGAAAACTCCCTCAGTTTGTTTGTATATATTTCCCTTGGAGGAATTCAAATACTGTGGAAGTCAGGCATAGCTGTACTCCCAGCACTATGTCCTCAAGTGGCACTTTCGTCCTAAGTTCGAGTTCTTGGTCAGAAATGAGTTCGTTCCTGATTGCCTCTATAGCCATATTTCTTATCGATATACGTGTATATAAGGTGACAATGTCAAAACTAACCATTTTCTCTTCATTATCTAATCTTAAATTATCTAATGTGTGTTTTAGTTCATAAGAATTTGCTAGTCTAGATTTCGAGTTGCTTTTAAGGAGATTTAACTATTATTATTGTTTCCTTTAATTCCTAGAGGAACATAGGGTTTCAGCCCCAACGTCTCCCTTGCATTCGGTTCTCTGCCATCGTTTTCACCTGGCTTCAAGTCACCTTTGGACGACCTACTCGCTGTTTCCCTTTCAGGTTCCACTCAAGCAATGGCTTGTCTAGTGATGTCATTTGATGGTTTCCTCAGAATATGGCCAGCCAATCCACCTCCATTTCTTCCTACCTATCTATTGCACAACCGGTTCCTAGTTCGTCGGGTATTTAATACCATGGCTAAATATTTAGATAATTCATCAGTATTGGTTTTGTAGGGATTTTGTTTGATTGCATGGAGGATTTAATCATGAGCTGACGTCAGTTAGAGAACCACTGGAAAACCTGGGAGTACTGGACAGCTGTTTCGTCCTACTTTGGGACTCTTCATCAGTACGCACCCGCCAACGGGGTTCGAACCCAGGACCTTCCGGTTACAAGGCGAGCTAGCTCGTAGACCATTAGGCCACTGGGACCTGATCCAATGGTCCTTGAATTCTAACTTCTGCCAATTCACGACATAGCGCGACCACTTCGCAATGTCTTCTTTGATGAGTTACTGCCTCATCTTCAACCTGCTGTACCCTACTGGTCACGGCTTCCCACTAGAACCCCAGGTTAACTGCTTGAATAGGGCCAGTCACTAGTGAGCATCAGATCAATTTTCAAGTATTGGTTTTGTAGGTCTACGAGCTCGCCTTGTAACCAGAAGGTCCCGGGTTCGAACCCGTTGGCGGGTGCGTACTGATGAAGAGTCCCAAAGTAGGACGAAACAGCTGTCCAGTACTCCCAGGTTTTCCAGTGGTTCTCTAACTGATGTCAGCTCATGATTAAATCCTCCATGCAATTCATCAGTAGGTGAATTTCTAAAATCAAGTATACATTCACGACCCAACGCGGAATCAGGTTATCAACCACAGCAAGCTCATATACAATAGAGTCATTAGGATAACGTTTCACATGACAAAGCGTTAATCTATTCAGCCAGTGGGTTTTATCTCATAGAAATTTCCTCCTATACATAAGTTGGCACACACACACACACACACAGACACGCACACCCACCCACGTAGATATAGGTATGCACATACAAACACGTAAATAAATAAATAAATAAATTTCCAGAAAATAAAAATAAACACATGTTTACATATTTGCGTGTTTATAAATTGTGAATATTATTAGTGTGTATCAATTGTTTCTTGAGGCACACACACACGTACACACTGTCCCTCTCCCTGTCTGCCTGCTTCTTTGAAGTCTACAAAAAAGAAAGAACAACCCATAAACTGAAGGAAATCAAACAAAAAAGATCTACACTGAACTGTCCATTTTTTCTTTTTCTTTGTTTTTCCCATTTTAAGACGCCAGTCATAAATCCTCCCCGCCCGCTCCCCTCCCACCCAACTCTATTTTTGCTTTTGTTTCAAAGTGTATCACTTCCCACCCCACGCTCTTCATAGTTGCCTTTTCTCTTGTTGTACCTTCTTCTACCGTTTTTAACATAAGCTGATGTTAATGACCATGGTGTTGATGTCGATGGGATATAATAATAATAATAATAATAATAGTAATAATAATAATGGTGGTAATAACAACGATAATGAGCCATAAAGTGGGGATAAGTGGGAAGGTCAATGGTGGCATGTAGGGCAGCATTAGAGGCAGCAACAGCGGCAGTGAATCCACTCATCGAGGTTATAAATCTTTCACATCAAAAAGGAACAATGAAAGATAAACAGGATGGGGGAGGAGCAGGTTGAAGATATTAAACATTCGTGGTGTAAGTAGGCTTATATATGGAATAAAGAACGCCAAAGATGAGGAATACAGCCATTATTATTAAAGTACTACTTTTACTACTTAAATAATAGCAGTAGTATTAAAATACCCATTCAAAGTTACAAAACAGAACTAAATGAATAATAATAATAAAACTGAATGAGTTAACGCTTAATTTACACCCATTTAAAGTGACCAATAAAAATGAAGCATAAATGCGTAAAGTTATGCCATACCCACCCACCCACGCACACAAGCACGCGCAAACTTACTCGCCCACGCACCTTTAAGAATATCGTTAACAAATCATTAGTAATAATCATTAGTCATCGGTATATCGACAATAATGAGGCAATAAAAGCTGGGAAAAAAATAAGTATTTTTAATTTACTCATCAGTTTCTGTTGATGTGTGTGTCTGTTGGCGTGGGGGTAAATGTGTGTGCATGTGTGTGGGTGGGTGGGGGTGCAAGCATGTAACATAGCTACAAATATCTTCTTATTTCTTCAACATTCTTTACGACAATAATAATCATTATTATAGGTAACCTGATTTATTGTGTTAATGAGGTCATAAAATAGGCAGAATCATTCATACAGTCATCACCACTCTGTGTGTGTGTGTGTAATAGAGATCGATAGTCGGTCTTCAATGATTCTGCTTAACTTTTCCCCTCGTTATTATATTATATATAGTATATTATATCATTGTTCCCTTGGGTTCCTAGTGGAACATAGGGCTTCAACTGCACGTCTCCAATTACCACTTCTGTCTTCCTTCTGCTGTACTTTTCACCTGAATCCATCCATGTTAGTCCATACTGTCTGTTTCAACTCCTTTTCACACGATCTCCTCTATCTCACCCTTGTATTGACGTCCCACCCGCCGCCTCCCTTTAGGCCTGGTTCCACTCGGGCAATGGCCTAACGCGCGCGCGATGACAACTAGCGCGATGCCTCCTCAGCGAGTGTCCATCTCCATCCATCTCCACTTTCTCCTGCATATTTGTTGGTTGGAGATTGGTTCTTGTTTTGTTTGTTTGTTCCCATAGTTTCTCGTTGGTGATTCTTTTCAGCCCGGCCATCTGATCATCAGTATAGATCCAGCGAAGACAGTTGTTGATAAAGGTCTACAACAGGCTGTTGGAAATATTCTTTGTGACCTGCCTGCCAAGTTTCTTATCCGTATAGAAGAACTGACTGACTTGACGTGTTTGTATTGAAAATCCGACTGCATTTTGTTGTTGATGCTGGCTGAGTGACAGCGGAAGATTTCCAGATTGGTTGTTTCAGGTTGATGAATGTGTTTCTCGCCTGCCTTCCCGATTCTCACTCGATTTGACATCCTCGTCCGTTCCGACTGCCTGTATTTGAGACAATGCTCCCTAGATTAGTGAGTGAATCAATTAACCTCTTTCAAATCCCTCCTGTTGATGGTGATTGGCGTTGGATGTTGTTGCTGTTGTCGTTGTTGGTTGGTTGTTTTCATAACCTCCGTCTTGTCTATGTTCACTTGGAGTCCTGTCTTTGCTGGTTAAGCATCTTTAACTACTTTTAAATAACTGTTTCGCTACTGACTTGTTACATGAGGGAGTTTCCTGTAGTTCTAGTGAGAAGTCGTGACCAGTGGGGTCCATCCAGTCAGGTATGAGGAGATGGATATCCCACCGATGATATTGCCTGGTGTCAGTCGCGCTAAATGCATCACGAATTGGTAGACGTCAGAATTCACAGGTCCCAGTGGTTGAACGGTATACGAGGTAGCTTGCCTTGTAACCGGAAGATCCTGAGTTCGAGCCCTAGAAGTGGGCGCGTCCTGGCGATGATTTCCAAACACTAGGATGAAACAGATGACTGTACAGTACTCCAATACTGGTTTTCACTGGTTCTCTAACTGATAACAGTCCGTGATCAACTCGTCAATAACAAATCTTTAAATATTCCGCTGCCTGATTGTAATCCCTTCACAGCTTATAATGGTAACCATAGTGACGATGAAGTTGATTGCGAATAAAGAGAATTTGAAATCTGTTTATATCTATTCACCATTTTAAAGGAGACGGTGTGTACAAGAAGTAGTCAAACGGAGATGCGATAAAACTATCAAGAAAACTTATTATGCAACTGCAAAAATCTTGTATCCCTTAACACCAATCAACAAGCGGATGCTTCAGCAATCTGGGAATGATCTGTCTGTCACCAAGTCTGGGTGGGCACTTTAAACTGCTAATATACAACACTTTGAGTGTGTTTGCTCGAAGAGACTACAGAGGGCGTAGGTACGGAAAGGCGATTGTCTACTCGCATTGTGGTGGAAATTGGCTGCAAAAAAGCCAAAATTTTAGACAGCAACTTACCTCAATGTTACCTGTCAAATAGGGGTCATGAGAAAAAAAAATCAATAACAAAGCTGAACCTTGGGGAACTCAACAATTCGGTTATTATTACTATTTTTCCCTTGAGTTCCGAGTGGAATGTGGGGCTTAAAGGTAAAATCTCCACTTTATTCTATTTCCTATGGTCCTCTTTAGATGGTCTCATAATTCTACGTAGATTCTGATCTTCTCACTATATGATGTCCATCATGTCACCCTCCGACTAGTACCCACCTCACTGTTTCCACTCGGGATCCACCCAAGCGATGGTCTGGTACGTGGTGTCACCCGTACGGTTTCCTCAGCATGTGCTCAAAGCCATCTCCACTTTCCGCCACGTATTTATTTAGCGATGGGTTCATGGTTGGCACGTTCCCAAGGTTTGTTGTTGCTAATTTTTTCTCGCCGGCCATTTAATCGTCGAAGTAAGGCGGTAGCCTGTTGGAAAAACTTTCAGTAATGCATCTGTTAACTCTCTGGCTCAACATTAGTGTTGAACACAATCCGAATCTTGTTAATGATGCTGATTAAGTGCAGAAGGCTTCCATCCCAATTTCAGATTGATTGATGAAGGCTTACCTTGCCTTTATTTAATAGTGGATTTGATGCCTTCATCCGTGCCTCCACCTGTAGTTGAAACCAAACTTCCTAGATGAGTGAAGGAAGGAACCTCTGTTAAATTCCTCCCGTTGATGGTGATTGGTACTGTTTGTTGTGGCGATTCGTTGGTTATTGATATATATCCATATAATATGTGTGTTTGTTTGACAGTCTGATATATTTTGCTATGTATATATGGATCGATATTCCATTATAATTAGCCAATCATGTTAAGACTGTCTATTGATTTGTTCATTTTGAATATTCGCTCACACACTTGTGTTCACACACTTTCGGACATTCATATATTTTGCTTTCACACACTTGTGTGATATTGATTCTCCTGGTGTTTTGGAAAATAGAAGTATCATCGCAACCCTAGTGGTCTTCTGATTTCCGTCTTTCTTGCGTCAGGACTATTAAATTCTAGACCAGTACATAACAGTTATCTTCATCACCTCATTATTCTCTATGTTCACCTGAAGTCCTGGCTTCACTACCTGCTCCTTGTGCCATTTTGTTGACTTTTCTCTGTAAGTCTTGAAGTTTGTGTCTGTGTAACACTACGCATAAATCATACGCCTAGAATTTCAAATCTTCTACGATAATTCAACATGAACAGAAGAAAAACGCGAAAAAGCCTAGAGAAACCACGTAGCAATCCTTAGCAACCTTGCTTAGCAACTATAACATGTTTACGTGTTTTACATGTTTAGATGTTTTGTTTTGTTTTCAAAAATGTTTATTTATCTAAACAACTACCTTCTTCTTCTTCGGTGTTTACCCCACCCGCCTCCTTTTTTTTCTCTCCTGATGTTGAAAGATACACTCCAGCGGTTTGCCTTCCTAACTGTTGCCTACCGGATTTTCAAATAAGGAAGAGTTATAATGTGTCTTTTGACACATACATGAAGAGACACGTGAAGTGGGATTGGGGAGGTGTGTGACACTGGGTGGGTGGGTGTCGTGGGTAAAGAGAAAAACATGACACAAGTCAGAGAAGGACTGTTTACAGAACAAGAACCCACCCCCCATCCCAACCAACCAACCAACCAAGAATATCAGAGACAGGCGGTGAGAATTCAATGTTTATGTATAGATTTTTCTGATTTACTTCGTGTGTGTGTGTGTGTGTGTATGACCACTTGTTCCATATTAGTTTGTTTATTAGATATATCACACAGTCAGTGAAACAGTATTAGTGTCTACTGGATGACGTTTCAAACAAAATTTATTGTTCATAATCATATCACGGATTCTAATCACACGACTTCGAAACTTGAGTTTTATAGTTCTCTTTGTTCTCTCCTATTTATCGTCGTGGGCGTTGTAGTAGAATGTTCCAGATATCCGGCTAGACTGGTGTTGAATCATTCCTATTACACGTGTTTGCAGTGGAGCCTTTAAAACAAAACAATTCAGTTTATCTAATACCCTGCCTGCGATGATTGTCAGGTCAAATACACAGGTCAAATTAGTGGAACAGGGGCAGTCAGACTAGCCGAACATAAATACTTAGCAGCAAAATCTAGATTAGTTGACTCGAATAAGATAAGAAATGTGGAGAATAGTTCAGGTATCGCAAGCATTACATGCAATTACACACAACACAGGCATACAATAGGATGGGTGGGATAAGATGACAGTTTTCAAATCGAATGTAACATCAGGGTGGAGGGAGAGATTGATAACAAAAACTTTATTTATCGAATCAACTGAGAGAGAATACGTGTAATAGGAATGATTCAACACCTGTCCAGTAGGATATCTGGAAAATTCTACTACCCCTACGACGACAAATAGGGGAACACAAAGAGAACTATAAGACTCAAGTTTTGAAGTCGTGTGATTACAACTGATATGATTATGAACAATAATAAATTGTGTTCGAAACGTCATCCAGTAAACAGTAATACTGTTTCACTGACTGTGTGATATATATTTAATGAACAAACTAATATGGAATTACTTACTACCACCACCACAGTGCCCAAGTTTTACAAATCTATTAATATTACCAATTGTTAACAACAAATGTTAATTATTCTTGTTATTCTTGTTAGTGGAATACACGGGGGGAGGATTTCACTAGTATATTGCCATTCCATTCTGTTCTACACAACTGTTTCTAAGTGACGCTTGATTACTCAGAAACTTTCATTTCACCCTCGTGTTATCGCCTCTATGTCACCCTTACAGCCACGCCCAACTGGTTCTTCCCCATTAAGGTTCACATTTGAGAGTTTGGTTGAGGTTTGGTGTCAGTCAACGGCCTTCTCAGCTTCTGTCTCATCCACCTGCTTTTTCTTCGGCACCAGAGTTCCTTGGTGTTGACAGTCTTTTCTGTTCATCTTGTCATCAGTGTAGAGAGAGAGAGAGAGAGAAGGTGGCTGTCAATACTGGTGAACATTGAATCACATTAAGATGGATTCGAACTGGTCTCCATTTGGCATGAGAAAAGAAGGCTATCGTCGGTGAATTTACGCTACGTTTTGCTCAGTATACCTATGGTTGTCATTCTCTAGCCGACAAATGATTGGGTGGCAAACGAAGAATAGCTAGCTAGATAGTTTTGCCACACATCTCTGTGTATTTATCAGTTCAACTGCACCTTCGGTGACAGTTATGTTGGTCTCACTACTAGACAAATTAACCAACGTGTTCCTGCTGAACATCTCCCGTAGTGGTGGTTTCGCAAAGGACAGACAAAACAATCTGTAGCCCAATTTGGTCACATTTAGTTGATAGTGGTCAAGTAGTGGAGAAAATCAGAGCTTTCATGGTAATTCATAGTATCCCACCGAGTCTTTCTAATAGACTAATCGTATTCGTCTACTGCACACAGCTATATATAGGTTTGAATACCACCAGCTTAATTCCTGCTTTGTTGCGAATCCCACGTAAGGAGGGTCTCAGATGTCCCCTGCTTATATGGTATAACAGTAGATGACTTATATTCTCTCTTATTTATGTTATCATTATTAGTTTCACAATTATTCTGATTTTGCTTCTGACCTTTTTCAATATTGCTAATGAATCTTATAGGATAGTTATTGATACCAACACCTCTTCTATCTGTTTTATTTCGTCATTTAGGTCTTTTCTTGTGTTACTTAGTGCTACTGCTCGGTTTTTTAGACACTTAACTAAGCCCGCCTTCACAGACAGACAAGAGGTTTCGCGTGCATTTCGGATTGTGAGGGCGTTTGTTACTTCCCGGCTGCCCACACCGTGGAAGTTGGTTGCGTGACCGCAGAGTCTAGGGGACAACTGCTTGGGGCCGGTCACACGCGGCCTGCTTTTGTTTGTCTTTGTTGTTTTGTGTGTCTCAGTAGCATATTTATCACTCCTACCATGTGACACGGCAGCAGGAAGCGCGGTCGTTGTTAATCCGGGCCACGGCCGATCCGGCATGAAATTTTGTGATTTTGTATTTATCATGATGTTGGATTGGGTAGCTGCTTTTTGTTTAACCGCTATCCAAACAACCTTTCTGGCATAGTAGGACCTCAAGAGACATAAGTCTCAGCCAGTATAGCTTGAATAGATCATTGGGGTGTTCAAGCCCGATCACCACGTCAAGGTAGCAGCTTTCGGTCAGGCAGACAGACAACGACAGATGAGACGAATTAAAGTCTAAGTATCTATAAGCACAATGCGTTGGCTTTTTATAAACGCTAGTGTTCAGTTTACCTTCTTCTATTCATTTTATTTTACAATCTAACAGCACAGCTAATTTTCCTTGTTTATTTTCCGATTCAAATGTGAATTTTATTCCCTCTACTGGTGCGATACTGAAGAGTCACTAGTTATTGCGAAACAAGTGTCGAAGATAATAAAATCCATCCATAATTCAAAATCTTTCCGTGGGCCTATCTTCAATCGTTCATCGATTCACTGCATGAATAACGTTCAAGTGTTTGTTTGCAGGAATTCAACTGGTGACAGGATTGACTGCGAGCTGATATCAGTTAGAGAACCAATGGTAAACTTGGAAGCGCTGGACAGCTGTTTCGCCCAAGTTTGCAACTTTTCTTATGTTCTCACTCCATCAACAGAGTTTGAAACCAAGACCTGAAGGTTAAAAGGTCAGCTCACAGACCATTAAGCCACTGGCACCAGATTCAATAGCCGTCCTATGAGTTCCAGCTTATGTGGATTCACGGTATAATATGACTGGCAATGACCAGTGTTATCGCTGGCGAATAATTGTCTTCACGCATTTGACCTGCTGCCTTGTACTGGTCACAAATTCCCAATATTTTATTTGTATTTTTTTATTTTTGACTACAGCTTGATTCCACACAGTATTTTGGTACAAGTATGGAATTTTCAGCATGTGATCTATCGGTAACCCAAATTTTGCAGGCCAACCATAGATATCAGCTGTGCATCGGCAGGTGATCCAACCTCGGACCATGTCCATGGTCAGCGAGAGTCCTAACCACTGTGCCACTAGAAGCCAGGGAACTACCTACGCGAATAGTGAACACCAGATTAACATTCAATTGCCTTTTTTTCATTATTGATTGCCTCTTGTGAGTTGTGGTTTATTTTTTCAATATTTTTCCACAAAATAAATAAAATAGTCATAAAATAAAATGATTGTTTATGTTATTTTTTTGTTTTCTAGTTATTTTCTTATTGTTTCGTTGTTGTTTTGATTAACTCCATTTGATTCTAATCCGAATGACAGTTATTCAATCAACTCACTTTTTTCATCAGTTACAGTCTACAGAGCAGCGTCAGTGTATAAAGCCTTACCTATATGTCTAACCAACTCTACACCTACGCATGCTATGGTCGATAGACATACGCATGCATGCACACATACAGCTAGATCGATAGGCAGATAGACAGATAGATCGATAGATAGACAGATAGATAGATAGACAAACATACGCACATACAGACATGATAATAAAAAGGCTACACTCGAGATAACAGCAATAACAACCACAAAACTGTTGACAGTTAATTAAAATAAATTAACAATCTGTCATAACATATTGATTCATATGTGATTCCATTTTATGTCGATGGGGTTGTACACACACCCACACACATGTGTACAGACACACTAAGGCTTACGCATACAGGCTCACACACATACACACGCACAGACGTATATATGTGTATGTATGCGTATATATACTCATTAAATAATGATTAACTCTGACCGAAAGAAACTCAGCATTTCTCACTCTCCCTCGCTCCCTTTCTCTATTTCTTTCTTTCCAATCTTTTCTTCTTTTTTATATGATATAATGATAGTAAATAAATTAATTAAGTAACTAACATGGATGGGGATGGGATGGTGGTGGTGGTCGGAGGAGGCGGTGAGGAAGAGGAAGAGGAGGAGGAGGAGGAGGGGAGGACGGGAAATTGTCGAGTTCCCCTAAGAGAGACAGAGTGACACATAAAAAGGTGTACGAGGAGAAAATCAACATAAAATTGTACACATTGAACATTGAATGTTGGACATGTTGACATGTCGACTGACCATCCATCTCTTTTTATTTGCTTCTTTCTCTCTCTCTTTCCGCCTCTCTCTTTAATGGATTAAAATTGATTTTTCAATGAACGACGACATGAAAGAAATTTCGGAGAATTTAATCATCGCTGTGTATGTGATTATGGTTGTTGATGTTGGTGGTTGTCTTTGTTATTCTCCTTCCGTCCCTCTCTCAGGAGAAGGAAATGAGAATTTGTGATTAGTAAGGGAAGGAAACAAAAAGGCCTGACATGTGTAAGATGAAAAAATCAAATTTGACATTTAGGCAATCTGAGGCGGGGGAGGGGAGATTTCATCATCGATTCCTTTGGGAGCTGAAATTTATCTCAGGTTAGATCATGGATTGGTGTCTGTTAGGGAAACATTGTCAATCCCCAGGGAGTACTGGACAGCCAACTATTTCATCCTAGTGCTTAGGACTCATCGGCAGTATATACCCACCACCAGAATTCCAACCCAAGGACATTTCAGTTACTAGTCAAGCTAGCTGGTAGACCACTCAGTCATTGAGACTCGACATAATCGCCACTAACCATTGGGATCCACCAACAGGTCGGGGTACGGACAAATACTCACCACGGATGATGTTGGCTAGTGCAAATCTCACTAAAATCACTAATTGGTAGGAGTTAGAATTCACGGACTGGCCGGTGAGTCGGTATGCAGCGGCTGAATGGTCTACTGGAAGATCCTGGGTTCGACCTCCAGTGGGTGCATACTGTTGCCTAAAAGCTCCGAACTAGGTTGAAACAGCTGTCTTCCAGTATTCCCTGAAGGGGGGGGTTCCAATCGTTCTCTAAATAATACCAATCCACGACCGAACGTCAGACAAATCAAATTCTTGCAAACAAACTCTTGGAAACTGAAATTATTTTGATCACAATTCATGTGATCCACTTAGATATCCTAAACGGTAATTAAGAATGACATACTACTGATTGGCTGAGATGATTAGTGGTATACCAGTCACACCAACAAACAGAAGTGCTTGTTAGCCAGTCGGATCTAGGTGATGTAAACACCAGATGGTCGCTTCAATCGTTTGGGGTTAAGCTCGTCAGCAGCCTACCCAGTTTGGCCAGCTTAGAGAGACGAGTCAGTTCAAACTAATCGAATTTCGTCCAGCTACTTAGGGTGGAATGGTAGTAGTGTTAAAACGAAAGATAAGGGTTAGGCAGAAGATCGTTTATTAAGGAAATCATATTTATAGATTTCATGTGCATATTATAGATTATTGTTAGCAGAAAAACACAGTCTTCTGATTGGCCGTTTCTCACATAAAGTTAACCTTGCATCACTTTGTGGCTGTTTCTTGAATGTCAGACCATCTATATGTTAACTGGATCCGCCTACGCAAAGCCTTTGTTCTCATTTATCTCACGACCAATATTGGGGACATAAACATTGACGTAAATTACTGTCCCCCAATTTTGACTAACAGCCAGCTCTCACCACAGTAGTATATCCTGAAATATTGATGTATTCAAGTTGTTTGGGTTGATCGGGATGTCTCGGTTGAGTAAAAGTGAGCACACTGCTAATGCCTTTGTCCTCAAAACGACTGATCACTTCTATCTGGGTGACGAACACCACTAGTTTTTGTGAGTGGTACCAAACTACTCATATTGATTCAGTCAGTAGTATATGCTATCACCAGCTGTCTCACACCACTGAACATAACTCACCACCCTCCCCCTACCGTCGCCCCCAATAAAGCTTATATTCTCTTGTCTACTTGGGGTCAACTATTCTAACCTTAGCCAGTAAATTCTTATGTTCCGACAATCTGATTAGCCCACTCAATCTACTAGTTTGACCTATGTAGCCGACTTAACTCACAGTCATTGCAGGGTATTTTGTAAATTATATTATTTTGCCTAGTTGGATCATCTGGGTCCTTTTACCTACAGTGCTTGTCTCTGAGTGAGTTTATAGGTGTTTGAATGCAGCCACCCTAATTCCTGCTTTATTGAGAATCCTATGGAGGGTCTCAGATATCCCCTGCTTATATGGTAAAACCACTGTAGATGCCTTATATTCTCTCTTATTTACGTTATCATTATTAGTTTCACAATTATTTTTATTTTGGCCTTTACTGATCTTCCTAATGAATTTTAAAGGATAGATATTTATCGCCAACACTTCTTCTATCTGCTTTATTTCATCATTTAGGTATTTTTGGGCTATTTAGTGCTACTGCTCGGTTTGTTAGACACTTAACTAAGCCTGCCTTCACAGATAGATAACGACGGATGAGATGAATTAAAGTCTAAATGTCTATTAGTGGAATGCGTTGGTTGTTTATAAACACTAGTGTGTAGTTTGCCTTCTTCTATTCGTTTTATTTTACAATCTAACATTACAGCTAATTCTCCTTGTTCATTTTCTGAATCAAATGCGAATTTTATTCCCTCTACTAGTGAGTTTATATATGTCAAGAAGTTAGAGATATGTTCTGTTTTTAACACTCTGAAAGTGCCAGTCATCCACATATCTCCACCATATTTTCGGAGTAGAGTTAAATGTATTAAGAGCCATATTTTCCCAGCTGTCCATAAATATGTCTGCTACAATAGGGGATATTGGTGATCCCATTGCTACACCTTCTGTTTGTCTATATATTTTACCATGGAATTTAAAGTGAGTATATGTGAGACTGCATAACTGAATTCCTAAAATAATTTTCTCAATAGGCAGCTTTGTCCTATGAATTTGCCCAAGTTTTATACTTATATCAGTAATTATATTCTCTTGACTTTCAGTACATTAGTAGGTCACCCAGTTGTCTTTTAATATTTTATCTTATTTTCTCAGTGAATGACTGATTATACATTTCATATACATTCATTACTTGACAATATTAACTAGCGGCTTGTCATTCCATCTTACAAATATACCCCACCCCCTATTCAGGCAGTTTCTCACATAATTTTCATTTGCCTTCAATGGCCAACTATTTGTACTCTTCAGCACAGTCTGACGAGGAGAAAGTTGTTGAAATCACAATTGTTCTCTCGAAAATTTCACCTTATCACACACTTCAAATCGATGGACTGTGTTTAGGAACTCGGACTGCCTACCGTCTACCGAAACCAACCATCCTTCATCACTACATATTGCAAATAAATTTCTCTTATTCACAGCGTTTAAATCTAGTAAAATGTGATGTCTGAGATTACTGATTTGTAATTAGTAGTGTTCTCTGAGCTGGCTGGTTTAGTTGCGGAGCTTTCGTATTCCTTTTGGGAATATCTTCAGTTCAATTTTTAGCATAAAGTGAAATGATTTAAATTTTCTATGAGTGATAGAACTGCGTCTCCTGGTAGCCTTCTTTGCATCTGTATTGATCATTTTTTATTGACTTGCGTCTTAAACTTTCTCGTCACATGTGATTTACTTTTTATTAGTTGGTAGATTTGGTCTATATTAACATGTTTGTTAATCGTTGGCTGATTCACTTCATTAGAAGGCTTCTAGGAACTCTCTGGTCTTCTTTTATTTTTATTTTTGATTACAGCTTGATTCCACACCGTATTTTTGGTAGAAGTGTGGAATTTTCAGCATGGATATTGGTAGCCCAAATTTGGCAGGCTGATCATAGATATCAGGTGTGCGTTGACAGGGGATCGAATCCTGGACCATGTGTATGGTCAAGGAGAGTGCTAACCACTGTCTTGACTAGTCGGCATTGAAAGCTACCCGGACAAAAACCATTAAAATGTAGACGTTGTCCTTTCCATGTAGGCTTTCGGTAAATTGACTTCCGCATACTACCATCTTCTAAGCTTTTCACGACAATGACGAGGAAGTGGAACTCTCCATCACTTTCATGTTCCATAGTAGATTCAACATTGTTATGTGTTGTCGTTGAATAATCTGAGTGGGTTGGTAGGAAGCATGACTGTCATTGTTGGACGCTACAAATGTGTCATCAACATATCGAAAATCAGAAGTTGTTTCGTTGATTGCATGCTTCAACTTTGTTCTTCCAAGAATGGACATGAATATATATATATATATCTGCTAAAACAGAGTTAGGTGGAATGACCATAGCTACACAATCTATTTGGAAAAACAGAGTGTTGTCAAATCGGAATTGCACATCCATGGTACACATCAGCAGTAGACGTTTGAATTCGGAATCTGAGAGTGGAAGGAGATCAGAACTGACTTTCATCTGATCACGTAATGTTGAAAGTTTCCACTGTGTATGATCATTATTTTTCAGAATAGTTTTATATATTGCAGTAGTATAACAGGGTCAATCAGTCAGATTAACGGAACAGTACAATAACCTAGTAAAACTGAAGTTAGCTAGCCCGACACTAACATAATAAATCTGAAGAATAGTTCTGCTATCGCAAGCACCAAATTCAGTTACACAAACAACCATACAATAGGATGGGATAATATGACTGTTTTAAAATCTAATGTAACAGGGAGGAGGAAGAGATTGATAAGAGAAGCTTTGATCATCGAGTCAACTTTAAACAGGTGTAATAAGAATCAATCAACATCTGTCTACCAGGACATCTAGAGAATTCTACTACCTCGACGACGTCAAATAGGAGAGAACAAAGAAAACTATAAAAGTCAAGATTCGAAGTCGTGTGATTATAATTGATGCATTGAGATATGATAGGGAAGATTTGTAGCTCAGGTGGATGATTTTGATGCGGTTTTGTTCTCTGAGCTGGATGGTTAGTTTGCGAAGCTTTCATCACCTTACTGGGTGACATCTTCAGCGCATACTTCAATTTGAAGTGAGCTTTTAGATTTCTCCACGAGTTTATTAATCATCTCTCCGGGTGACCTTGGACGTGATTGGTTGTTTGTGTGTGTTTTCACACCTTCTAGGTTACTTGTATTGGAACTGATTGTTTCTGTGACTTGAACTTTGACCCATCGTGTGTGAAGTTTCTTTCTTATTGGTTGATAAATTTTGTCTATTTCGATGTGTCTATTGATTGATGATCCACTGGAATGCCAAGCTTCTAAAAATTCTCCAGCATTCTTGTTATTTTCTTTGTCTAATATTTGAACGTTGTCCCAGTCGAATTGATGTCCGTAATTGTCTGTGTGTAGTAAAATGAGGGAGTGGATATCATGTCTTTTGACGGCTAGCTTATGTTCGTGGATACGAAGACGAAGGGGACGTCCACTTTGGCCAATTTAGTTAGTGTTTTTCGCAGTTGTTACAGTTTATTTTGTAGATGATGTTGGTTTTGTCTTCTTTCGCTGTTGAGTCTTTTGGTTGACATAGAATTGAGTGCACCGACTTTGTTGGTTTGTGTACGACGTCAATTCCTAAAGGTTTGAAGAGTCTTGTAGTGATTTCTGAGATATCCTTTATATATGGTAGATTTATGCATTCCATCCAGCTTGTGTGTTGCATTTTTGATTGTTGTGGAAGTTGTTCGTCGTTGCTAAGTAATTGCTCCATGGTTTCTTTTCTCTATCGGACAAAAACTAGCAAAAGAAACCATGAAGCAATTACTTAGCAACGACGAACAACTTCCACAACAATCAAAAATGCAACACACAAGCTGGATGGAATGCATAAATCTACCATATATAAAGGATATCTCAGAAATCACTACAAGACTCTTCAAACCTTTAGGAATTGACGTCGTACACAAACCAACAAAGTCGGTGCACTCAATTCTATGTCAACCAAAAGACTCAACAGCGAAAGAAGACAAAACCAACATCATCTACAAAATAAACTGTAACAACTGCGAAAAACACTAACTAAATTGGCCAAAGTGGACGTCCCCTTTGTCTTCGTATCCACGAACATAAGCTAGCCGTCAAAAGACATGATATCCACTCCCTCATTTTACTACATACAGACAATTACGGACATCAATTCGACTGGGACAACGTTCAAATATTAGACAAAGAAAATAACAAGAATGCTGGAGAATTTTTAGAAGCTTGGCATTCCAGTGGATCATCAATCAATAGACACATCGAAATAGACAAAATTTATCAACCAATAAGAAAGAAACTTCACACACGATGGGTCAAAGTTCAAGTCACAGAAACAATCAGTTCCAATACAAGTAACCTAGAAGGTGTGAAAACACACACAAACAACCAATCACGTCCAAGGTCACCCGGAGAGATGATTAATAAACTCGTGGAGAAATCTAAAAGCTCACTTCAAATTGAAGTATGCGCTGAAGATGTCACCCAGTAAGGTGATGAAAGCTTCGCAAACTAACCATCCAGCTCAGAGAACAAAACTACATCAAAAAAAAATTGATGCCTTGATTATGAACAGTGACAAATTGTGTTCGAAGATTGGTCATTCAGTAAGTAATATTGCAGTTTAACTTTGTAATACATAAACAAGCTAATATGGAATTCCTTAATACTACACTGACCAAGTTTTACACATTCATTCTGTTCACCAACTAATTTCAATGATAAATATTATACTACTTTATAAGGAACTAGTAGCCAGAATAATCTAGTTGGAAAATATGATGGAGTGATTTCCTTTGCTATCAAAGAGACTGTTGTCTCAGGGGCTTGAAGTTCTCTTTGTTATTAGATTCTATGAGGAAATAGAATAAACAGAGTGGATATATGCTAGCGTAGTTATTTTGAGCACCCAGTCATAGCTCGTTAGTAAAAAAAACTCTTAAATTCGTTCAAAGTGTATTTCAAATCATTACAGAGATGATTTTTCACAGGATAGGTGTCTGTTTTGTGTTGTGAGAATGTCTCCTCACCCATGTTACTGCAAGGACAATCAATAGAGAAAACATAATATTCGAGATAGATAGATATATCAATTAATCGAGGTGACTGTAGATCATCCTGCTTTGGGATCCGTTATTATTCTTGACAATCTTCTTGAAACTAATATTAATCCATTGACAACATGCATCCATCAGATAGATGGATGGTAGGTTATCCGAGTGAGTGTATGAGGTGATGCTTCCTGACTGGTGTCTTTGCCTCATAAAATGTACTCCTACACCTTTTTATAATTGGCACATTCAACAAAATGTCATCGTGTATTTCTCGACGGAGACAAAGAAGAGTTATCATCATGATGGATTGACTGACGCTTCAAACTAGATAGAACTGTGTGACACGATGTACTGTCAATCGTATCTTTCACATGAAATATCATGTGATAAACTTCGCTGAAAATTCTGTACACATAATATGAAGAGTGTTCAGAATAAAGCTATTACTATTGTTATATTGCTGTTACTGTTATTACCATTATTGCTATTATTATTATTAAATATTCAGTGGAATCCATCCTTAAATATCTCCGACACGTTTGCTTGAATATTGTAATTCCCTGTGAATATTCATGAAGACTGTTATGGGAGAGTGAAATTTTTGTCAACTTATTTATTCATGCTTTATCACCAAAGAGGCAATTCAGTTTTCGCGGCCTTTTCTGGCTCACATATTTCCTGCATAATTGACATGCTAACGATATTGTATAAGTAATTTTATTTAAAAACACACTTCAACACATATGTAGCAGATAATGAAGATGGATGGATTGGGTATGTATTGAGGAGACCGTTGAATGATAAAGGATGCATTGCAGGACATTTCTTGATTGGAGCCCCCAATAAGAAACGACTAGTGGGTTGTCACTACAAGGGTGACACGAAGGAGATCGTGCGAGGAGGTGGAGGAGGTGAGAGATTATGGGAAATTGTGTTGTTAGCCAGTTGAAGAGGATAGCAGAAAACAGAACTAAGTGCAGATGCGTTATTTAAGCTCTATGTTCCACTCAGAACCACGGGGAATAATAATAATAATAATAATGATAATAATAATAATAATAATAATAATAATAATAATGAAACAGTTCACTAACACTTGTGCGTCGGGGCACTGTGGTTATGAATCTCGCCGACCATGCACATGGTCCGGGGTTGGATCTCCTGCCGAAGCACACTCGATATCAAGAGTTTTTTTTTTAATAATAATAATAATAATAACAGCTTTATTCCAAACAGTATTTGTGGTACAGGTATGGAATTTTCAGCGTGCATTACAATATATTGCATCTAATTACCTCATAAATTATATAAGATTTTTAAAAATCAAAGATAAATAAATGAAAATAAAATAAATAAGTTATAAATAAATAAAATAAATAAATATTTAAAATTAAGGAAAAAACAACGTAGAGTATTTCATTTCAAACAATGCAACACAGGATTTGAAATATAAAGTTGATGTGTGGTAGTAAATGAGAACAACAGTGTAGTAGTAACGAGGAAAGGAAAACAAAAACTAATGGGACTATTTCTTAGAGTGACGCAGTAAGTTTATCGTGTCATACCTAACGGATTTCTCATCACATAACAGCTGTGCCAGATATGGTATTGTGGACTTTTTGTATTTGGTAGTCCTAGCATATAGCCTCCTATAGCTGCTTCTAGTTCTACCAGATGAAATGCAAGGAGATAGATGCGTATAGAGAGGATGCTCGGGGTCCGACAATATTGTATTCGCTAGTTTCTTACATGATATAATATGTCTATCCACAATAGTGTTCACCAGTTGGTTTAACGATATCCCACTTGCCCTACTAATAGCTTTTAGTGCCTGCCCTTCTCAGCGAAGCAAAGTCTTTCTTAAGTAGTCGAGGAAAGACTAATGGGGAGCAGTAAAGGAGGATGGGTAGAATACAAGAATTTACAAACTGAGAAAGTAAAGACTGGTTTATGCCAGACTGCCTAAATTTCCTAATGTAGAACGTTAAGCGAAACATCCTTCTAGTAACTAGCAAGATGTGGGAAGACCAGGAAAGATCGGTGGAAAAACTCAGCCCAAGGTACTTGATATTAGATGTATTTTCAACCTCTGTGCCGTCAATGAGAGTGGGGCCATGTGAGCTAACTAGTTGCTGTAGGTCACATTTACGTCTGAAAGTGAAATTGACTACCTGACATTTAGACGGATTAAGCTTAAGTCCGTTTGAAGAGGACCACTGACTAATTTCCGACAGAAAGCTATTTAATTTGGAACAATCTGACTGAGAGTTGACAGGCATAGAAACCGAGAGGTCATCGGCATATTTAACAAAAGTGGCTACATCAGAATGAGGCAAGTCATGTAAGAAAAACGAGAACAGAAAGGGAGAAAGAACAGCACCTTGAGGAACACCAGCTAAAGTAAGTGAGGTAGTGGAGGATTTTCCATTGTAGACGGTGTACTGTTTCCTTTCAGAAAAATAGGCCCAACATAACACTTCACTGAGTGAATATGAGACAAATTAGGAAAAATAATAATAATAATATGGAATTTATGAATTTATCGGCTCCACTGAAGACTGGTGAGGGCAGTCTTAGTGGCTAGTTGGACGTGTTTTGTCAACACACAGAGCACCAGTTGTTTCAGACGAATAGCAATAGCCTCTGTTGTATAGAGTATTCGGTACTTGGGTGCATTTGTTAATCTACGTAGTACCCGATAGACAATGGAGAAGGATTCTTCAATGCTAGCCAGCTGTGTGGCCAGTTTGGACCAAGTGTTCTAATGTTCGACACTGTTGATGGGTATTTTCAATACACCTTTATTTAACCACACTGTTAGGTGTTATCTAAAGTGTACGAAAAGTCAAGATCCTAGAGCAACATGAGCAACATAACTCGCTCCATGACAAGACCAGCTGAATTGCAGAGAATAGTCTTTTCTGGTTCCTTGGTGTCTATCTGTAAGTAATAAGTAAGCAGTTTTACTAAAGACATGAATTCCTTACGAAGGGATGCATCGGTCAGTTTACAAGTTTTTTTTTGATGTATATGAACGAAATAATTTCAGCGTTCAAAATTATGCTACTTTATAAAAATTAGTAGCTAAAGCAATTTAGTGGCAAAATACGATGACGTTATTTTCTTTGTTATCAACGAGACTGTTGTGATGAAGGTAGCGTGAATTCATTTTTCTTACTCCATTCTTTTGGGAAATAGAACAAAGAGAGTGGAGACATGCTACCATACTGATATTGAACACTCAGGCATAGCTCATTCATAAACAAAACTCGTAAGTTCGTTAAAAGTGTATTTCAAAACATTTCAGAGATGATATTTCACCGGATAGTTGTCTGTTCTGTGTTGTCAGAATGTCTCTCAATCCATGTTACTAAGAGGATAATCAATAGAAAGATTATACCACTCCTCATCGGTATATCAATTATTCGAGGTGACTGTGGATCATCATATTTTGGGATCCTTTATTATTCTTGATAATTTTAAAATACTTGCACGAAGTTCATTGCTAAGCCGAAATTCAATTAATCAATATATGCACACAATAATATATATATATATAATATTAGGCACTAATCTGAACAATAAAGACTATACACAATGGAAACTTTTCAGCATTATGCATCCAGATGAAAAAGTGGTAGAAATATCCAGTTGGCAATATCCAGACTGACAACTGCTTCTTTATGAACACACAAACCAGGTTTCAGGCGCTTGATGGAGATGGCTTCAGCAAACTCGAGGAGAATTGAACTCTTTTTCCTATTGGTAATTTTGGACGACCTTTCGACGTCCACTTCATGACCCGCGTCAAGGAGATGCCTGGAGATGTCACTGTTCAAAGCATTTGTTCCCTTTAGATATAAGCTTATTGGTACATGTTCAAAAAATCGCAGTATAGAGTCTTGACTAGTCGGCGTTGAAAGCTACCCGGACAAAAACCATTAAAATGTAGATGTTGTCCTTTCCATGTAGGCTTTCGGTAAATTGACTTCCGCATACTACCATCTTCTAAGCTTTTCACGACAATGACGAGGAAGTGGAACTTTCCGTCATTTTCATGTTCCATAGTAGATTCAACATTGTTATGTGTTGTCGTTGAATAATCTGAGTGGGTTGGTAGGAAGCATGACTGTCATTGTTGGACGCTACAAATGTGTCATCAACATATCGAAAATCAGAAGTTGTTTCGTTGATTGCATGCTTCAACTTTGTTCTTCCAAGAATGGACATGAATATATATATATCTGCTAAAACAGGGTTAAGTGGACTGCCCATACCTACACCATCTATTTGGAAAAACAGAGTGTTGTCAAATCGGAATTGCACATCCATGGTACACATCAGCAGTAGACGTTTGAATTCGGAATCTGAGAGTGGAAGGAGATCAGAACTGACTTTCATCTGATCACGTAATGTTGAAAGTTTCCACTGTGTGTGATCATTATTTTTCAGAATAGTTTTATATATTGCAGTAGTATAACAGGGTCAATCAGTCAGATTAACGGAACAGTACAATAACCTAGTAAAACTGAAGTTAGCTAGCCCGACACTAACATAATAAATCTGAAGAATAGTTCTGCTATCGCAAGCACCAAATTCAGTTACACAAACAACCATACAATGGGATGGGATAATATGACTGTTTTAAAATCTAATGTAACAGGGAGGAGGAAGAGATTGATAAGAGAAGCTTTGATCATCGAGTCAACTTTAAACAGGTGTAATAAGAATCAATCAACATCTGTCTACCAGGACATCTAGAGAATTCTACTACCTCGACGACGTCAAATAGGAGAGAACAAAGAAAACTATAAAAAAGTCAAGATTTGAAGTCGTGTGATTATAATTGATGCCTTGATTATGAACAGTGACAAATTGTGTTCGAAGATTGATCATTCAGTAAATGATATTGCAGTTTCACTTTGTGATACATGTAATAAACAAGCTAATATGGAATTCCTTAATACTACACTGACCAAGTTTTACACATTCATTCTGTTCACCAACTAATTTCAATGATAAATATTATACTACTTTATAAGGAACTAGTAGCCAGAATAATCTAGTTGGAAAATATGATGGAGTGATTTCCTTTGCTATCAAAGAGACTGTTGTCTCAGGGGGCTTGAAGTTCTCTTTGTTATTAGATTCTATGAGGAAATAGAATAAACAGAGAGGAGGCATGCTACCATAAGGATTTTGAGCGCCTAATCATAGCTTGTTAGTAAAGAAAACTCGTAAATTCGTTAAAAGTGTATTTCAAAAAATTGCAAAGATGATATTTCATTGGACAGTTGTATGTTTTGTGTTGTGAGAATGTTTCCCATGTTACTAAGAGGATAATGAATAGAAAAATTATACTACTCCTTATCGATATATCAATTAATCAAGGTGACTGTAGAGAATCATACTTTGGAATTCAATATTATTCCTGACAATCTTCTTTAAACTAACCCTATATAATAAACTCTAATCCTAATACTGAAGTCTATCCTCTGTCCTAAACCTAACTAACACTATAGATTCACTTAGCTCGTGTTCTGTGCGATAAAGAAAGCATTAGGCGTGAAACTTTTAACTTATTAAATAGTCAGTAGAACAACTGGATCTCGTCTTCCCGATTCATATCATTTATAGGTACAACGTTTTCTTTCTTTCTTTTCCTTTTCTCTCTCTTTTCTTTTTTCTGTTATGTGCAGTTTTGTTTCTTTCTTCTGCTTACTCAAGTAAATATGCCAGAACCCACTTTTCTAGCACCTTCAAACAGTCTGTTTAATTTGGGCTTTGCTACCAACATGGCAATATGTTGTTGTCAAAACTGAGATTACGCTTGATCTATGTAGAATTTTATTTTATTGTTAATTTACTAACTGGATGCAATAGTGTAGTAAAATGCTGAGAATTCCATTCTGTATCACAAGTACTGTTTTGGAATAAAGCTATTATTATTATTATTATTATTCACACACTTGCTTAGGAAATAAGCAGAATAATACTATACCTACGCAGTTTAAATTGAAGTGACATTTCGTGGAATCCTTTAAATCTAACTGGAACTTGGAGGGTAACATTTGACAGATCTTCACTTCGGCTGTGAGTTTTTAAATTCACCATGAATAGAACACACTTCAAATGTGTTTGTATCGAGTGTGTTATACAAGTAGATGGACGCATCATACGATAACTGGGCAAAATAGAATACTTGAGAATTTTCCTCATTCTTTGATGAACACAAAGCAGAATATTCTCATCTCCATCATGGCTCACCAGTTGGTCCGTCTGTATGCGAATATGTCCAGTTAAATCAAAGTACACCTGACTGTGCTACCAACGCCATCCGCCATTCATCGATTTATCTCACTATCATGTTAGTTGGACATATACAGTGAATCCTCTTTCTGTCACATGTATGCAGGACGACGACGAGGAGGAGGCGAGTTGAAGTCCGCATCTCTCATTCATTCTTAGACAGACGATTGTATTGTGGAGATAGCTGCTACCTTGACGTGGTGGTTGAGCTTGTACATCGCAACTACCCAACAAGCTACACTGGTTGGAATCAATATTCCTGCAGGTTTTACCCTCCCAAGAAGGTTGTTGGGATACCGATTAGACTAAAAGCAATTACCGGAATAGTGTAAGAATTCTCCTGTTTTACGGTATGCCGAGGGACTGTGGGCGAAGTCGTACTGCCACTGGGGAACAGGGATGTAACAGCCGCAGTGAAGTGTTTCCCTCAAATGATCAGCATGCCAGCCAGCTATGCTGTCTCTCCACTATGGAGAGAAGGGGTTAGAAAAGATCGACCCCAACAATTGTACATCCCGACTTACCCCACCTACGGTGGTCCGTAACCGGCTGTAAGTTTACTAATACGGAACCAATCTCACCAACCAATTCATACAGGCCGTGTGTGACTGGCCGGCTTCAAGCAGTTGTCCCCTGGGCTCTGTTTCAGGTACGCGAAGAATCAATCAACTTCCACGGTGTGGGCAGCCGGGAAGTAACAACCGCCCACACACTTCCAAAAGCACACGAAGCCTTACAGACAGGAGAGAAAATGGCTTTCTCAAATGGTGAATATATAGAAAACCACGTTATTCGACATTAGGCTAGTGGATGTATTTAGGAGTTTTCACACACACCAAAATAACAGCAGGGCTTGAGAAAACGAAATGTTTCTTGAAGAGGATTCAACATATCTCCACGGTATATATAATGACAACAGTCTATCGACTGATATCCCTTCTCCAAAATCAGATAATCATGGAATATGCACACTGGATCATGGAAATTATTAAAAAGAGGGTTGCAGAGATGAAAATTTTCTTTTCGACAAAGTCATCAACTAGACAGTGCTGTACATTCGTGTATTTATATTGCATGTGTGTGTGTGTGTGTGTGTGAGAAAGTTCCAGAATCATTTCCGGTCAGAGGTCAGATTAATAAAATTACTAAGTGTAATAAACAAAAGATAGGTAGGCAGTGGTACAGTGCTAGAGATATTTCAGGTCAAAGGTCAAACCAAAATATTACAATGTATATTAATCAGGAAGATCGGGCAGAAAAGCCAAAATAGGATTACAATTACTAGAAAACTAGTCAGTTTGTATAATTATGGGTTAAGGATGTAGTATTAACGAAATGGATAGGAGGTTCGGAAATACATAAAAATAAAAACAGTAAGCAAAATCTAATAATGCAGATAGAGATTTAAAAGGTAAATATAACAAATAAACGGGAAGGTTGGACAAGAAAGGTGTTATAGGATAATCATTATTGATGAGAGTGACTTTTCATGATGGCCAAGTAGGGACAACGGTTGGACGCATTTCTTTTGAACACATAGAGACTACCATTCTATGCTTTGTTTGTGATGACGATGTGTACGATTGCAATTTGATCAGCGGATGATTGGCCTTTCCTGAATAGAGCTTACTCCGTGCAGTGGGATTCTTCATCCAGTTCATCTTTTATTTTCTCTTCAGAATATTGTGTGACGTAGTATTTTCCTTGATGTACTTGGACAAGAGCATTATTCCACGCCAGTTCTTGCAGAGGTTTATGTCGCCCTTCTTTAGAAGCTTGACAAGGTAGCCATCCTTTCTCCCGATCAGTAGGTACATTTGCTTCCTCCCAAACTCTTTGTAATAATGAGGCCAGCATCTCCTGTACGACTTCTGGGTCCATTTTCAGTGTTTCAGGAATTTCTTCTGGTCCTACTGCCTTCTCGGCTGGTCTTCAGCAACTTGATCGCATTCCGTATTTCCTCATTGTCTGGTTGACTGGTGTCCACTGATAGATGTGTGCGTGCTGCTGGTGGTAGTTCTGAACAGGTGATGGTTGACACAAGAGTCCTTTGAAGTGATCAGCTCATTGTTTTGTTTGTTTGTCCTCCTTAGTGATCAGATGACACTGATCATAGGTTTCACGCCTGCCGCTTCCAGGATGAAGAGCTGGTTGTCTGATATTATGTTCTGAGGTCACTTTCACCTGAGACCTGTCTGTTCTGCTTCGCTATCATTTATAGTGTATTGTAGAATTTTCTTTTGTCTTTCCTAGCACTCTTCTTCACCTCTGTCTTTATTCAGTGCAGTGTACATTGCTGTGAACTCAGCTTCTCCTTCTCTCCTCCATCATTGCATTGATTTACCTTCTCTCTCATCATCCAGGTCTTCTCTCCTCTCCTTGATTAGCTTCCAGGTTGTTGTCAGTTTAGAGACATTCCTTTTCTTGTCTCTAATCTGATCTGTAGTGAAGGTAGCTTTCCTTGTAGTTGTGTCTTCAGTTTCTGGGTGTTGAACTTGAATTACATTAGCCTGCCTCTAATTGTCCCGAAGAATTTCAAGCTCGCTTTCAAGGCTCCTTGAACTAAATGATGGCCTTATCCCATATCTGCTTCCCTTCTCAATTATACATCCAGCAGACTAGTTCAGTCTCCACATGCTTGAGCAGCATTGAGAAGAATTCTATCTGGTTTGCGGTGTTAAGTGTCGGTCAGGCGAAATCGATGTTGCTGGCTTTGTATATATCCTTGTGTTTGTACACACTGGCTGCCTCAGATTACCAAGATATTGGTAGCGCAGAAGTCTGCAAATAATTCTCCCTTCCTGTATTATCTGCTCCCAGTTCGGCTAGCATTCATATCGCCAATGAGGATTTTGATGTCACCATTTGAGATGTTTTCCAGTACTGTTTGTTATTGTCTGTGAAAATCTTCCTTCTTCACTTTTTCCGCGTTGTTTGTAGCATGGGATAATTGTAACCTTGCTCCCTTCCTCTGTTTCCAGTTGAATCTTGATGTCATAATCCTGCATATGGAGATTGATCCTCACGCATGAGGGCTCTGGCTGCCACTGGTGACATCATAATAGCCACTCACTGTCTCAGCGTATTCGTGGATTTCGTCTGGGTTGCCTGACAGTTTTGATAGTTAATATCCGTTCCATCTACTATGGCAGATTCTAAGTACTCCCACGAAGTATTTTCTCATTTGATTATATATATCCAAACCTAGTTCACTTTTAACGGTTTGAAAAAACTTCGGCATTGGGTATATGATATTCATTATAATAGAGGTTTTTTTGTATTTCCCAATGAATGAAAAAACAAAACGAGATTGTTGAGTTTACTGACGTTTCGCTATTTAATGCTAATAGCTTTCTCAAAGTATTATTAAACCGGAATTTACAAAATCTCAGCATATATATAACAAAGAATTAGGGGGTGAGAAAAATATAGACTTAGTTCAACTTAAAACGACACATTGAAAGTCAAAATAACAATGAAGATCGTTCAAACCAAATATCAAAGGTAATAGTATATCTGATATTATATCAAAATAAAGTTTACTAACTTGATTATCGTTCGTCAGTATGAGGTCATTTTGGTTGTCATGTTGGGAATAGGTAAAGGTAACTAAACTAAGTGTAGGCTGTGACCAAATCCCGAAAGATTCTCTATCTAATTGTGTCTATAAAATAAAATGCTCGGAATGTGATGCGATATACATCGGACAAACATCTCGAGAAATCAAAATCAGAAGAAATGAACACCGTAGAGCTTCTCTTCGACCACCAAGAAATCCAGTTGAACTAGAAAAACTTCAAAAATCATCAGCCATAGGTCTACATGGTATAGAATCAGGCCACAAAATTGATTTTGACAATATTGAAATAATCCAGAAAAACTTCAGAAACCACAAAGAACGTCTAATATCAGAAGCACTTCATATCAAGTGGAATCCAAATTGCCTGAATAGGAATGATGGACTGAAACAGAATCTAACCTGGCTACAACGCCCTCCCCCATGAAGTAGCAAAATCAACGCAAATGTGGTGAGCAAGTTCACTATGTAAACGCACACTACTTTCATAATTCTACACACTGACAAAATCCAACAATCTACACTTGGTTTTACTATCTTTACCAGTTCGCTAACTTGACAACAAAAAACGACCCAGACTGACGAACGATAATCAAGTATTTCACAGCCTACACCTAGTTTAGTTACCTTTACCTATTCCCCAACATGACCCCCCCACTGTGTGTCGGTGGCACAGTGGTTAGGACTCTCGCCGACCATCCACATGGTCCGGGGTTCGAGCCCTCGCCGACGCACGCCTGACATCTATGGTTGGCCTGCGAATTTTGGGCTACCGATATCCATGCTGAAAATTCCATACTTGTATCAAAATTGCGGTGTGGAATCAAGCTGTAATCAAAAATAAAAAAAAGAATAAAAAAATAAAATGACAACCAAAATGACCTCATACTGACGAACGATAATCAAGTAATTCACATTCTACACTTAGTTTGGTTACCTTTACTTATTCTCGAACTTGACAACCAAAAATGACCTCATACTGACGAACGATAATCAAGTTAGTAAACTTTATTTTGATATAATAACAGATATACTATTACCTTTGATATTTGGTTTGAACGATCTTCATTGTTATTTTGACTTTCAATGTGTCGTTTTAAGTTGAACTAAGTCTATATTTTTCTCATCCCCTAACTCTTTGTTATATATATGCTGAGATTTTGTAAATTCCGGTTTAATAATACTTTGAGAAAGCTATTAGCATTAAATAGCGAAACGTCAGTAAAAACAATCTCGTTTTGTTTTTCATTCATTGGGAAATACAAAAAAAACCTCTAGTATTTTCTCATTTCTTTGGCTACCTCAGCAGCCTTCCCACCCAGCTTCGTAACTTGTGCGGACATTCCACGTCCCTATTCATATCTTTACTTTCACTGAAACAAGACACATCGAATGGCCGACTAGCTTTCTGAGAGCTGGATTTCCCTACACAGCCAGCCCTCCCACTGTGTTCTTTCGTCTCTCCGATTCCAGATGACAACAAATTCGTTTCTTATATCGGTGATATACATCAAAAAACCTCTACCTACTTATTTTTCTGAAGTAGTATAAATCCTAAATTGAAATTAGTTGGTTTATATTAATGCAACACAAAAGCTCATGAACTGATGCATTCTTTCCGGAGGTATTTAGGTCTTTAGGAAAGCCACTTGATGTCACACCTGTTGATCAGCTACATGTTTGGATAAACTGAGAAACCGCGTACTCCTAGCATATATAAACCACTACTACTCGGATCTTTTTATTTAAAATGAATTTTAGATTATCCTGTCGATCATCGATTGGACCGAACTACTCGGTCTCAGGTTGGCATTTCAGCTTCTTGTGCAAATGCTTCGATGATGTCTGGGCATTTAATTAGAATTTAATTGGTGGATGGTGGGTAGCAGTGGATTAATCCAGGATGCGCATTTCGTCCTATTTGGGACTCGTCAACTAGCTGGATGTACCTGCATTTTCCAGTGAGTGATAATGTTTCCACCGAGGCTCGAACTCTGAGACCGAGCATTTCGGTTCACTCAATTGACAGGAAAATCTCAAATTCAATTAAATAATTAATATGACCCGTTGTACAAGAGGCGGTGGCTCTTGTGGCCCAAGTGGTCCAGTGGACAACGACGCTTTGGCGGTATAAACTATGAGCATTGGGTTTGAGCTTCGGTGGTGGGAACATCGTCATTCACTGGGAGATGCAGGTACATCCAATAGCTGACGAGTCCAAAATAGGACGAAATGCGCGTTATCCTGGACTGGATTCCACTGCTAGTCACCGTCCACCAATGAAAGACTACTCAGATCCCTTATGGGTAAAAATTTTTTTGATAAAGTCTCACAGTGTTATATAGTAATGTTTACTGATGACGTTTCGAGCACAATTTATTGCTAATAATCATATCATCATATCATGGAGTTATACTCTACCACAGTGGACAAGTATTATTCCTGTATTAATACTACTCAGATCCTTTATCACCTGAGTCACTTTCCTGAAACCAGTTATTATTATTATTATTATGCGTCGTACGACTCGACTAGGTCGCTATCTATGTCATTCATAATATTTAGTTCGAAGCTGGCCAGAAGTATTGGAGTCGACGAGTGGATCTGCTTATCAGCTGGTTCTGCTGTGTCGGAGGTTTAAAAGATATAACTCAGTTCGCCTGGGCCTGACTCACGACCTTCTGTTCACCAGGTATCCTTGTTGACCAACATTCAGCCACTCGAACGGAATCAAATGAATCGTGAATCCCAAATTCTGTCATTTGGAGATACACAGCTGTGATGCCAGGCAATATCATCCATGGCGAGTATTTATCCTGACACCTCAGCTGACATGGTGGACCACCTCGTCAGTCACGACTTATCACTGGAACTACAGACAATTTCGTCCCGTAGTCAGTCAATCACTAGTGATCATGAGATTAGTTTTCAGATCACTACAAATGAAAACTTGTCACCTGACCACAGGACGGAGATTGTACACTTCTAGTAAGAATTCACGACGAGTGTAGTCGAATAAGTTGTTTATGAGGAAAGATACTCACTCACTCACTCACTCACTCACTCACTCACTCACTCACTCACTCACTCACTCACTCACTCACTCACATCACTCACTCACTCACTCACTCACTCACTCACTCACTCACTCACTCACTCACTCACTCACTCACTCACTCACTCACTCACTCACTCACTCACTCATCACTCACTCACTCACTCACTCACTCACTCACCCAATCACTCACTCACTCACTCACTCACTCGTCCATGGCACTCGCCAGCGATCGCGCTGTATAGACACAACATGACCCAGTGAGATGATTCGTACGCACTGTTTCAGAAGAGTTCCATTACTCCCTACCGGCTTTCCTTTAATTCCTAGAGGAACATAGGGCTTCAGCTCCAACGTCTCCACTGCGTTCGGTTCTCTGCTAAAGTTTTCACCTGGCTCCAAGTCTGCCCAAATGCTTTCATTTCCTCTTCACATGACCTCCTCCTCCATGTCACCCTTGGACGACCAACTCGCCTCTTCCCTTTCGGGTTCCACTCGAGCGATGGTTTGTCTAGTGATGTCACTTGATGGTCTCCTCATCTCCATTTCTTCCTGCCTCATTGCCAGAGATTCCTGTTGCTGATCTTTTCTGACCGGCCATCTGATCTTGAGTGATCTTGAGCGAAGACAGCTGTTAATGAAGGTCTATAGTTTGTCTGAGGTGCTCTTTATGACGCACCAAGTCACTGATCCGTATAGTAGATGCCACTGACTTCACATTGGGGTTGAAAATCCGGATATTATTTTCATTTTCATGCTGTTGACCTCCATACAGACATGGTGAGAGTAATGAAAGCTTGTCTTGCTTTCCCGATGATCCTCGCTGCTTTGATATCCCCATCAGTTCTGTCAGCCTGTAGTAGAAACGATGCTTCCCAGTTAGGTAGGTAGGTAAAGGAGGTTGTTTCCTTCAGGTTCCTTCTATTATGCTTATGTCTAAATGATCTCATATCGTCAGCCGACTTAAGAATCAATCAAATATTTGAAAGCCGAATACACTCTTCGTTTCAGTATCACATATCGATCTGATAAGAAGAAGAAGAAGAAATCGAAGAAGTGAGTGTATCATCCAATTTTAGATAATACTTGTTACACGTAAACAGATTCAAAGTTATTTTGAATCATGAGTAGTGGATTAACCAATCGATCGATCGATAGATCCATAGATCGATAAACCAATCAGTTAATCGATTAATTAGCTTATCCAAATAGAAAATTTAGGAAAGACATCAGTGTGTAAATGAAGGCATAACTCAGTTCTCACAAAAGAAATCAATTTCAATTTCATTTTAGTGTTTTGTATTTTTGTAGATAACGTGTTGTTAGAAGGAGTCTTTCACAGGAGCAACAACAAATACAACAACAACAACAACAACGGAGACAGCATGAATTATAATAATCTAAATTTTTTCTGTTGATCTGATCTTTTATTTGTGAACGCAAGAAGGAATGAAGACAGAGAGATAGAAAAAGATTAGAGAATGCAACGAGTTAGATTTGAAGACGCCTGTGATGTGAACGTGATTTCACTTGACACAATGAGATCATGCATGTCTGCTTGTATGTAGTATGTTTGTGAGTATGTGTGTGTCTGTATGTGCGTGCATGCATGTATGTGTCTAATGAAGGGTACAGTTGAGAGTTACTTCATATTCAATGACCTTTGTAAGTTACTACTATTTTTTTCTTTTTGAACAAGACGATAATTGGAGGAGTACACATAACACATGCACAAAGATAGATAGATAGACAGACAGACACGTTACAACACAAGAGCACACTGTCATCGATTGATTCAGACAGTGAGATACTGCACTCAAAATTCTAGTCAATATATATATATATATATGACCAGTAGGGTACAGCAGGTTGAACATGAGGCAGTAACTCATCAAAGAAGACATTGTGAAATGGTCGTGCTATGTCGTGAACTGGCAGAAGTTAGAATTCAAGGACCATTGGATCGGATCCCAGTGAATCAATGGTCTACGAGCTAGCTCGCCACCTTGTAACCAGAAGGTCCTGGGTTCGAACCCCGTTGGTGGGTGCGTACTGATGAAGAGTTCCAACCTAGGACGAAACGGCTGTCCAGCACTCTTAGGTTTTCCAGTGGTTCTCTAACTGATGTCAGCTCATGATGAAATCCTCCAATCAGTTAAACAAAATCCCTACAAAACCAATACTTGAATATATATTATAATTCATTACTAGTGTTCTGAGGGGAACGCAAGGCATTGGGAGTCTGTATTTATCGCACTCTGAGAATAACTACAGACTGCCGTGTCCTCTTCACAATCACCGTCTCCATATCAACTTTCAACCAAATTGTTCACATTGTAACCTCCAGTTATGATATCACTTAACAGACTAGTCTGGTGTGGCGTTGATGTGTAATGATATCACTAGAAGAGAATGAAGTTAGATTCACTGATCAACATCGGAATCTGATTAACTATTCTCGATGCTATTGCACTGACAGTTGTAACTCGTGTGAATTTCGAAATACGAGATATGACTTTTCTACGGGGACATATATGATAGAGAAGATTTGTAGCTCAGGTGGATAATTTTGGTGTGGTTGTGTTCTCTGAGCTAGCTGGATGGTTGATTTGGGAAGCTTTCATTGCCCATCCTACCAGGCAACATCTTTAGCGCATACTTAATTTTGAATTGAAATGAGCTTTTAGATTTCTCTACGAGTTGATTAGTCATCTCTCCTGGTGGGTGACCTTGAACGTGGCTTTTTGGTTGTTTTTGTGTGTTTTCACACCCTCTAGGCTACTTGTCTTGGAGCTGATTGCTACTTTGACTTGAACTTTGACCCTTTGTGTGTGTGTGAGGTCTCCTTCTTATCGGGTGGTAAATTTTATCTATCTCGAGGTGTCTATTGATTGATGATTCACTGGAATACCAGGGAGACTTCTTAAAATTCTCTAGCATTCTTGGTGTTTTTCCTCTGTCTAATATTTGAACGCTGGTTGTACCAGTCAAACTGATGTTCGTGGTTGTCTGTATGCAGCGATATGGGGGAGTGGATGTCATGTCTTTTGACGGCTAGCTTATCTTCGTGGATACGAAGATCAAGGGGACGTTGTCCACTTTGGCCAGTGTAGTGTTTTTCGCAGTTGTTACAATTTATTTTGTAGATGATGTTGTTTTATCTTCTTTCGTTGTCGAGTCTTTTGGTTGACATGGAGCCAGCTGAGTGGTGAAGTGATTTTGTTGGTTTGTGCGCGATGTCAGTTCCTAGAGGTTTGAAGAGTCTTGTAGTGATTTCTGAGATATCCTTTATCTGTGGTAAGGCGTGCTTTCCTTGGGGGCTTTGGTTTGATAGGTTGGCTTTGGAGTATATGTCTTTTGATAAAATTACGTGGATATCCATTCTTTAGGAAGACGTCCATGAGATATCTTTCTTCAATTTTCCTTAAGGTGGAAGTGCTGCAATGTGTCCTGACTGCCGATCTTGAATAGTGTTTGTATATAGTTCCTTTTGTGTGTTATTGGATTTTTGCTGTTTGATTACAAATGTGTAGTCTACATAGCACATCCAAATTTTGGGTTTGATCTTTGGTAGAATTATGTTTTCGAGCCTTTGCATCACTGCTTCTGCAATCAAACCTGATATTGGCGATCCCATGGGTGTTCCTTTGACTTGTTCATATATTTGGCCGTTGAATTGGAGGTATGTTGTTAGGCATAGATTTATGCATTCCATTCAGCTTGTGTGTTGCATTTTTGATTGTTGTGGAAGGTGTTCGTCGTTGCTGAGTAATCGCTCCATGGTCTCTCTATCCAGCTTTTGTCCGACTGAGGTATATAATGCTGTGACATCAAACGATACCATTATTCTTGTTCATCTATTTGAATGCCTCTGATTTTCTCTAGAAATTGGATAGCAGAATTGATGGAGTGATCACAAGATTCCGTTAGGTGTTTTAATTTTCTGTATAATTCTTTGGATAAACTGTATGTTGGAGTTCCTGGGAGTGATACAATTGATCGTAACGGGATATTTGTCTTGTGTATTTTGGGTCTGCCGTAGAATCCGGGTATGACTGGTCCATTGGATTTCATTCACCATTGGTCTTGTTTTGTGATCTGTCCAGTTTTGGTGAGCTTGTTTAAGGTTATTTGGATGCGGTTGTCTAATATTTTTATGGGGTTTGTTGTGAGTTGTTGATATACGTCCTCGTCTTTGAGTAGTTCTTCAGCTTTCTTGGTATATTCTTCTCTGTTCATGACTACTGTTGTCTTCCTTTGTCGGCTGGTAAATGACGATGTCCTTCCTACTTTTCAGCTTTCTGAGGTCATTTAGTTCTTGAGAGTTGAGTTGTGTGTGTGTTGTTTTTTGTGTTTGACCATTGGTACAATTGTTTGGGGTATTTCTTTTGTGTTTCCTAGTTCAATTTTAATGTTTTGAATAATGATTCAAGGGCAGCGAAGAAATCAGTTTTTGAATCATCTCCAATGTTGTAGTTTAATCCTTTTTGTAGTAGTTGTTGTTCCATTTTTGATAGTGGTTGTTTTGATAGGATGACTACGCAGTCTATAGGCGTATTGTCTGGTTGTTGTTTTCTAATCTTGGCTAGCTTGGTCTTGAGAATTCTCTGTATTTGTTCTATGTACCTTCTACTATGAGAATGTAATTATGGTGATCAGCGTTGACAGGTGTTCTTGGTGAAGGGTTTTCTCTAGTTTTTCTTTATAAGCACCTATTATTTCTTCATTATAATAGAGGTTTTTTTGTATTTCCCAATGAATGAAAAAACAAAACGAGATTGTTTTTACTGACGTTTCGCTATTTAATGCTAATAGCTTTCTCAAAGTATTATTAAACCGGAATTTACAAAATCTCAGCATATATATAACAAAGAGTTAGGGGGTGAGAAAAAAATATAGACTTAGTTCAACTTAAAACGACATATTGAAAGTCAAAATAACAATGAAGATCGTTCAAACCAAATATCAAAGGTAATAGTATATCTGTTATTATATCAAAATAAAGTTTACTAACTTGATCATCGTTCGTTAGTCTGGGGTCATTTTTGGTTGTCAAGTTCGAGAATAGGTAAAGGTAACCAAACTAAGTGTAGAATGTGAAATACTTGATTATCGTTCGTCAGTATGAGGTCATTTTGGTTGTCATGTTGGGGAGTAGGTAAAGGTAACTAAACTAAGTGTAGGCTGTGAAATACTTGATCATCATTCATCAGTCTGGGTCGTTTTTTGTTGTCAAGTTAGCGAACTGGTAAAGATAGTAAAACCAAGTGTAGATTGTTGGATTTTGTCAGTGTGTAGAATTATGAAAGTAGTGTGCGTTTACATAGTGAACTTGCTCACCACATTTGCGTTGATTTTGCTACTTCATGGGGGAGGGTGTTGTAGCCAGGTTAGATTCTGTTTCAGTCCATCATTCCTATTCAGGCAATTTGGATTCCACTTGATATGAAGTGCTTCTGATATTAGACGTTCTTTGTGGTTTCTGAAGTTTTTCTGGATTATTTCAATATTGTCAAAATCAATTTTGTGGCCTGATTCTATAGCATGTAGACCTATGGCTGATGATTTTTGAAGTTTTTCCAGTTCAACTGGATTTCTTGGTGGTCGAAGAGAAGCTCTACGGTGTTCATTTCTTCTGATTTTGATTTCTCGAGATGTTTGTCCGATGTAGATCGCATCACATTCCGAGCATTTTATTTTGTAGACACAATTAGATAGAGAATCTTTCGGGATTTGGTCTTTTATATGGACAAGGTTGTTTTGAAGTGTGTCCGATGTTTTGAAGAAAACTCTAATGTCGAGTTGATTAAGTACTCTTCTGATATCGTCTGACGTCTCTGCTCTATATGGAATGACGACTGTTGAAGTCCATGTTTTCGGAATGCATTTTCGGCCATACTTAATGTCTGTGTTGATTTTGTTGATGAAGTTCGTTGGGTAGTTGTTTTGCTTGAGAGTTTTAGTGATGTTTGAAATTTCTTCTTCTTTTTCTTGCTCATCTGTTATCAGGGAGTGTGCTCGTCTAAGAAGACTTGAAACAACTGAAATCTTTGCGCGATGGGGTGTGATGATTTGAAGTCTAAATATTTGTTGGAGTGGGTTTTCTTCCTGAATATAGATATACTAAAATGTCCGTTTTCCTTTCTCTTAACTAGGCAGTCTAGAAATGGAAGTTCACCGATGTCTGATTCTGCTTCCGAAGTGAACTGGATTTTGGGAGATACACAGTTTATTTTATTTTATTACTTGTTACAAATCATATCTATGAATCCTTTCAAAAATTGTTCAATGAACGAGAATCTCATTTTCATAATGTCACTAAAAGAAGACATATACAAAAATTCTCGAAACTCAAAGAAAAGAAACAACCAAAGAAAACCTCAACAAATGATATGAGGAATATTAGAGCCATACATAACATGTCAGACAAGATACTAACCGAAAATGAAATCTCATTACTACAGAAAGGTTTGAATTTCAATATAACTAGAAAGCCATTATCGGTCCAGGAAATAGCACCTATGATTGAACCTGCTCTACAACAACTCACCAATGAAGAATCACAATCTGCTCGTCAAAAGATATCACACATATTAATGACACAACGAAACATAACATCTAATCTCACCAAACAAGAATATGAAGCCTTAAGAAATTTGAAGAAAGACAAAAGCATCGTCATAACGAAAGCCGACAAGGGGAACGTCACTGTGATAATGAACAGAACGGATTATGAAAAGAAAGCGATTGAACACCTATCTGAAGGACCATACTTACTCATTGAAGAGAAGAAGAAATCCGCCGAATTCAACAAAATGAAACTAAATACAAACAGACTACTTCAAGAAATGAAACCCAAAATTGGAAATTCGCTCTGGTTTACACTAAAACCAAAATCTTATATACCTTCAAGATTCTACGGTCAACCAAAGATACATAAACCCACAGTTCCACTAAGACCAGTGATAGATTTCACCAACTCACCAACATACAACCTTTCTAAATACTTACTCTCGATACTACAACCACTACAAAAGGACACTCAAAATATTGTAAAAAATTCATATGATTTCAAATCCCAAATAGAACACCGAGAAATTGATAAAGAAGACATTATGGTAAGCTATGATATTAACTCACTATATACTAGCATCCCTATTACCGAAAGTCTTGACATCATTTCCAGTCTACTAGAATCAGATACAACGCTATCACAAAGATGTCCACTGGACACCAGTGAAATAATTAAGAGCCTAAAATTCTGTCTGGAAAGTAATTATTTTACATTCAAAGGGAGTTTATATAGACAGACAAATGGTGTTGCTATGGGTTCACCAGTCTCCCCAATAGTCGCCGATCTTTACATGAATAAATTCGAAAATAATATCTTTTCAAGCATACTCACTCCTAAAATATGGTTAAGATATGTGGATGATACTTTTGTAGTACTAAAACGAGATCTACACAATTCATTCCTGGAGAAAATAAACTGTGTATCTCCCAAAATCCAGTTCACTTCGGAAGCAGAATCAGACATCGGTGAACTTCCATTTCTAGACTGCCTAGTTAAGAGAAAGGAAAACGGACATTTTAGTATATCCATATTCAGGAAGAAAACCCACTCCAACAAATATTTAGACTTCAAATCATCACACCCCATCAGCGCAAAGATTTCAGTTGTTTCAAGTCTTCTTAGACGAGCACACTCCCTGATAACAGATGAGCAAGAAAAAGAAGAAGAAATTTCAAACATCACTAAAACTCTCAAGCAAAACAACTACCCAACGAACTTCATCAACAAAATCAACACAGACATTAAGTATGGCCGAAAATGCATTCCGAAAACATGGACTTCAACAGTCGTCATTCCATATAGAGCAGAGACGTCAGACGATATCAGAAGAGTACTTAATCAACTCGACATTAGAGTTTTCTTCAAAACATCGGACACACTTCAAAACAACCTTGTCCATATAAAAGACCAAATCCCGAAAGATTCTCTATCTAATTGTGTCTACAAAATAAAATGCTCGGAATGTGATGCGATCTACATCGGACAAACATCTCGAGAAATCAAAATCAGAAGAAATGAACACCGTAGAGCTTCTCTTCGACCACCAAGAAATCCAGTTGAACTGGAAAAACTTCAAAAATCATCAGCCATAGGTCTACATGCTATAGAATCAGGCCACAAAATTGATTTTGACAATATTGAAATAATCCAGAAAAACTTCAGAAACCACAAAGAACGTCTAATATCAGAAGCACTTCATATCAAGTGGAATCCAAATTGCCTGAATAGGAATGATGGACTGAAACAGAATCTAACCTGGCTACAACACCCTCCCCCATGAAGTAGCAAAATCAACGCAAATGTGGTGAGCAAGTTCACTATGTAAACGCACACTACTTTCATAATTCTACACACTGACAAAATCCAACAATCTACACTTGGTTTTACTATCTTTACCAGTTCGCTAACTTGACAACAAAAAACGACCCAGACTGATGAATGATGATCAAGTATTTCACAGCCTACACTTAGTTTAGTTACCTTTACCTACTCCCCAACATGACAACCAAAATGACCTCATACTGACGAACGATAATCAAGTATTTCACATTCTACACTTAGTTTGGTTACCTTTACCTATTCTCGAACTTGACAACCAAAAATGACCCCAGACTAACGAACGATGATCAAGTTAGTAAACTTTATTTTGATATAATAACAGATATACTATTACCTTTGATATTTGGTTTGAACGATCTTCATTGTTATTTTGACTTTCAATATGTCGTTTTAAGTTGAACTAAGTCTATATTTTTCTCACCCCCTAACTCTTTGTTATATATATGCTGAGATTTTGTAAATTCCGGTTTAATAATACTTTGAGAAAGCTATTAGCATTAAATAGCGAAACGTCAGTAAAAACAATCTCGTTTTGTTTTTTCATTCATTGGGAAATACAAAAAACCTCTATTATAATGAATATCATATACGTAATGCCGAAATTTTTTCAAACCGTTAAAATTGAACTAGGTTTGGATAGATATAATGTATTATTTCTTGATATTTTGCTGATCCGATAATGTGCATCTCTAATCATTAATTTGAGCATTCGTTTTCCACATTGTTCGGCCAATTTCCATCCCGCTCTGGGCAGTTCACTGTTGGTTTGTATCTGACACTGGTCGGTAGGATTTGATGACAAAGGTACTCGTGGAGAAAGAATAACTGTTCTCCGGTTGATCCTTGCCTTTTGGCGAAGTCTTCCATCTTTCGAACAGAAAGAAACAATGGATGTAATCTATCTCATTACTCGACAGGTAAATTCTACTGTGGTGAGAGCAGGAGATATACAGTTGGAGGCGGGCCAGTTTCACGGAAACTCCTTCCAAAGTGGGAAGGACCATACACAATCACAAAAAGACGGGGTCAAGTATATACCATCCGAAGAGGTGACAAACAGAAACGAGTTAATGTCAGTCAGCTCCAATGATGGGTACAGTGGGACAAGCCGATCAGTAACAATCCTCAACTAGAGGATGTAGCACCCAGAAGGTCGGAACGTCTGCGTACGAAGCTATTTGACGGGGGGACGAGTGTGGTGGGAGCAGGCTGCTAGCCAATTGTTAGACATTAATCGACGCTGATTGGTAGATAATAATCTAGGTTGATTCAACAACCAATCACAGCAGACTTAAAGGTGGACAAATATGTTTCGCAGATAAATGGCTTTACTTTCTGAGAAATATCAAAAACAACCAATCAGGAGACTGTGTTTGTCTTCCGAGAAACAACCTATTAGAAGACTGCCTTTTTCTGCTTGCATAAGCCTTATTAATGTACATAAAATATACATAAATACGTGTTGATTTTCGTAATAAACGATCTGTTGCCTGTCCCTTGTCTTCTGTTGTTACACTACTTCTTTTTGTCTCTTCATTGGTATTATTTTGTCTTCTCAATTGTAATATTTTACATTTTCAACTTTCCTGTTCTCTACCTCCAACCCGATTTAATTTCTCCCCTTCATTACCATTGTTACTGACTTGACCAACGCTTAACTTCAAGTCATTTGTGTTACGTCATCCAATTTATTTTTGCTCACTTTTAGTCCTAATTTAAATGACATTATTTTCTACCCCACCTCTACTTAGTCTCTACCTGTAATTATTTCTGGTGCTATCCTGACCTAAGTTGAAATATTTCGGTCGATTGTATTACGCCATCTAACGTACTAACTCAATCTTAGTTTAGTTGCTATCCAATTAACCTTGTTTCTGTTTTAGATCATTCTTGTATTACCTGATTAATTATCTAAACTTGACAAACCTCATGTACACACACAAAATAATCATTTATAAGTGCAATTGTACAGTTATGTGAATGAATTCATCAAAAAGAGTTTCTTCGCTTAACATCTTCTCTTTGTACCGATATGCACCAGTTCAAGTCTCCACACTCCACTCCTTGTAGCACACAAAGCAAGAGGAGAAAGTAGAAGAAATGCAAAGTAGAGATAGCAGACATGGATTTGAGACAAAAGGAATAGTAGTAATAACGAAGAAAAATATAGTTTCATTGGAAATTATAGGTCACAAGGAGTGTATGCATCTTAGCCTATCCATTGAGAACAACTTTAAGATATACCAAACCAAGCGTATCCAGCTTTCATTGGTTTTTACCGTCCGGATTACTCCAACCAGGAAGTCTACACCTTCATACGTGGTTGGCTCAAACGAACTGTTGTGAATTTGATTGATTGATGAGGCCATGCTTTGGTTTGACCACCACTGGCTCTTTTCCAACCTAACCTTATGTGCCCGTTGAGGAAATCATGTGTAACACACTTACTAACCATCTAGATCTGTGTAACTTCACAGCCTCCTCGATTGATTGAGCACTCGATCGGTGCCTAACCTCAATATTGCTCACCCTATTACACTGACCACCTAACATGGGAGATAGAAAGCAGGCACCTATGATCAAAGACAGTTAGCCAGGCTCTTCATGTCTTCCACTCTCAATGGCCAGGTCTAACAGTCATAAAAGAGGACGGAGAGGACTGATGAGCAGTACACTAGCCGTTTGGTCGGTAGCCAGCCAGTCAGCCGGATATCAGGTCTACACCAGAGACGGTGTAAACTGACATATGCGGAACTAGCCTTCTGTATCCGTGATGAGATTTTGTCAGCCATCAACCCATTGGAGTTGACTGATGCAACTTCCCAAGTAAGTGAAGTGGTCAACACGCTCCACCGACCACTTCACCCCCTATTTCTAGGCTAGGAGTGGATGTAGTCCAGTCCTGTGCTGAAGCACCATCTTACATTTGACTGACAGGAGCGAATCGCATGCCAAACATTAGTAGACTGCAACTGAAGTTGTTCAGAAGACTATGCTGTACTTTGTCAGCGTCTTCATCTAGGAGGAAGGACTATATCATCTGCATATTTTAAGTCAACGAGACTATTATTCCGTGATGGTGACAAATTAACCCCTGAGTGTCTGAAGTGAGTTAGTGTTAAGTTCATTAGTACATCTACGATGAAAATGAATAGAAATGGGGATAGTGGGCCTCCCTGACGGACACTACTAATTGTCACCAGTTCAGATGACAAATCGCCGTAGGCTGTCCCTGGCTGACCACATGAGTTCGAGTAGAGTGAGTGCCTTGATCAGTACGAAGTATTTTGTCGGCATTCCTTTCACAGCCAAACATCGTCAGAGTACCTCTCGGTCAACAGAATCGAATACTGCCTTTAGGTCAAGAAATGTAACTATTTTGGACGCCAGTAAGAATGCCTATTTTCCAGAATCTGTCGAAAGGTGAAGATATGATCGATACACCCTTTTCCTGATCTAAAGCCTGCCTGTATGGTTCTCTCATGTTTGTTCCTCCCGAGAACCACTTAGTCTACGCATGATTATTGAACCTAGGACTTTAGATACCATTATATTAGTCAAGCTAATCCCTCTGTGATTATCACCGGTAAGCTTGTCTCCCTTCTTGTATATCAGGATAATGAATAACTTACACCAACCTGACGAGACTTCCTCCGATTCCCAAACGCTGTCTAATACCTTAGTTAACGCAGACAGTAAACTGTCTCTGCCACCTTTAAACACCTCTGGAATCATTCATTCCATAGGGTCACACAGCTTCGCCTTATTTCTGAAAAACAGACATATCTACAAATCAGAACACTGGGTGACAGTGTTTTCACGTATCTGTCTCAGTCTAATGTAGAATTGTTGTTCGTTTTATTTTCTCTATGGAAGTATGAATAACACTGAAATCCAGGAGGTGCATCTCCTTCTATTTTGGGTTCATTATCTGAGTACACCTACATCTCATATCAGTAAGTGATTCAGTGGGCGATGGAGTCCCACCTGAGTCTTGAGCCCTACACGCATCATTTCAAGTACCGAATAACCTTCACGTTAATTTTCAAACACTTTGGTTGAAGCGCCTCCACACTAGGTGGCCGTCATGCTGCAACAGAGATCAACTACTTCATTATTATTAGTGTTTCCTTTAATTCCTACAGGAACATAGGCTTCACCTCCAACGTCTTCATTGCGTTCGGTTCTCTGCCAACGTTTTAACCTCCTGACTCCAAGTCTGCCCACATGCTTTCATCTCCTCTTCACATCACCTCCTCCAAGTCACCCTTGCAATGACAACCAACTTGCCGCTTCCCTTTCGGGTTCCACTCGAGCGATGGCTTGTTAATGATGTCACTTGATGGTTTCCTCAGAGTATAGCAATCCAATCCACCTCCATTTCTTCCTGCTTATTTGTTGTACAATAGGTTCTTGCTGGGTTGGTTCGCTTCCAAAGATCCCTGTTGCTGATCGTTTCTGGCAGGCCATCTGATCTTGAGTGGAGTATTGAGCGCAGACAACTGTTAATGAAGGTCTGTAGTTTGTTAGAGGTGCTCTTTATGACGCGGCGTCATGTCTCTGATCCGTATAGTACGTAGCACTGACTTCACATTAGAGTTGAAAATCCGGATCTTATTTTTCATGTTGAGTGCTGTTGACCTCCATACAGGCTTGAGAAAAATGAAAGCTTGTCTTCCATTCCCGATCCTTGCACTTTGATATTCTCGTCAGTTTCGCCTGTAGTTGAAACGATGCTTCCTAGGTAGGTAGATAAAGGAGGTTGTTTCTTTCAGCTTCCTCCCATTTATACTGGCTGATTGTTGTCTGTTGTTGTTGGCCAGGAATCTTCATCACCTCTGTCTTCTTCATATTCACCTGGAGTTATATCTTCGCTGGATGCTTCTTCCACCAACTTGTCCCTTTTCACTTGCATATCTTACAGTTTGTGGGAAATCAGACATATACATCCCATCGGCGAAGTCCAGATCCTCCACGTTTTTGTCTGGTTCCCTTTAATGCCTGTTTCGTCGCTTCCCGTTGTCTGTCGCATTATCCAATCTACTTCAATCAGGAAAATCATTGGCGAAAGTAGGCAGCCAGCTTGTCTTATTCCAGTCTTCACTTCGAAGGATTCCATAAGTTTCCCGTTATGGATTACTTGGCAGGCAGCATTGTCGTACAGCCGTTGGATGAGATGTATAATTATTGGTGGCACCCCTTGGTAGTGGTGAAGTAGTCGATCGACGCTGTGCTGTCGAAGGCCTTTTCAAAGTCGATGAAGTTGAATTAAAGAGAGGTGACTGCCATTCCAAGCTCTGTTCAGTGATGAACCAACTACTTCATTCCATCAACTGGAAAGGCGGCAAGGTTAACCTGAGAACGAATGACATCCAGCGTCATCTACATTACACACTACAGCATACATTTGGTCATATAAGGTAATAGAAGAACTCTTATTGGATGCTGATGATATAATTGTGATCACAATGGTATCAAGGTTGCTCTTAAAAGTTGGAAAAAGGAGAAGAAGACGGACAAGAAGAAGGAACTGTTGAAGGTATCTTGGTGTTGAAATCGATCAGTTGATCACATTCTAGCCTATGATATCACCTCCACCTCCCACGTATTTATATACATAGCTAACACTGATATTTTATATTATCAATTGTAATATCATACCTTCATCACCACCATATTGTCACACGGTATACTGATATACATATCTATGTGAAAATGTGTAGGCGGTTCTTTTAAAATACACACGATCATTATCTCAATAACACTGGTTGATTTTTTAAGGCGTGTAATAGTAAAATTCAGTGAAAAGAATCTTGAAGTGTTTTTGGTTTGTAAGGCAGTTGAAAGAAGATTTTGTCACATAAAAAAAGAGATATGCACTGAAGAGAAAACCCACTAGAAACCGAGGAGGTAGGGCAGGATAGATATCGCCTCCCTCTAAATGCCAAACAGTCAATTTCACCTTCAGGTATAACTCTGACCTAAACAAACTGGTTACCACTCACGAGGTGTGCAACATAGATGGCACTGAAATAGAAACCAAGTCAGAAATTAAATATCTTGGCGTCATTCTATCCGCTGATCTTTCCTGGTCGTCTCATATCTTGATGATTTCTTAGAAAATATTCCGTCTTACCTTCTACATCAAGAAGTTAAGACATGTTTGGAATAACCCAACCCTTACTCCTACGATTCGTTAACTCTTGCATCCTGCCTATTATTCTCTATTGTTCCTCCATATCTTTTCCAGGGTTACAGAAGAAAGACTATACCTTATTACGCAGGATGTTAAAGGTTGTCAGCAGGGTAAGCAACGTGCCACTGAACCAAGCTTGTTAATCTCCTGGTCGACAGGCACTTGGACTCATGTGAAAATTGGGCTAAATCCATTTTATCTAACTCACACCACCCTCTTCATTCACAACTCTCCCCTTGTATCTCATCAGGAAGGCAAACCAGAAACCTATATAGAAAACTATATGCTCACACTAGCAAGTACAAAAACTCAACCATACCCTATTTAGCTCGTGTCCTGTGCGATAAAGAAAGCATTAGACGTGAAACTTATAACAGTCAGCAGAACAACTGGATCTCGTCTTTCCAACTCACATAATTTATAGGTACAACGTTTCCTTTCTCTCGTTTCCTTTTCTTTCTTTCTTTTTTCTCTGTTATGTGCTGCTTTGATTCTTTCATCCTTACAAACTCTATTTAAAACATTCTTCTTCGTTCTTTCACACTCTGTATATCTCGACCATTTTGTTACCGCTTACGCCAGTAAATATGCTAGCATCTACTTTTCTAGTACCTTCAAACACTTCAAACACATGCCAATATGTTGTTATCCTAATGAACTGAGATTTCCTTAATCTATGTAGAATTTTATTTATAGTTAATGTACAAACTGGATGCAATACTGTAGTGAAATGCTGAGAATTCCATTCTGTATGACAAGTACTGTTTTGGAATAAAACAAGTTATTATTATTATTCTAGTTCGCCACTCTCCAGCAAACCTCTCAGGCATTCGACACAACAACCTCAGTTTATGAGTGATGCTGGTTGACCGATCAGCTATTGGCTTGGAATTAAACGATCACGAAATGCTTAGCCTACCAGGTGATCTGGCGGTGTTCCCCTGACTTCATGTCTCCAGATCATCTGTCAAGGGTGATCGGAAAGTAGGCGACTTTATGGTTTTGTGAAGGGAGAGATGGTAGGGTTTTACGCCATAAATATGTCTTCTGCCTTGATAATGTGGCTCAGATGCTGAAACACTTGACTTTCGTGTAATTAGTCTCAGATCCAAATCCGACACCAACTATCTCAACTTGAGCAGTATTACCAATAAACCTCATACAATAAGCCCCATCTATAGCCTGATACATCAGGAGATATCTCAATTTTACTCACTTATATCGAATCACGCAATAGGAGGGGGTGATTCGATACAATAACCATGGAATGTCTTTGAAACACTTGAGGATATAAAGTCTGTCTGTCGGGGAGGCTTCGTGTACTACTGCTGGAAGTTTGTGGACGGTTGTTACTTCCCGGCTGCCCACATCGTGGAGGTCAATTGATTATTCAGGTACCTGAAACAGAAAGAGGGTTAGTGTTGTGTGACCATAGAGCCCAAAGGGACAAATGCTTGAGGCCGGCCGTCACACATGGCCTGTATGAAATGATTTGTGGGATTGGTTCAATATTAGTAAGCTTACCGCCGCTCACGGACCACCGTAGGGTAATTCGGGTCGACCTTGTTTAATTCCCTCTCTCTAGAGTGGAGGGGCAGCATAGCTGGCAGGCATGTTGGTTGTCTGAGGGAAACACCTCACTGCGGCTGTTACATCCCTGTTCCCCAGTGGCAGTACGACTTCGCCCACCGACTCCCAGCATAGTGTAAAAAATAAAAATTTTTACGTTATTCCGGTGACTGCTTTTAGTCTAATCTCTGTCCTAACAACCTTCGTGGCACGGTAGGATCTACAGGAACAGCCAGTGTAGCTTGTTAGATCATTGAGATATGCAAGCCTGACCACCACGTCAAGGTAGCAGCTATCGGTAGGATTTAAAGACAGTGTAGCGGTAAATAATTCCCCAAAATTATTGACCACAGCAATCATCACTGAGCATTGGATGCTTACCCTCACTGTTTAAGTCGACTTGTCTAGCTAAAGGCTTCCAGTCAAGCATTCACGCCATTTGGTACTCCGTCGTGTCACATTCGTGCACGATCACTAGCCAGCTGAGCAATCATCTCGGGGTTCCAAAATATATCTCATAATCCGCACGATCAAATCGTGCCTTTTGCTTTGCCTTTGGTTTACGCGGAACGAATATTATAGAAGTTGTAGGTATTCGATCTTGCGTTAGTATACTTCATACTATCCGTAAACGTCAATACCATCACAGCCTCTCAAACAGAATCGGCGTCATAGTTTCTCAATAGCCTCCTCTAACTACTCATAATGAATGATAATAGAGACAGTAAACAGAGGTGTGAAACAAAGGAATAGTAATAACGAAGAAAAATATAGTTTCATTGGAAATTATAGGTCACAAGGAGTGTATGCATCTTAGCCTATCCATTGAGAACAACTTTGAGATATATCAAACCAAGCGTATCCAGCCTTCATTGGTTTTTACCGTCCGGATTACTCCAACCAGGAAGTCTACACCTTCATACGTGGCTGGCTCAAACGAACTGTGTGGATTTGATTGATTGATGAGGCCATGCTTTGGTTTGACCAACACTAACTCTTTTCAAACCTGATCCATTCTATGTCATCATCTAACACCGCCCGTCAGTCGAGGAAGGCGATGGCTAGTCAGGCGTGCGTAACACCTATCCTAACTATCTCAGTCGATGTAGCTTCACAAGCTCGTCGATTGACTTCCGCTCCTTACCTAGCACTCGACCGATGCCTAACCTCAATATTACTCACCCTATTACACTCAGCTGTATTTTGTTGGCGTTTTCACCTAGGAGAGAGGACTATATCATCTGTATATTCTAAGTCAGCGAGATTGTTCCCTTAATGGTGACAAGTCTCTGAAGTGAGTTTCAGTTAAGTTGATTGGTACATCTATGGTGAAATTGAATAGAAAAGAGATAAGTTGTACCCTTTGAGCATAGTTGGCGATAAAGCCTGTACAATGTCAGTTCATCATTCAAGGAGAAATGTTAAGTGTAGTCAAGTAACGAAGTTACATATGTTTCTAACTGGCATAAAAGAGTTACTAACACAACTAGCTTCGCTTTCCAATGGAGTTAGTCACTAACGTGCCTCACACCAACAATTTTGTGTGTACATGAGGGACGATGACATTATATAACTAGCAAGCTAAGACACGGTAGGTGGAGTGAGTTTAGTTGAAACAACATTACAGTGTTGCTGAAAGTTGAGTGAATTAACGACTGAGCTACAAGCTTGTCTGTTCATCTCAAAGGCTATGGAGTAATTTCGAATCGTTTCTATATGACACGTCTTTAGCTTTATTTTATGTATAGAGACATGTGGGATTCATCACAGAATTCGACATCGTATAAAATCTAGAATCTCTCTTAATGATGTTTCAAGCTACCGTCTGAACTCATCTTTCTGGAATAAGATTTCGACGCGTCAGTCTATGTACCATACACATTAGGCGAAAGCTGATGGTGTCATCCAGATTGAAGTAGGTAGAGTTGGACTAGAAACGCGCGAATGAATTGACTGTAAGTGAAGTGATTCAGACAATGAGCTACTTCTATGGATTCAGGTGGATATGAGCATCAAACTCTTAGGTATACTCGGTGGTATTGTGTATTTATAATTTTGGAAACAAAACTCTAGTCACGTCTCCATGAGTCAGAGGTGTTCTAGGACGTCCAGCTCTTCTGGCGCAAAGGAATTCATACAGAGTCCCTAGCCTGCCTGTAGAAGTACTGAGGTCTCTAGAATTTCTAATGCTATCACACTTACTCGACTTAGACATGCAGAATAAAAGTTAACATCACAAAATCAGCTTATGTGCATAGACACTATAGCGTAAGGTTAGGTTAGACAGATATTCCTAGAGTCTGGCATTTCAAAACGATTCGAGTCTATGTTCAAAGTACTCTACGCAACATATGTCAGGCCTCATCTAGAATGCCACATACAAGCGGTTAGTCCATGCTTCAAGAAGGAGTGACATATCTTAGGAAGAGTTCAACGGGTAGGAACCAAATTAGGTGGTGGTATCTCACACCTTCCTTATGACAATAGAATGGAGCATTTAAATCTTTCCCGTTATCATACCGAAGGAAGACAGGTGACTAGAAATACATGCGGGATTCAGATTCCCTCACAGAGTGGTCAATGACTGGAACTCCTTACCTGATTCAGTAGTATCGGATCCATCGATGAAGGCTTTCAAAGAGAAGTTAGATCACTAAAGAAGTACATTTTGCAAGGGTTAACACAGGTCACCAGAGCCTACCATCCTTACCTCACCTGAATTTCCTCAGTTTTCTGAAGCAATACACCATTTCTCACTAGAACTATAGATTTAGTAGGATTAGACATCAGAACGACCAACCTACGCAGGGCGATAGAATGGCAACAGCTCAAAGTGGTATGAACTTCAAGATACCATAGGGATGTTGGAGAAATGCTCAACAGTGTACAAGCCTATCTCAAGTAACTGGGTTCAACATGAAAGTTTGCACAGATAAGCAGCAGTTCCAGTTGTCATACTGTGTGAATGAGGGGGAACCAGTAGTAATCCAGCAGAACCATAAAGTCTTGTGATATATGAAAAATCAAAAGGAGTGACTTCGTCTGTGGTGCTTAGAACAACTTGCAGCCATATCCATCAACTGTCTCCAACCGTTGGTTCTTAGAATCTCAAGGACCCTGAGCAGGAAGTCCACAACTCCCTACACTGTTGGATGACTGTCATGAACTAACTGTTATAGAATTCATTGACTGATGAAGCCATGTTTTGGTTTGACCACCACTAGCTAACATTGGGGCGAACAGAATGGGCCTAAGCTAATACACTATCTTCAGAACGACAATGACAGGTCTCTCACAAGCATTGACAAACAGCAGAGACGTGCAAGTACCACCCAAACTTCGCAACGAAAACCACTCAACGCATAACATACTCCACAAACATCATTTCAGCTTACAATGACAAGCAATACCAAAGCAAAAGGCAAAACCACTTGTATAATAACAGTAACATTTTCAAACTTACAATAACTTAACAATCAAGAAATGAACAATAACACTGGTAGTAATAGTAATAATAATAGTAACCATAATAGATTAGATATTAGAATCTCCAATTACATAATAAGAGAGGAATTTAAAACACAACTGTTTGTTGATGTACATAAACTCACAGTGTGTATATATATATGACACAAAAATATAATAGTAAGAGAAAAACAATAACAAATCGAATGTATACAAAGTATATAGGAAGGAATTGAAACGTTATAGGGTTTCATCGAAGTGGTTGTTGTTGTTGTTGGCATCGTTTCGGGGAGTTAGAACATTTTTAAATGCAATAAAACCTGTACAACTGAGTTATCAAAAACAATATATGTCACGAACTCAACAAAAAGAGAGAAACAAACAAAACAAAGTCAACTATTCTGTTGTTCACTCTTCTTCTCCTTCATCAGCTTCTCCGTCCTCTTCATCCTCGAGTTCTGCACCATTCTCATCACCACCACCAACACTTGTCACTGTACTACAATCTGGATTTTGAGATTCCGATGCACCAACTGCCGTGGAATTTGAAACAGATCCTGCAACTCTCTTTTTTGGTACATACGTGCCTGCTCGATATTTTATCATATCCTAAAGGAAGGCAAGTGTATGTGGTGTTGAACCACAAAAAACAGATGCTTTAACCTACCTCTTCATACCGTTGCTTATCTTTTTGCGCTAAAAGTTCATATTTAGCTTTATCTTGACAACTTTCCCATTGACGGCCAAGTTCTTTAGCGACATCAGCAACTTTCCAATCAGGATTACTCTCTCTGACTTTTGAACGGAATTCATCACAAAAGAAAAAGAAAGCGGACCAAGCTCGTGTAGGAACGGATGGATCTTTTGGACCTTTCCTTTTCTTGCCTTTTTTCATACCATCTGGTGGAATATAATCATTCATTTCTCGATTAAATCTTTCTCTATCCATAGCAGCTAAATCTTCAAAGCGTTTTTTCTCTTTTGGTGTCATAAGCTAAAGTTTTTATTTTAATCATTAAAAAGAGATACACCACTTACATTCCAGCGTTCTGCACATTTCTTTGAAAAATCACGAAATACAATCTGTTCACCAGGATGCTTCTTTTTGTGTTCTTCTCGAATGACTTGAACAAAGCAAGCATACGCTGACATAGGACCTTTAGGCTTATTCTTATCTTTAACTATTTTATTCATGGCTTATAATTTTAAGTGAGTCTGTAAAGGAAGATAATACTTCAATATTAGATAGTGCATTGCATAATATAGTGCATAAATATAATGGCTTATAGCTACTGTTAATATAAGGCGCAGACTTACCCGTCAATACAATACAAAGGATGGCTAGGCGTAAGCAAATCTCTATCGGATAGCAAAGCTAATACAAGCCTCTATTGCAGACTAGATAGGGAAGGCTGCATACGGAAACAAGATAGCAATGGCTAAAGCAGACCGTTGCAATCAATCTAACATAGGCAGGTCAAAGAGGCAGGCAGCCAATCAGATTTAAGTTTTTGTATAAAGATGGCTGCGCTACAAATTATACCGAATATACATTATTTCTTCAATTTTTTAAATAAAAATTAAATTTTTCCTGAAAAATATCCATTTTTTATTATTCAAGATGAGAGCTTGTTTTTATTAATTATAAAATTACGAGGCAATTCGATTTGTTTACTTTGGCGCTAAAACTGTCTAAATGATAAATTATGACTGAAAATTTGTCTACACAGCTCTCAAAAACATTTTATCCTATAGATGAACGTGTTGGAGCGTCTATGAGAGTTGTATCTGGCCATCAAAGCAGGCATAAACAGAAGCATATAGCCTTTACAAGTATATTATGTAGCGTATTACTAATATGATTTAGTTTCATTAACAAAACCAACTAGTATTCAAGTATATTTGATTAAAGTTACTGAAAAAAATGAAATCAAAAAAGTATTGCTTTGCAATGTTAAGAATATAAGGAAAATTGACTGCAGGGATACAAAGACTCAACCCAGTTATGAGTTGCAGATTGTTACAGAAAATAAAGTTAGTTGATTTTGATAGCTAACTTGTTATTTCTATTATTAACATGTCTTCTAAGTATTTCTTGTTGAGTACTTCAGTGGTTGAGTAGGTAATATATTGTAAACATTTTCACATGTCATGCTCCTGAACACGACTAGTTTAGTGGGATTGAAAACACTGTAAGGTGTGTTATAGGGTTACAGAACATTCGAGGCATTTGAAGTTGTGGTATTTGCTTTTAGCACAGACCATTGAGTCACAATGCTTCCAAATAACCTCTAGCCATATGTACCAACCTCAATACTTATCATCAATGTTCAGATTTAGATTCAGATTTATTTGTTGAGGATAGGAGGCTTTGAGCCTATGTTAATCCTTTTCTAGTAAATTTCTGTGGTTGTCCAAACCTTTCTTGAACTAATTAGTTGTGGTTGCAGACACCACTTCTTCTGGGAGTCGGTTCCAATTGTTTATGACTGTGACAACCAGTACTCAACAGCAATATGATTTCTTCTTGGCTATTGAACTCTCCTATGTCCTCTAATGTTTTCCGACCTGTTTGGAGGGAAAAAAGAGAACAGGTCAGGTCCGTAGACATTATTTAAAAATTTAAACATTGTGATTAAATCTCCTCTCTGCTTACGGTATGACAGGGAGAAGAGTTTTAAACTCTTTAATGTTTCCTCGTATAAGTTAGTCATGCCGTGAACCATACGTGTTGCCGTCCTTTGAACCCTTTCTAGAATGTGAGTCCCCTCTTAGACAAGGACTGGCGGCCTGGATGCAGTTTCCGAGTCTTGACCTCACCAGAGATGCAAATAAGGAGGTGAACATATCTCTGGTGATTCTAGTAAAGGCTCTACGAATTGCCCATAAGGACCTGAAACTACGTGCAGCCACCGCGCGACAGTGTACTGTAGCTTTTAAGTCGTAGCTAACTACGTCACCTAAGTCCAAGTGAATCTGAACTGATGGAAGTGTTATTCCGTCTAGTTCGTAGGAGCTGGTGCTTGCTTGCCGATGCGCATAGAGAATTATGCTGTGTAAATTAATGTACCTATATGTTTTAAAATACAATTTCTTAGTGAACCCACCAGTTTTGGTAACCCTCCACTCCGATTCGCTAATTAAGTTCACTTTAAAGGATTTTGGGTGACCACCTCTGTAGTTTATAACTCCCTCAGTTATTGAAAAATACGTGTAATATATTGACATGTATCAATTTGTGGTGCCCGTTTTGATCATAGCTTTTGAGACCGTAGACCTTATGGTCGTGCGAGGCTTAGAGAATAACATTCGAGAGACTCACATAGTTTCAGGCGAACCTGCAGATTTCTCGACTGGGTTTTAAGTGACCTTAATGCTAGACTAGCTGTCTTTGGTCATAGGTGCCTGCGTTCTATTTCCGTGTAAAGTGGCATAATAGGTGAGCAACATGGAGGTTAAGCGTCGAGTTCTAGGTAAACGGGGGAAATCAATCGACGAAGTCGTGAAGTTACAAAGACTGAGATGGTTAGGACATGGGTTACGTATGCACGCCTAGTCATCGCCTTCCTCGACTAACGGGCAATGTTAGCAGTATAGGGTCAGGCTGGAAAAAAGCTAGCGGCGGTCAAACAAAACTTGGCCTCACCAGTCAATGAAATCCACAACAGTTGGTCTAAGCCACGTAGGAAGGTGTAGACTTCCAGGCTGGGGTCCTCGGGACGGTAAAAACCAATGGTTGGAAACAATTGGTGACATGGCTCAAAATCGTTCTCAGTGGCGTAGATGCATCCACCCCCTGTGACTTAGATCTTCAATGAAACTGTTTTGTATTTCTTTATTACTCCTTTGTCTCACACCTCTGCTCACTGTTTCTATTATGCTTTCTTGTACTTTCTTCTCTTGCTTCGCGTGCTACACGGAATGTGGCGACTTGAACTTCTGCACATTTGTGCAAAGTTCTATGTCGAAACAGACAATGCTAGATACACCTACCCGCCTTCAATATTAATTGTATCTTTTGATTCATGGGTTACTCCTGCAATCTAGATGTTTGTGATGCAGTGTTTTTTTATTGACTTTCTCTCCTTAAGAAGGTAGTATACTTGATTCCCAGTAATGTCGTGTTAGGATTTATGTTACATCATTTGACAAGTCTTTGTTTAGTGGTGTTAGTCTAGGAAGTTTACTTTGTCCATTCGCAACAGATATTTTTTATAGTGTTCAGTATTTCCATATAGCTGACCTTCCAAGAGATACCTAGGTGGCCGAAATTGTCAAAAGGCGTCCACCTCAGTGAGTTAAAGAACTCCAGTTTTAAACCTATGCGGCGCTTATGCTACAAGATTCGGAGGAAACGAATAGTGTATGAACCGGTCTTGACCACTGGCAACCTTTGAAACGCCTCTCCTTGTGTTGTCGTACTGTTTTTCTGCGAGGGTGGGGAAGGTATCGGATTTCAAGTCAAATGCCCAAGAAGTGGTTCTTCAAGGCATCTATCTGCTTCGGTCTGTTCCACAGCAGTATTCCAATACTCATGCGATAATAATTCATTAAATAATTCTTTTGCGTTGCAAGTTTGAGGTTTGAAGTTTCACCCAGCGGTGGGTTTATTTTTACGGGGTATATTTGCTAGCCTTACACCCAACCTTCTCTTTTTGTAGGGTTTATAAAGTGCTAAGCGAGGTTTGGGAGTACATCAGCCTGATACTCATGCGAGGGTGATACATATCTGTGTGCCTACCTTATACCAGGTTCCAGTTTTAAATAAGGTAGAATAATAGTTGTAAGTAGGTTGAACTACTTACTTAAGGTGTTTTACCCAACATTGTATTCGGTTCTCTTGAAGAGTTATCGAATCTTAATTCTTCTTGGTGTTCGTTTTACCTACCACAGCCTTTGCAAAACTTGCTTATGAAGCTTATTCAGTTGGTAGGCATTATTTAGTAGTAGTCACTTGTCTGGTGCGTCGTTGGGACAGCCGTAGAGTGTTCGCCGACCATGCATGTGGTTCGGGGTTGAATTCCTGTCCACAGACGCTCTCCTTTACCTCGCTAAGCCGGTAGTAAGACTGGTATAGAGGGACGGTTAGGCTGGGCATGAGGCTAGCAGCCACATCCTGTAAAAATAATCACCACTGCTACAGAAACTTCAAGACTCTAGCTTGTAGGCGCCCCTTGTTCCACTGGGAACATAAAGGAATAAAAAACAGTGCCGTGTATATTTCTTTATCTTTCGTCATCCATTGAGGTTCATGGTAGTTGCGACGGCTTTAAAGCAAAGCTCGTCTTCATGATTGTCATCTTTCCAGCCTTCTGTGAGATCAGTCATCTTCCGAAAATCTGGCCTTTTACTATAGTTTGACTGCAGGTTACCACCAGCTGTCTCCAGTATTTCTGCTTGAGACTAAGTTTGTTGCCAGGCTTCTCCAGGACTCATATTGGGAAGTCTCTTGGCTCATTAACTTAATCGTTCAACTTTCAACCATTTGGCCTAGTGTTTGATTAAAGCTCCACCTATACCAGCTTGAGCAACTGAGTAGTACGTCACGTCAGCCCTAACATAATAGGTCTAGTTGATATCATCATGTTTGTTCCATGTGACTATTATTTCTCCCGTACATTTCTGCTTCTTCGGGTTCTTTTCAATCTCTTCTGTTGTCTACCTTTGTCTGTCTGTTTTCGACATAGAACTTTGCACCGATGTGTGGCAGTTCAAATCGCCACACTCTATGTAGCACACAAAGCCAGAGAAGAAAGTACAAGAAAAGCATAATAGAGACAGCAAACAGAGATGTGAGACAAAGCAATAGTAATAGCGAAGAACAATATAGTTTCATTGGAAATCATAAGTCACAAGGAGTGGATGCATCTGCGCTGGCCACTGAGGACGATTTTGAGCCATGTCCCCAATTGTTTCATACCATTGATTTTTACCATCCCGAGGACCACAACCCTGTTGGCTGTTCTTTCCTGTAGGTCATCTGTTCTTTAATATGGACTTAAGACAGCTGTCGATGAAAATTTACATCAACCTGTTGGAAATGAAGTTCTGTTTTGCCTTTCTGAAACTTTGCCTTTGACGTCCTCATTGATCCCCACCAGTAGAAACGATGCTGCCTAAATAAGTGTAGAAAGTGACCTCCTTCAGATTTCTTGCATTAGTGGTACTCAGTGCTTGTTAATATTGATGTTCGGGTGTCTACTCTGTGGTGGCCAAACAAAAACATGGCCTCATCAATCCATGAAATCCTTGACAGTTAAACTGAGTCAGGTAGGGAGATGCAGACTTCCGGGTTGGGGCCCTCGGGACTCCAGGAATCAATGGCTGGAGACAATAGGTGACACGGCTCAAAATCGTTGTCAATGGCCAGCGCAGATGTATTCAGTCTCTTTAATCTTTCATATTCCTTTCTACCATTACCCATTATTCTGTTTCACTCTTATACTTGTCAGACTGTATTGATTCTCTTCACTCATCTTCTTGTCTACCTTTGTGTGCTATTTGGAAGGTGGCAACTCGAACTGGTGCACTTCGGTGCCAAGTTCTATGCTGAATCCAGACAGACAAACAGACTACTCTGTGTTTATTTGAAGCTCTCTCTCTCTCATCACTGCTTCTGCTTCCAACTTGGTGATTTCCGCCTGCATATCTGCAAGTTTATATGACATTAGATACAAATCGTTTACAAACCCCAGGTCTTGTAGTCTTCTTGTCTATCCAGTGCATGCCAGTCCTGTAGCTCCTTGCAGCCTGTCGCATAAATCGAATCCACCACGACCAGAAGTATCATCGGTGATAGTAGACAGACAGCCCTTGTCTTACTCCTGTCTTTGCTTCAAAGTCTTGGCTGAGTTTTCTTTTGTGAATCACTCGGTATGTAATTGTTGAGTGAAGTTGATAAAGGTTTGGGGGATTCCTTGCTATTGGAGAAAAATGCTCAGGAAGGCTTCGTGTGCTTTTGGAAATGTGTCGGCGATTGTTACTTCCCAGTTGCCCACACCGTGGAAAGAGAGGTTAATGTTGCGTGACCACACAGCCCAGGGGACAACTGCTTGAGGCCGGCCGGTCGCACACGGCCTGTATGAACTAGTTTCTTGGATTGGTTCTGTATTAGTAAACTTACCACCGGTTACGGACCACCGTAGGTGTGGTAAGTCGGGATGTACAATTTTCGGGGTCGACCTTTTCTAACCCCCTCTCTCCGTAGTTGATAGACTGCATAGCTGACTGGCATGCTGGTCATTTGAGAGAAACACCTTACTGTGGCTGTTACTTCCCTGTTCCCCAGTGGCAGTACGACTTCTCCCACAGACCCCCAGCATAGTGTAGATAAGAAAAATTCTTACACTATTCCGGTAACTGCTGTTAGCCTAGTCGCTATCCTAACAACCGTGTTGGTATGGTGGGACCTACAGGAACAATAGTCTGTCTGTCTGTTTTCGACATAGAACTTTGCACATACGTGCGGCAGTTCAAGTCACCACACTCCATGTAGCACACAAAGCCAGAGAAGAAAGTACAAGAAAAGCATAATAGAGACAGTAGACAGAGATGTGAGACAAAGCAATAGTAATAGCGAAGAACAATATAGTTTCATTGGAAATCATAAGTCACAAGGAGTGGATGCATCTGCGCTGGCCACTGAGAACGATTTTGAGCCATGTCACCAATTGTTTCCAACCATAGATTTTTACCGTCCCGAGGACCACAACCCTGTTGGCTGTTCTTTCCTGTAGGTCATCTGTTCTTTAATATGGACTTAAGACAGCTGTCGATGAAAATTTACATCAACCTGTTGGAAATGAAGTTCTGTTTTGCCTTTCTGAAACTTTGCCTTTGACGTCCTCATTGATCCCCACCAGTAGAAACGATGCTGCCTAAATAAGTGTAGAAAGTGACCTCCTTCAGATTTCTTGCATTAGTGGTACTCAGTGCTTGTTAATATTGATGTTCGGGTGTCTACTCTGTGGTGGCCAAACAAAAACATGGCCTCATCAATCCATGAAATCCTTGACAGTTAAACTGAGTCAGGTAGGGAGATGCAGACTTCCGGGTTGGGGCCCTCGGGACTCCAGGAATCAATGGCTGGAGACAATAGGTGACACGGCTCAAAATCGTTGTCAATGGCCAGCGCAGATGTATTCAGTCTCTTTAATCTTTCATATTCCTTTCTACCATTACCCATTATTCTGTTTCACTCTTATACTTGTCAGACTGTATTGATTCTCTTCACTCATCTTCTTGTCTACCTTTGTGTGCTATTTGGAAGGTGGCAACTCGAACTGGTGCACTTCGGTGCCAAGTTCTATGCTGAATCCAGACAGACAAACAGACTACTCTGTGTTTATTTGAAGCTCTCTCTCTCTCATCACTGCTTCTGCTTCCAACTTGGTGATTTCCGCCTGCATATCTGCAAGTTTATATGACATTAGATACAAATCGTTTACAAACCCCAGGTCTTGTAGTCTTCTTGTCTATCCAGTGCATGCCAGTCCTGTAGCTCCTTGCAGCCTGTCGCATAAATCGAATCCACCACGACCAGAAGTATCATCGGTGATAGTAGACAGACAGCCCTTGTCTTACTCCTGTCTTTGCTTCAAAGTCTTGGCTGAGTTTTCTTTTGTGAATCACTCGGTATGTAATTGTTGAGTGAAGTTGATAAAGGTTTGGGGGATTCCTTGCTATTGGAGAAAAATGCTCAGGAAGGCTTCGTGTGCTTTTGGAAATGTGTCGGCGATTGTTACTTCCCAGTTGCCCACACCGTGGAAAGAGAGGTTAATGTTGCGTGACCACACAGCCCAGGGGACAACTGCTTGAGGCCGGCCGGTCGCACACGGCCTGTATGAACTAGTTTCTTGGATTGGTTCTGTATTAGTAAACTTACCACCGGTTACGGACCACCGTAGGTGTGGTAAGTCGGGATGTACAATTTTCGGGGTCGACCTTTTCTAACCCCCTCTCTCCGTAGTTGATAGACTGCATAGCTGACTGGCATGCTGGTCATTTGAGAGAAACACCTTACTGTGGCTGTTACTTCCCTGTTCCCCAGTGGCAGTACGACTTCTCCCACAGACCCCCAGCATAGTGTAGATAAGAAAAATTCTTACACTATTCCGGTAACTGCTGTTAGCCTAGTCGCTATCCTAACAACCGTGTTGGTATGGTGGGACCTACAGGAACAATAGTCTGTCTGTCTGTTTTCGACATAGAACTTTGCACATACGTGCGGCAGTTCAAGTCACCACACTCCATGTAGCACACAAAGCCAGAGAAGAAAGTACAAGAAAAGCATAATAGAGACAGTAGACAGAGATGTGAGACAAAGCAATAGTAATAGCGAAGAACAATATAGTTTCATTGGAAATCATAAGTCACAAGGAGTGGATGCATCTGCGCTGGCCACTGAGAACGATTTTGAGCCATGTCACCAATTGTTTCCAACCATAGATTTTTACCGTCCCGAGGACCACAACCTGTTGGCTGTTCTTTCCTGTAGGTCATCTGTTCTTTAATATGGACTTAAGACAGCTGTCGATGAAAATTTACATCAACCTGTTGGAAATGAAGTTCTGTTTTGCCTTTCTGAAACTTTGCCTTTGACGTCCTCATTGATCCCCACCAGTAGAAACGATGCTGCCTAAATAAGTGTAGAAAGTGACCTCCTTCAGATTTCTTGCATTAGTGGTACTCAGTGCTTGTTAATATTGATGTTCGGGTGTCTACTCTGTGGTGGCCAAACAAAAACATGGCCTCATCAATCCATGAAATCCTTGACAGTTAAACTGAGTCAGGTAGGGAGATGCAGACTTCCGGGTTGGGGCCCTCGGGACTCCAGGAATCAATGGCTGGAGACAATAGGTGACACGGCTCAAAATCGTTGTCAATGGCCAGCGCAGATGTATTCAGTCTCTTTAATCTTTCATATTCCTTTCTACCATTACCCATTATTCTGTTTCACTCTTATACTTGTCAGACTGTATTGATTCTCTTCACTCATCTTCTTGTCTACCTTTGTGTGCTATTTGGAAGGTGGCAACTCGAACTGGTGCACTTCGGTGCCAAGTTCTATGCTGAATCCAGACAGACAAACAGACTACTCTGTGTTTATTTGAAGCTCTCTCTCTCATCACTGCTTCTGCTTCCAACTTGTTGATTTCCGCCTGTATATCTGCAAGTTTATATGACATTAGATAAAAATCGTTTGCAAACCCCAGGTCTTGTAGTCTTCTTGTCTATCCAATGCATGCCAGTCCTGTAGCTCCTGCAGCCTGTCGCATAAATCGAATCCACCACGATCAGAAGTATCACCGGTGATAGTAGGCAGACAGCCTTTGTCTTACTCCTGTCTTTGCTTCAAAGTCTTGGCTAAGCTTTCTTTTGTGAATCACTCGGTATGTAATTGTTGAGTGAAGTTGATAAAGGTTTGGGGGATTCCTTGCTATTGGAGAAAAATGCTCAGGAAGGCTTCGTGTGCTTTTGGAAATGTGTTGGCGATTGTTACTTCCCAGTTGCCCACACCGTGGAAAGAGAGGTTAATGTTACGTGACCACACAGCCCAGGGGACAACTGCTTGAGGCCGGCCGGTCACACACGGCCTGTATGAACTAGTTTCTTGGATTGGTTCTGTATTAGTAAACTTACCACCGATTACGGACCACCGTAGGTGTGGTAAGTCGGGATGTACAATTTTTGGGGTCGACCTTTTCTAACCCCTCTCTCCGAGTTGATAGACTGCATAGCTGACTGGCATGCTGGTCATTTGAGAGAAACACCTTACTGTGGCTGTTACATCCCTGTTCCCCAGTGGCAGTACGACTTCTCCCACAGACCCCAGCATAGTGTAGATAAGAAAAGTTCTTACACTATTCCGGTAACTGCTTTTAGCCTAGTCGCTATCCTAACAACCGTGTTGGTATGGTGGGACCTACAGGAACAATAGTCTGTCTGTCTGTTTTCGACATAGAACTTTGCACATACGTGCGGCAGTTCAAGTCACCACACTCCATGTAGCACACAAAGCCAGAGAAGAAAGTACAAGAAAAGCATAATAAAATAATATGTAAGTCCGACCACCAAGTCAAAGTAGCAGCTATCGGTCAGGAGTCAATCAGTTCGGGCATTCCGTAGTGTGGGAGAAGTTTCCAGATCACTTCACAATCGACACTGTCGAAGGCCTTTTCATCAAATCACCCTGTTCCGTGTTTTCGGTGAGATATGCTTGTGTCTGCTTTCTCTTCATATTTTGAAACACATCGATATGCACTCTTATTTTTCCATCAAAATTAATTTTTATTTTATTCTCTTTTTATTATTATTTCTAGACATGGGTGTTTAACGCGTCAAAGTTAGAAGAGAAACGACAGTTTATCAGCTTATTTTGTCGTATATTCGCTACACTGTTACCGCATATTTTCAAAGATGTTGAGCTGGTCAATTTTCCACAGAATATTAATATATCACCTATTGGACAAAATGAATCGTTAGATGTCTTGTTAAGTAAGTGGAATTTTTATTTTTATTTTTTTTAATTTATCAATTAATACCTCTTTTTTGTTGTTGTTGTTCATGTTACTCTTGGATTACGTAATACTGGAATGTGTGTATTATGCATGTAGGTAATTGATTTTTAAGCAGGGTATTTTTCGTTTAGTGTTCGAGTCAACTTTGTATAACATGAACAGCTCAGCTTCTAAAAGTTAGGTGGTGCATGTACTCGAAAAGTTATTGTTTTACCATCAATTATTATGATTATTGTTCCCTTGGGTTCCTAGTAGAACATAGGGCTTCAACTGCTTGTCTCCACTTGCTTCTGTCTTCCTTCTGCTGTACTTTTCACCTGAATCCATGTTAGTCCATAATGTTTCAACTCCTATTCACACGATCTCCTCCATGTCATCCTTGAACTGACGTCCCACTCGCCGCTTTCCTTTCGGCCTGGTTCCACTCGAGGGCTTGACGCGCGAAGTAACCAACCTCCTCAACGAGTGTCCAATCCATCTCCACTTTCTCCTGCATATTTGTTGGTTGGCGATTGGTTCTTGTTTTGTTTGTTTGTTCCCATAGTTTCTTGTTGGTGATTCTTTCCCGCCCGGCCATCTCATCTTCAGTATAGAGTCAGCGAATACAGTTGTTGGTTGATAAAGGTCTGCAACAGGCTGTTGGAAATATTCTTTGTGACCCACCCGCCAAGTTTCTGATCCGTATAGAACAGCTGACTGACTTGACGTTTGTATTGAAAATTCGACCGGATTTTGTTGTTGATGCTGAGTGACAGCGGAAGATTTCCAGATTGGTTTCAGGCTGATGAATGTGTTTCTCGCCTGCCTTCCCGATGATTCTCGCTCGTCCGTTCCGACTTCGTGTAGTTGAGACAATGCTCCCTAGATAAGTGAATGAAGTTAACCTCTTTTAAGTTCCTCCCGTTGGTGGTGATTGGCACTGGATGTAGTTGGTTGGTTATTTTCGTCACTTCCGTCTTGTCTATGTTCACTTGGAGTCCTGTCTTCGCCGGCTGCTTCTTCGACCAATTTGTCGGTTTTCGCTTGTAAGTCCTAGATTTTGTGTGACATCCACCCATGTATTCCTCGTTATCAGTTTCCTGTGGTTCCACGATTGACTTCTCACAAGGTTTCATTTCCTCTTCAAATGACCTTTATGTCAGACACATGCTCATTCCATTGCTTCTCATCCAGGTTCAACTCAGGGGGCCTGGCGTGTTATTCCCCTTTGAAGGTCTTCTCAGAGCATATGCTCAATCCATCTGTATTTCCTTCAGCATGTTTGTGGAAAGGAAGTTTTAGGCTTGTTTCCCGCCAGAGTTTCATATTTGCCATAGGTTAGGTTAAGTAGTTTCAACAAAGAGCTTTGCACAGATGTACAGCAGTTCCAGTTGCCACACTCCCTCCATGTAGCACACAAATCAAGAGAAGGTAGTAAAGAGAGATTCCAAAGAAAGATGGTCAACAGAAGTTTGAGTGGGGGAAAAGAATGGTAATGTGGAAGAACGATTTAGTTTCATTGGATATTATAAATCACAAAGAGTGAATGCATCTGTGCCATCCACCACCGAGAACGACGATTTCGAGCCAAATCACCAGTTGTCTCGAGCTTTCGTTGGTTTGCACTATCCCGAGGAAGCCAACCAGTCAGGAAATCTTCACCTCCTACGTAGATGGCTGGCTGACTTTAACTTTTATGGATTTCATTGACTAAGGAGGCCGTGTTTTGGTTCAACCATCACTGGCTAACTCTTTTTCAACCTGACCCTATGTCAGCTTATATTACCTGTCGGGTAGGCGACGGTGAGAAATGCATGCGTAACACGTGTCCTAGCCATCGCGTCAATCGATGTAACTTCACAGCCTAATTGACTGATTTCCCCTCCTCACCTAGCACTCGACCGACGCCTAACGTCAATATTACTCACCTTATTATACCATATCACACGGGAGATAGAACGCAGATACCTATAATTAAAGACAGTTAGTCAGGCTTTTCATGTCTTCCACTTTCAATGACGATGTCTTACCACTTGCAGTGCCCATATGGGCGGGCGTTTATAGTTTCTGCCTGTGGTGACCTTCCGTGTTAAGTCAAGGAAAGTGTTGATAAAGGTGTACAGTAGAGTCTGTTAAAAGTAATTCTCTGAATGCTGAGGATAATTTGGATAGAACACCTACTCAGTTTAAACACGTATCAAATTTCATGATGTTTTTTTATTCCTTTACGTTCCCAGGGGAACATAGAGCGCCTTCAGGCTAGAGGCTTGAAGTTTCTGTAGCATTGGTGATTATTTTTACAGGATTGGGTTACTAGCCTCATGTCCAGCCTAACCTTCCGTCTTTACCAGTTTTAATACCGGCTTAGCGAGGTAAAGGCGTGCGTCAGTGGCCGGAAATCGAACTCCGGACCACATGTGGCGTGGTTGGCCAGCAGTCTATCGCTGTGCCACCGATGCATTGTCATATAGCTGTTGCGAATTTAGTGTCTTTTGTAAATTATAATTTGTGTGATGTTTTTATTATATTAACGTTCCCGGCCGATAACTGCTACCTTGTCGTGGTGGCCGGGCTTGAATACCGTAATTACCCAACATGCTAAACTGACTGGGATTCTGCCCCTGCAGGTCCTACCATGTCAGGAAGATTGTTTGGATAGTGGTTAAACTAAAAGCAGTTACCATGGGGTACATGGGCTCCAGTATCCAGTCGGATCGAATTGCGTATGAACCCATATGGGTCACCGGAAACGATTAGAATGCAGCTCCTGACGCTGCTCCGCTGCCTTGCGGATTAGGCTCCAAGTTAAAGGCTCCGGGGGTGGTCCCTTAATAAAACCACCTGCTTCGGTCTGGGCGCCCGGGTAGTATTTCAGCCCTCACACAATGAATTGGCTAAAGCAACAAATGATCAATGAAACTTATCGCGTGCTATTACACGTGTTGCAATTTCCTTCTTTCTTCCCTTCCCGAATACTGTTTGAACTTGTTAAGCATGACTGTTTTCCTTCCAGATGAAGTTCTTTATCCGTTCTCTACTTATATATATATATATATATATTTCTCTTCTTTCTTTTTTTCTTTTGATCTATGTTGTTTTATTATCATTGTGTGGCGCATCCTTCTTGGTACTACATTGTACCAAGTTTCTATGCGTTTAAATAAATAAATAAATTGACGTTAAAACAGCCTTTGATCTTCGTCTTGTAGATATTCCTCGATGGCCAGTTACCTACCTTATTCGGATCATGAGGCCACAGCGGGGATATACTGGGATCTCTGAATAGATCAGGTGTTTGTCTTTTCAAAACATTTAGGCAAATCAATGGCTGGAGACAATAGGTGACATGGCTCAAAATCGTTGTCAATGGCGCAGATGTATTCAGTCTCTGTAATCTTTCATATTCCTTTCTACCATTACCCATTATTCTGTTTCACTTTTATACTTGTCAGACTGTATTAATTCTCTTCACTCATCTTCTTGTCTACCTCTATGTGCTATTTGGAAGGTGGCAACTCGAACTGGTGCACTTCGGTGCCAAGTTCTATGCTGAATCCAGACAGACAGAAATCATGAAAGCCCTCTAGTTTGTCCTCTAACAATCTATGAGAGATTATTCAGGATCAATCTTTTTGGTGGGGGAAGGGCAATTGAGCTCCTAACAGTTCTGAAAACGGCATCCTGTAAAACATGAATCGAAGCAGTACATATCTCTGTAGCTGCCAGTAGCTGTTTCGTAATACATTTGTGTGTCGGAATCCCACTCCATCTGCTTCTGTCTGGGGTACATGAGTAGTTTTCTCCAGACGATTTTGGTGTGTGTTTACACTATGAAATTGCTTATCCTACATTTGTGTTGATTTTCTCATTTCTTGGAGGAGGGAGGTGTTGTAACCAGGTCAAATTCTGTTTTAGTCCACAATTCATTCCTATTCAGACAATTTGGACTCCACATGATATGAAGGACTTCTGATGGTGATGATGATGACTCATTCAACCACTTGGGCCATGAGAGCTATGACCTCTTTTGTGCTACAAGTGTCAATTGTTATCTTTAATTCAATGTGGATTGAAGTGCTTGACCTCAGGTTGACATTAGAGATACCCGGCGGATACCCAGCGCTCTTCACCGGGTTGACTGTGCATTGGATGACAGTCTAGGGGAGATGGCTAAACCCTGATTCCAAACCTCCAACGACTGGCGTATAAAGCTCACCGGAGCTCACCGGCAGACGTATGGACAAAGAGCTTGTTGGATGTCCTGGATGTCTGGCCCCATTCAAAAAGGCGAATGAACCGGACTCCGGTCACCGGCTGCCAATGGATAGTGGACTCCTTACTCCACTCCTACTGCCTTGTAGGTCACACTTGGTTGTGTAAAGGCTAGAGCTGCACTCTCAAACAAAAGGCTGAGCGATTATGGGGACATCACTCGTATCAAATTCCCATGAAACTTCATGAACTCTCTTGTTCATGAAACCGGCTCATCCTCCCGTAGGAGATAGCCGAGGTAAAGTAAGTGACATTAGAGAATGCAAGTAAATCTACTTGACGCGAATGAAATGCCTATCCTGGATTTAACTGCCAGTCATCATTCACCAATTAATTTCAGACTGGTAGTAATATAAGTAGCATGACATAGTTAGTACAATTACTCAGAAGTGTACACATTTCTCAAATTCACGTCAGAATATGATCCTTCATGGTTATCAAAAGTGAATGCAACTCAGTTATACACCTAGTTTTCAAGTATCTGGTAAAATCACGTAAGACAGCGTCAATGGAGTGTTTACTTAATATTATCCTCTGCAAGAGGAGTTATGTTTCGATACTTGTGAATCGTAGAAGCGCTGGTGATTTGTCAGCATAACTCAGATGTTTGTGTACATAAAAGGCTTGTTCAGTTTGTTATTCGACAATGAATTTAGACTTCTTCCTAATTATTCGCTTCTATTTTTAGTAAGTAGTTAAAACTATTATCACTCTTATATGTTATTTTTGTACATTTCACTAGCTGTGTTCTTGCCTCCTTCACGCTTGATAGGAAGGACACTTTGTTTCTCATCTGAAAATTTTCACCTTATCGTATTACAAACCCTTGGATCATTGTCTTTAGTGATTACGTTTTACGAGTTGATCACGGATTGATATCAGTTAGAGAACCATTGAAAACCAGGGAGTACTGGACAGCTGCTGTTTCATCCTAGTTTGGGAATCATCGGCAGTACGCACCCACTGGGTTTCGAACCCAGGACCTTCGGTTACAAGGCAAGCTCGTATACCATTCAGCCACTGGAACCCGATTCAATGGCTCGTGAATTCTAACTTCTACTAATTCGTGATTTAGCGCGACCCCAACCATTGTCGTTGGTGGGACATCCATCCACACACGTGACATCTAATTGGACCTCACTGGTCACGACTTCTCACTAGAACTCAGGAAACTCCAACCTGTAGCAAGTCACTAGCGAGCATCAGATTAACTTTCTATAGTTTGGTTTGTAAGGATTAGTTATGTTTTACGAGTTGATCACGGATTGATATCAGTTAGAGAACCATTGAAAACCAGGAGTACTGGACAGCTGCTGTTTCATCCTAGTTTGGGAATCATCGGCAGTACGCACCCACTGGGTTTCGAACCCAGGACCTTCCGGTTACAAGGCAAGCTCGTATACCATTCAGCCACTGGAACCCGATTCAATGGCTCGTGAATTCTAACTTCTACTAATTCGTGATTTAGCGCGACCCCAACCATTGTCGTTGGTGGGACATCCATCCACACACGTGACATCTAATTGGACCTCACTGGTCACGACTTCTCACTAGAACTCAGGAAACTCCAACCTGTAGCAAGTCACTAGCGAGCATCAGATTAACTTTCTATAGTTTGGTTTGTAAGGATTAGTTATGTTTTACGAGTTGATCACGGATTGATATCAGTTAGAGAACCATTGAACCAGGGAGTACTGGACAGCTGCTGTTTCATCCTAGTTTGGGAATCATCGGCAGTACGCACCCACTGGGTTTCGAACCCAGGACCTTCCGGTTACAAGCAAGCTCGTATACCATTCAGCCACTGGAACCCGATTCAATGGCTCGTGAATTCTAACTTCTACTAATTCGTGATTTAGAGCGACCCCAACCATTGTCGTTGGTGGGACATCCATCCACACACGTGACATCTAATTGGACCTCACTGGTCACGACTTCTCACTAGAACTCAGGAAACTCCAACCTGTAGCAAGTCACTAGCGAGCATCAGATTAACTTTCTATAGTTTGGTTTGTAAGGATTAGTTATGTTTTACGAGTTGATCACGGATTGATATCAGTTAGAGAACCATTGAAAACCAGGGAGTACTGGACAGCTGCTGTTTCATCCTAGTTTGGGAATCATCGGCAGTACGCACCCACTGGGTTTCGAACCCAGGACCTTCCGGTTACAAGGCAAGCTCGTATACCATTCAGCCACTGGAACCCGATTCAATGGCTCGTGAATTCTAACTTCTACTAATTCGTGATTTAGCGCGACCCCAACCATTGTCGTTGGTGGGACATCCATCCACACACGTGACATCTAATTGGACCTCACTGGTCACGACTTCTCACTAGAACTCAGGAAACTCCAACCTGTAGCAAGTCACTAGCGAGCATCAGATTAACTTTCTATAGTTTGGTTTGTAAGGATTAGTTATGTTTTACGAGTTGATCACGGATTGATATCAGTTAGAGAACCATTGAAAACCAGGGAGTACTGGACAGCTGCTGTTTCATCCTAGTTTGGGAATCATCGGCAGTACGCACCCACTGGGTTTCGAACCCAGGACCTTCCGGTTACAAGGCAAGCTCGTATACCATTCAGCCACTGGAACCCGATTCAATGGCTCGTGAATTCTAACTTCTACTAATTCGTGATTTAGCGCGACCCCAACCATTGTCGTTGGTGGGACATCCATCCACACACGTGACATCTAATTGGACCTCACTGGTCACGACTTCTCACTAGAACTCAGGAAACTCCAACCTGTAGCAAGTCACTAGCGAGCATCAGATTAACTTTCTATAGTTTGGTTTGTAAGGATTAGTTATGTTTTACGAGTTGATCACGGATTGATATCAGTTAGAGAACCATTGAAAACCAGGAGTACTGGACAGCTGCTGTTTCATCCTAGTTTGGGAATCATCGGCAGTACGCACCCACTGGGTTTCGAACCCAGGACCTTCCGGTTACAAGGCAAGCTCGTATACCATTCAGCCACTGGAACCCGATTCAATGGCTCGTGAATTCTAACTTCTACTAATTCGTGATTTAGCGCGACCCCAACCATTGTCGTTGGTGGGACATCCATCCACACACGTGACATCTAATTGGACCTCACTGGTCACGACTTCTCACTAGAACTCAGGAAACTCCAACCTGTAGCAAGTCACTAGCGAGCATCAGATTAACTTTCTAGTTTGGTTTGTAAGGATTAGTTATGTTTTACGAGTTGATCACGGATTGATATCAGTTAGAGAACCATTGAAAACCAGGAGTACTGGACAGCTGCTGTTTCATCCTAGTTTGGGAATCATCGGCAGTACGCACCCACGGTTTCGAACCCGGACCTTCGGTTACAAGGCAAGCTCGTATACCATTCAGCCACTGGAACCCGATTCAATGGCTCGTGAATTCTAACTTCTACTAATTCGTGATTTAGCGCGACCCCAACCATTGTCGTTGGTGGGACATCCATCCACACACGTGACATCTAATTGGACCTCACTGGTCACGACTTCTCACTAGAACTCAGGAAACTCCAACCTGTAGCAAGTCACTAGCGAGCATCAGATTAACTTTCTATAGTTTGGTTTGTAAGGATTAGTTATGTTTTACGAGTTGATCACGGATTGATATCAGTTAGAGAACCATTGAAAACCAGGAGTACTGGACAGCTGCTGTTTCATCCTGTTTGGGAATCATCGGCAGTACGCACCCACTGGGTTTCGAACCCAGGACCTTCCGGTTACAAGGCAAGCTCGTATACCATTCAGCCACTGGAACCCGATTCAATGGCTCGTGAATTCTAACTTCTACTAATTCGTGATTTAGCGCGACCCCAACCATTGTCGTTGGTGGGACATCCATCCACACACGTGACATCTAATTGGACCTCACTGGTCACGACTTCTCACTAGAACTCAGGAAACTCCAACCTGTAGCAAGTCACTAGCGAGCATCAGATTAACTTTCTATAGTTTGGTTTGTAAGGATTAGTTATGTTTTACGAGTTGATCACGGATTGATATCAGTTAGAGAACCATTGAAAACCAGGGAGTACTGGACAGCTGCTGTTTCATCCTAGTTGGGAATCATCGGCAGTACGCACCCACTGGGTTTCGAACCCAGGACCTTCCGGTTACAAGGCAAGCTCGTATACGATTCAGCCACTGGAACCCGATTCAATGGCTCGTGAATTCTAACTTCTACTAATTCGTGATTTAGCGCGACCCCAACCATTGTCGTTGGTGGGACATCCATCCACACACGTGACATCTAATTGGACCTCACTGGTCACGACTTCTCACTAGAACTCAGGAAACTCCAACCTGTAGCAAGTCACTAGCGAGCATCAGATTAACTTTCTATAGTTTGGTTTGTAAGGATTAGTTATGTTTTACGAGTTGATCACGGATTGATATCAGTTAGAGAACCATTGAAAACCAGGGAGTACTGGACAGCTGCTGTTTCATCCTAGTTTGGGAATCATCGGCAGTACGCACCCACTGGTTTCGAACCCAGGACCTTCCGTTACAAGGCAAGCTCGTATACCATTCAGCCACTGGGACCCGATTCAATGGCTCGTGAATTCTAACTTCTACCAATTCGTGATTTAGCGCGACCCCAACCATTGTCGTTGGTGGGACATCCATCCACACACGTGACATCTAATTGGACCTCACTGGTCACGACTTCTCACTAGAACTCAGGAAACTCCAACCTGTAGCAAGTCACTAGCGAGCATCAGATTAACTTTCTATAGTTTGGTTTGTAAGGATTAGTTATGTTTTACGAGTTGATCACGGATTGATATCAGTTAGAGAACCATTGAAAACCAGGGAGTACTGGACAGCTGCTGTTTCATCCTAGTTTGGGAATCATCGGCAGTACGCACCCACTGGGTTTCGAACCCAGGACCTTCCGGTTACAAGGCAAGCTCGTATACCATTCAGCCACTGGAACCCGATTCAATGGCTCGTGAATTCTAACTTCTACTAATTCGTGATTTAGCGCGACCCCAACCATTGTCGTTGGTGGGACATCCATCCACACACGTGACATCTAATTGGACCTCACTGGTCACGACTTCTCACTAGAACTCAGGAAACTCCAACCTGTAGCAAGTCACTAGCGAGCATCAGATTAACTTTCTATAGTTTGGTTTGTAAGGATTAGTTATGTTTTACGAGTTGATCACGGATTGATATCAGTTAGAGAACCATTGAAAACCAGGGAGTACTGGACAGCTGCTGTTTCATCCTAGTTTGGGAATCATCGGCAGTACGCACCCACTGGGTTTCGAACCCAGGACCTTCCGGTTACAAGGCAAGCTCGTATACCATTCAGCCACTGGAACCCGATTCAATGGCTCGTGAATTCTAACTTCTACTAATTCGTGATTTAGCGCGACCCCAACCATTGTCGTTGGTGGGACATCCATCCACACACGTGACATCTAATTGGACCTCACTGGTCACGACTTCTCACTAGAACTCAGGAAACTCCAACCTGTAGCAAGTCACTAGCGAGCATCAGATTAACTTTCTATAGTTTGGTTTGTAAGGATTAGTTATGTTTTACGAGTTGATCACGGATTGATATCAGTTAGAGAACCATTGAAAACCAGGGAGTACTGGACAGCTGCTGTTTCATCCTAGTTTGGGAATCATCGGCAGTACGCACCCACTGGGTTTCGAACCCAGGACCTTCCGGTTACAAGGCAAGCTCGTATACCATTCAGCCACTGGAACCCGATTCAATGGCTCGTGAATTCTAACTTCTACTAATTCGTGATTTAGCGCGACCCCAACCATTGTCGTTGGTGGGACATCCATCCACACACGTGACATCTAATTGGACCTCACTGGTCACGACTTCTCACTAGAACTCAGGAAACTCCAACCTGTAGCAAGTCACTAGCGAGCATCAGATTAACTTTCTATAGTTTGGTTTGTAAGGATTAGTTATGTTTTACGAGTTGATCACGGATTGATATCAGTTAGAGAACCATTGAAAACCAGGGAGTACTGGACAGCTGCTGTTTCATCCTAGTTTGGGAATCATCGGCAGTACGCACCCACTGGGTTTCGAACCCAGGACCTTCCGGTTACAAGGCAAGCTCGTATACCATTCAGCCACTGGAACCCGATTCAATGGCTCGTGAATTCTAACTTCTACTAATTCGTGATTTAGCGCGACCCCAACCATTGTCGTTGGTGGGACATCCATCCACACACGTGACATCTAATTGGACCTCACTGGTCACGACTTCTCACTAGAACTCAGGAAACTCCAACCTTAGCAAGTCACTAGCGAGCATCAGATTAACTTTCTATAGTTTGGTTTGTAAGGATTAGTTATGTTTTACGAGTTGATCACGGATTGATATCAGTTAGAGAACCATTGAAAACCAGGGAGTACTGGACAGCTGCTGTTTCATCCTAGTTTGGGAATCATCGGCAGTACGCACCCACTGGGTTTCGAACCCAGGACCTTCCGGTTACAAGGCAAGCTCGTATACCATTCAGCCACTGGGACCCGATTCAATGGCTCGTGAATTCTAACTTCTACCAATTCGTGATTTAGCGCGACCCCAACCATTGTCGTTGGTGGGACATCCATCCACACACGTGACATCTAATTGAACCTCACTGGTCACGACTTCTCACTAGAACTCAGGAAACTCCAACCTGTAGCAAGTCACTAGCGAGCATCAGATTAACTTTCTATAGTTTGGTTTGTAAGGATTAGTTATGTTTTACGAGTTGATCACGGATTGATATCAGTTAGAGAACCATTGAAAACCAGGGAGTACTGGACAGCTGCTGTTTCATCCTAGTTTGGGAATCATCGGCAGTACGCACCCACTGGGTTTCGAACCCAGGACCTTCCGGTTACAAGGCAAGCTCGTATACCATTCAGCCACTGGGACCCGATTCAATGGCTCGTGAATTCTAACTTCTACCAATTCGTGATTTAGCGCGACCCCAACCATTGTCGTTGGTGGGACATCCATCCACACACGTGAATTCTAATTGAACCTCACTGGTCACGACTTCTCACTAGAACTCAGGAAACTCCAACCTGTAGCAAGTCACTAGCGAGCATCAGATTAACTTTCTATAGTTTGGTTTGTAAGGATTAGTTATGTTTTACGAGTTGATCACGGATTGATATCAGTTAGAGAACCATTGAAAACCAGGGAGTACTGGACAGCTGCTGTTTCATCCTAGTTTGGGAATCATCGGCAGTACGCACCCACTGGGTTTCGAACCCAGGACCTTCCGGTTACAAGGCAAGCTCGTATACCATTCAGCCACTGGAACCCGATTCAATGGCTCGTGAATTCTAACTTCTACTAATTCGTGATTTAGCGCGACCCCAACCATTGTCGTTGGTGGGACATCCATCCACACACGTGACATCTAATTGGACCTCACTGGTCACGACTTCTCACTAGAACTCAGGAAACTCCAACCTGTAGCAAGTCACTAGCGAGCATCAGATTAACTTTCTATAGTTTGGTTTGTAAGGATTAGTTATGTTTTACGAGTTGATCACGGATTGATATCAGTTAGAGAACCATTGAAAACCAGGGAGTACTGGACAGCTGCTGTTTCATCCTAGTTTGGGAATCATCGGCAGTACGCACCCACTGGGTTTCGAACCCAGGACCTTCCGGTTACAAGGCAAGCTCGTATACCATTCAGCCACTGGAACCCGATTCAATGGCTCGTGAATTCTAACTTCTACTAATTCGTGATTTAGCGCGACCCCAACCATTGTCGTTGGTGGGACATCCATCCACACACGTGACATCTAATTGGACCTCACTGGTCACGACTTCTCACTAGAACTCAGGAAACTCCAACCTGTAGCAAGTCACTAGCGAGCATCAGATTAACTTTCTATAGTTTGGTTTGTAAGGATTAGTTATGTTTTACGAGTTGATCACGGATTGATATCAGTTAGAGAACCATTGAAAACCAGGGAGTACTGGACAGCTGCTGTTTCATCCTAGTTTGGGAATCATCGGCAGTACGCACCCACTGGGTTTCGAACCCAGGACCTTCCGGTTACAAGGCAAGCTCGTATACCATTCAGCCACTGGAACCCGATTCAATGGCTCGTGAATTCTAACTTCTACTAATTCGTGATTTAGCGCGACCCCAACCATTGTCGTTGGTGGGACATCCATCCACACACGTGACATCTAATTGGACCTCACTGGTCACGACTTCTCACTAGAACTCAGGAAACTCCAACCTGTAGCAAGTCACTAGCGAGCATCAGATTAACTTTCTATAGTTTGGTTTGTAAGGATTAGTTATGTTTTACGAGTTGATCACGGATTGATATCAGTTAGAGAACCATTGAAAACCAGGGAGTACTGGACAGCTGCTGTTTCATCCTAGTTTGGGAATCATCGGCAGTACGCACCCACTGGGTTTCGAACCCAGGACCTTCCGGTTACAAGGCAAGCTCGTATACCATTCAGCCACTGGGACCCGATTCAATGGCTCGTGAATTCTAACTTCTACCAATTCGTGATTTAGCGCGACCCCAACCATTGTCGTTGGTGGGACATCCATCCACACACGTGACATCTAATTGAACCTCACTGGTCACGACTTCTCACTAGAACTCAGGAAACTCCAACCTGTAGCAAGTCACTAGCGAGCATCAGATTAACTTTCTATAGTTTGGTTTGTAAGGATTAGTTATGTTTTACGAGTTGATCACGGATTGATATCAGTTAGAGAACCATTGAAAACCAGGGAGTACTGGACAGCTGCTGTTTCATCCTAGTTTGGGAATCATCGGCAGTACGCACCCACTGGGTTTCGAACCCAGGACCTTCCGGTTACAAGGCAAGCTCGTATACCATTCAGCCACTGGGACCCGATTCAATGGCTCGTGAATTCTAACTTCTACCAATTCGTGATTTAGCGCGACCCCAACCATTGTCGTTGGTGGGACATCCATCCACACACGTGAATTCTAATTGAACCTCACTGGTCACGACTTCTCACTAGAACTCAGGAAACTCCAACCTGTAGCAAGTCACTAGCGAGCATCAGATTAACTTTCTATAGTTTTGGTTTGTAAGGATTAGTTATGTTTTACGAGTTGATCACGGATTGATATCAGTTAGAGAACCATTGAAAACCAGGGAGTACTGGACAGCTGCTGTTTCATCCTAGTTTGGGAATCATCGGCAGTACGCACCCACTGGGTTTCGAACCCAGGACCTTCCGGTTACAAGGCAAGCTCGTATACCATTCAGCCACTGGAACCCGATTCAATGGCTCGTGAATTCTAACTTCTACTAATTCGTGATTTAGCGCGACCCCAACCATTGTCGTTGGTGGGACATCCATCCACACACGTGACATCTAATTGGACCTCACTGGTCACGACTTCTCACTAGAACTCAGGAAACTCCAACCTGTAGCAAGTCACTAGCGAGCATCAGATTAACTTTCTATAGTTTGGTTTGTAAGGATTAGTTATGTTTTACGAGTTGATCACGGATTGATATCAGTTAGAGAACCATTGAAAACCAGGGAGTACTGGACAGCTGCTGTTTCATCCTAGTTTGGGAATCATCGGCAGTACGCACCCACTGGGTTTCGAACCCAGGACCTTCCGGTTACAAGGCAAGCTCGTATACCATTCAGCCACTGGAACCCGATTCAATGGCTCGTGAATTCTAACTTCTACTAATTCGTGATTTAGCGCGACCCCAACCATTGTCGTTGGTGGGACATCCATCCACACACGTGACATCTAATTGGACCTCACTGGTCACGACTTCTCACTAGAACTCAGGAAACTCCAACCTGTAGCAAGTCACTAGCGAGCATCAGATTAACTTTCTATAGTTTGGTTTGTAAGGATTAGTTATGTTTTACGAGTTGATCACGGATTGATATCAGTTAGAGAACCATTGAAAACCAGGGAGTACTGGACAGCTGCTGTTTCATCCTAGTTTGGGAATCATCGGCAGTACGCACCCACTGGGTTTCGAACCCAGGACCTTCCGGTTACAAGGCAAGCTCGTATACCATTCAGCCACTGGAACCCGATTCAATGGCTCGTGAATTCTAACTTCTACTAATTCGTGATTTAGCGCGACCCCAACCATTGTCGTTGGTGGGACATCCATCCACACACGTGACATCTAATTGGACCTCACTGGTCACGACTTCTCACTAGAACTCAGGAAACTCCAACCTGTAGCAAGTCACTAGCGAGCATCAGATTAACTTTCTATAGTTTGGTTTGTAAGGATTAGTTATGTTTTACGAGTTGATCACGGATTGATATCAGTTAGAGAACCATTGAAAACCAGGGAGTACTGGACAGCTGCTGTTTCATCCTAGTTTGGGAATCATCGGCAGTACGCACCCACTGGGTTTCGAACCCAGGACCTTCCGGTTACAAGGCAAGCTCGTATACCATTCAGCCACTGGAACCCGATTCAATGGCTCGTGAATTCTAACTTCTACTAATTCGTGATTTAGCGCGACCCCAACCATTGTCGTTGGTGGGACATCCATCCACACACGTGACATCTAATTGGACCTCACTGGTCACGACTTCTCACTAGAACTCAGGAAACTCCAACCTGTAGCAAGTCACTAGCGAGCATCAGATTAACTTTCTATAGTTTGGTTTGTAAGGATTAGTTATGTTTTACGAGTTGATCACGGATTGATATCAGTTAGAGAACCATTGAAAACCAGGGAGTACTGGACAGCTGCTGTTTCATCCTAGTTTGGGAATCATCGGCAGTACGCACCCACTGGGTTTCGAACCCAGGACCTTCCGGTTACAAGGCAAGCTCGTATACCATTCAGCCACTGGAACCCGATTCAATGGCTCGTGAATTCTAACTTCTACTAATTCGTGATTTAGCGCGACCCCAACCATTGTCGTTGGTGGGACATCCATCCACACACGTGACATCTAATTGGACCTCACTGGTCACGACTTCTCACTAGAACTCAGGAAACTCCAACCTGTAGCAAGTCACTAGCGAGCATCAGATTAACTTTCTATAGTTTGGTTTGTAAGGATTAGTTATGTTTTACGAGTTGATCACGGATTGATATCAGTTAGAGAACCATTGAAAACCAGGGAGTACTGGACAGCTGCTGTTTCATCCTAGTTTGGGAATCATCGGCAGTACGCACCCACTGGGTTTCGAACCCAGGACCTTCCGGTTACAAGGCAAGCTCGTATACCATTCAGCCACTGGAACCCGATTCAATGGCTCGTGAATTCTAACTTCTACTAATTCGTGATTTAGCGCGACCCAAACCATTGTCGTTGGTTGGGGTCGCGCTAAATCACGAATTAGTAGAAGTTAGAATTCACGAGCCATTGAATCGGGTTCCAGTGGCTGAATGGTATACGAGCTTGCCTTGTAACCGGAAGGTCCTGGGTTCGAAACCCAGTGGGTGCGTACTGCCGATGATTCCCAAACTAGGATGAAACAGCAGCTGTCCAGTACTCCCTGGTTTTCAATGGTTCTCTAACTGATATCAATCCGTGATCAACTCGTAAAACATAACTAATCCTTACAAACCAAACTATAGAAATTTAGTGATTACGTAATTTCTGAGTCATTGTATCCATTATGTCGCACACACACGCATACACCCTATTGCTCATTACCTCAATCACAATTGTACAACCCTTAAAGGATAGATAACTTCGGCGATAAAGATAATTTCCTTCCTTCAATTATCTTCTATTTGACACCAGTAACTAGTGTGAAATCAAAATACCCACTACAGTCCTATACAAGAGGTCAATCGCGAGCCCGAATAGCTCAGTGGCGGCGACGTCTCTGACTGCAACACTAACTGGGTGACGCGGGTTCGGATCTCAGAAGGAACGGATATGAATTCCTTCAATGTGGTTGCAGACACGCCTTGCTGACTGGTGAGTGTCAACTAGCACGACACCTAGGTGTGTCCAAGGCTTCCTGTGGCCGTTTGCCTCCAACGATCTAATATCATTGAGAAACATATTTATTAACACATAAAAGAAGGTGAATAAGCGTAATACAATTACGCAATAAGATGAATAGTTTTTTTTGAGTGAGTTGTGATTAGGATGGAGTTATATAAGAGTTTTTAAAAAATTACCAATGTTATAAGGAGTTAGAAAAAAACCTCAATAAAACAGGCACACAAACATCAAGTCACTAGAAGGCAACACGGTTGTTACCATGATAGTAGAATAAGAGGCGATTGGATGATTCTCTTTTCTATACATAACTCTGGTTTCTCCAATTGAATGACTAAAGCTTTGACAATTCAACCAAGAAGACATAAGCGTATTACCTTTGGCAGGTTGTTATTCTTCACTTTTTCGGCCACTTTGAAGGAAGAGGAGTCCGTTGAGATGGAATGACCATGGTGGTTGACGAGATGTCCAATGATCGCACTCCCCATACAGCCACTATTAAATTGTAAACGACGAATTTGATTGAATTTTTATTTGTAACGTTTTATTGTTTTTATAATAATAGTAATGTAAGGAAGAAAAGACCGATGAGTTTCGAAGGCGATGTTTATTAGTACAAACTCGTTGTAGGTACATAAATTTAGTATACCAATGCACATCATTTGCAAATCGGTTGAATATCACCACATTCGATAGCTTGTTGGATGATTCTGCATAGCGTTTCCAACGTTCTTCTCACAGTTCTCTTCTTTTCTCTTCTTCGATTGGTTTTTTCCAGTGTCCCAAAACATAGTGTTACTTTTCTGAATTCGTTTACTGATATACTACTTATATCTGGCTATAAGTAGCACTCACCACAGTAATAATAATTATTATTATCATTTTGATTAATTTTAATTTCTTTATTACGAAATCTTGTTTGTTTATAACTCTGTACACAGTGTGTAAGGCTGGTAAGTTAAAATCAGAATTAACCGTATATATCTGTTGACAATAACAGTGGTGAATGTTCAAATGGTTTTTTTGTGGGGATTTGGTGTGTTCCATGTTTCATCACGGTTTGAATGTCATTTGGGGCACCATTGAAAACCAGCGGGGAACACTGGATAGTCAGTTGTTTCATCTTAGTGCTTGGAAATTTTCAACAGTACTACTCACTCACAGTCGACCCCACTAGGGATCGAATCTAGATGCATCTGGTTACAAAGCAAGCTCGTAGACTGAATAAAGTTGGAGCAAGCGTAAAGAATCAATACCGTAGTCAAATGCTCTTGAAATAAAGAATTACATTGCCCAACATAAGACATGAATGTTCCCATAATCTTCGTTACAAGTTATCTAGTTAGTGTTACGGTTAAACTTGCAACGAAGATTACACATAGCATCCATTTGAAATGCTCATCGATCTGACCGACATCGTTAGGCTGTTCTAGGATGTAGTTTACTTCGGAAACTACGGTGACATTTCACCGCTCAAACTGTGTACAATACAAATCGGTGACCAAATTTCAAATTCAAAATTTGAATTATAGTATGACTAGTTCGTCCAAGCAGTCCGCCAGAAATCGGGAAGTATGAAATAATTGGACTCCCTGAGCTGTGTCAAAGCGGATACACTGCACCGTTGGTGAGTTCGGCCGCAGACAAGCGAAACGACCATATAGTGTTGAAAGCACCTTTATCTGACTGACTGGCTAGCTAACCAGCAATCACTACTGGTTAATATGAGGTGTGGTCTACAACTACTTATTTCAGCCAATCAGTAGTATGTTCGTTTTGCGCAAACGTTTTGTCATTTTTCAGATTATGAGTGTTTTCCCCGAGATTTGAATTAATTCTAATGTAGATTTTGTCACGACTGGTTCAGATCATTAAATGAATGACTAGTTAGCTGGCTTAGTTAACCTGAAGGTCATGGTTGGGGCACACTGGTGAAGAGTTACCAAAATAGTACGAAACAGCTGTCCAGTGCTTCTCAGTTTTCATTGATTGATAGCCAACTTAGTTTAAGGGTATGCGAAATGTGACCTGGTCGTGTATGTGTCACTTCGCTTGTCTGCAGAGGAGTTATATCAATTAGGGGGATATAAAAGTCTTTTCGGTGATTTTATTCTCAAAAGCAGCTGTACAATCGCATTTATATAGATTAGTTTACATGGATACAATTATTATTTATTTAACTCCACATAGTAACGAATTTGATAATAATTTTCAACTTGATATGAAAGTTTGAAGGTACGAATATAGATTATAAGGGGCTTAGAGACAAGATTGCATAGGATTAGAAAACAGCTACAACGTATCCAAAAATTAATATTTGATAACTGAAGAAATAATAATTTTAAATGCGAATAAAAGGTGATAATTATTTGCAACTTGATATGAATTACAAGAGGCTTAGAAACACTGGGATAGAATGAATTACAGATGTGAACAAAATGAACATGGAAACAAATTGAAATCAAAATTTTCAACTTGAAATGTAAGTTAGGAGGTGTGTGTGAATATAGATTACAAGAGGCAAAGAAACAAAAAGAATTACACAGGATTAGAAGATAATTGTAAAATGGTTATTCTAAACGGATTACTACAAGTGTGATCAGGAGGTGTATGGAAGCAAACTTGAAATAACTGATTTTATAACTGAAACAAGTGAGGTGAATTGAATGAAGACAAAAGGAGAAAAAAAAGAGAGAAAAAAATGAAGGATCAGGGCACATACCGAACTAGGTCCATGGTAGTTGTAAAGGCTGGATTAGTTTCTTTTGATGAACACATAGCTCCGGCTTTTCGATGCATATAGCGAGAGCTTCCGCAGTACGAGGTAGTTGGAAACACACTGCCTTTGTCGGTAGATTTTTGTTTACTTTGTAAATGACTCGGATTGACGAGTCAGTTGAGATGTTGTGACACGTATTGATTGATGAGGTGTTCAGTTATTGCGCTACTGATTGAACCAGTGCCTCCTCTTTGCAGCAGGCAGGTGAACTGATATGTGCACATTGAAGTGGTCTTATGCGGAAGTCTGTCCTTCCCGTTGCTCCGAAGTAGTGGGCGGCTAGAGAATATCACTCTTAGAGTTGTTGCAGGAAATGTCACCAGATATCGAATATTAATTTTGTACATGCTGTAACAGCTTTCTAATCCTATGGAATCTTGTCTCTAAGCCCCTTGTAATCTATATTCACACGCCCTCAAACTTTCATATCAAGTTGAAAATTGTTATTACCTTTGTTACTATGTGGAAATAAATAAATAATAATTGTATCCATGTAAAGACATGTAAATAAATGCGATTGCACATCTGATTTTGAGAAAAAAGAATCACCGGAAAAGATTGACATCTTTGCTAAACTTCTTGTTCTTTTCCCTCTAATGTCTTGATGGGTATTTTCCACGATATAAAAGTCTGTTTCTGGTGTTGCTGTTGGTATTTCTCATCGACTTTTATTTTCCACGGAATACCCTGTGTGCACTGTAAAATGCGTGGATACATGGTGCAGTGTTACAGTGGTTTCTTTTTGACAAAGTGATTTACTAAGCCTAATGTTTAAAGCAATTGGTTCCCTTTATGAATTTTGACAAAACAATAAGAAGACGTAGTTTATCTGAAACGTATAATGTATTGGCGCAACACATTTCGGACATTCTGATCACACACGTACTTGTCATACACAGTTTTTTATATAAGGCAAGAAGGCATGAATAATTACAATGCAGGTCAGATTGAATGAAATCGCCAGATACAATTGACCCGGGAAATAGATGTCCAACATCATCTATAACGAAGCATATTATAGAGACGGATCATAAGGTTGATTTCAACAATGCCTTTAGGCCGATATATAAAACAAGGTTGGGTCACATACTTAAATTCATTGAGGCCTTAGCCATAAAAAGACTTAAACCTGTCTTATGTGTCTAAAAGTTATTTGTTATCACCTTAAACCTGCCTTAGTAATCCAACTTAGAACCAAGGACCAATTTTACTTCATAATATTTTCAAACCCTTTCTTTACCTTTTTTCCTCCCTTTATCTTTCTTACGCACAGCTTTTGCGTCTCCTTACCCATTATTTTGTGACCTTGACCTGTACACAATCTGACCTGTATTGTAATTATTCATGCCTTCTTGCCTTATATAAAAAACTGTGTATGACAAGTACGTGTGTGATCAGAATGTCCGAAATGTGTTGCGCCAATACATTATACGTTTCAGATAAACTACGTCTTCTTAAGCCTAATGTATTAATTTGTGTGAATATTGTGGTTTTGTGTTGTGTGATATAAATGACAGGTTTACAGTAACCATGGTGATGTGTATTCCTTTATCATTTTACTTTATTTAAATTTTTTTTTAAATTTTTGTAACCTCATTTTTAATCTTTTGTCGTTGTCTTGTTTCTTATCCAATTCCCTTGAAAGGATTAGTCATCATTCTAACCTTCTCAATTGTGTAGGATACATTCACCTGTTTGTTTTGTTTTTCATACATATTTTTATTATTAGATTTGAATTTTAATTACTAACTTAGTAGAATAACCTTTGAAGACTTCTGGGTGTCATTTGACACACTGCATAATGAAGGTGATCTCTTCGTTGACTGATGTGTGTGTTCCGCCTAATTAATAATAATAATAATTTGCTTTATTTCAAAATAATACTTGTGATAATGACTGGAATTCTCAGCATTTTTACTACACTTACTTACTTTACTTCGGCTATCTCCTACGGGAGGATGAGCCGGCTTCATGAACCATGAAGTTTCATGGGAATTGGGTACGAGTGATGTCCCCAGCATCGCTCGGCCTTTTGTTTGAGAGTGCAGCTCTAGCCTTTACACAGCCAAGTGTGACCTACAAGGCAGTAGGAGTGGAGTAAGGAGTCCACTATCCATTGCCAGCCGGTGACCGGAGTTCGGTTCATACGCCTTTTTGAATGGGGCCAGACATCCAGGACATCCAACAAGCCCTTTGTCCATACGTCTGCCGGTGAGCTTCATACGCCAGTCGTTGGAGGTTTGGAATCAGGGTTTAGCCATCTCCCCTAGACTGTCATCCAATGCACAGTCAACCCGGTGAAGAGCGCCGGGCATCCGCTTTTGCCCTCTCACTTTGGTGAAAAACACTTCTGCCACGTGAAGGCAGTGAGTAGGACTTCCTCAGGAGAGGCTATGTAAGACGCCCGGTCATATGGGAGAATTTCAAGAGGTGTACGGAGGGGTGGCCAACCCGCAGCGCAAGACACCCACCCCCGACCATCCTGAGGCTTTGGAGGCATTTTTTACTACAGTATTGCATCCTATTAGTACAATAATAATAAATAAAATTCTACATAGATTAAGGGTAATCTCAGTTAGTTATGAGAACAACATATTGGCATGTCGGTAGCAAGGCCAAAAATTGAACAGAATGTTTTTAAGGTGTTAGAAAAGTGGATACTACTAGCATATTTACTGGCGTAAGCAGTAACGAAAAGGTCGAGATATCCAGAGTGTGAAAGAACGAACAAGAATGTTTTAAGTAGAGTTTGCAAGGAAGAGAGAAACGAAGCAGCACATAACAGAGAAAAGAAAAGGAAAAGAAAGAAACAAAACGTTGTACCTATAAATTATATGAGGAGTTGGAAAGACGAGATCCAGTTGTTCTACTGACTATTTTGTATAAGTTATAGGTTTCACGCGTAATGCTTTCTTTATCGCACAGAACACGAGCTAAGTAGGGTATGGTTGAGTTTTTGTACTTGCTAGTGTGAGCATAAATAGTTTTCTATATAGGCTTCTGGTCTGGCCTAATGAGATACAAGGGGAGAGTTGTTGAATGAAGAGGGTAGTGGTGTGAGTTAGATAGATAAAATGGATTCAGCCCATTTTTCACATGAATCCTAATGCCTGTCGACCAGAATATTACAAATCGATGAAACTTTAACTACTTGACAGTTTTATCCCGTATAATGTATATTGTGGGGTTTGAATTCATCGATTGTAAAAATACCTTGAAAACCATATTTTGACTGACTGATTGACTGACGGACTGACTAATTTTAGCAAAGAACTGCACAGATGTGCAACAATTGTGACAATTTTCAATTGTCACACTTCCTCCATGTAGCACACAAACCAACAGAAGAGACTAAAGAGAGATAATAAACAGATGTATGAGTGATTGAAAAAGAATAGTAATGTGGAAGGACGATAAAGTTTTATTGAATATGGTAAATCATCACGAAGAATGAATGCATCTGTACCAGCCACCACCCAGAACGACAACTTTTAGCGATATCTCCAATTGTCTCCAGCCTTTATTAGTTCATACCATCCCGAGGAAGGCAATCAGTCAGGATGTCTATGTCTCTCTATGTGGCTTAAACTGTTATGGATTTCATTGATTGATGGGGCCATGTTTTGGTTTGACCACCATGTGCTAGCTTTTTTTCAACCTGGTCGATGTACTGTCAACTAACATTCTCAGTTGAGGAAGGCGATGAGTAGGAATGCGTGCGTACCACCTGTCCTAGCCATAGCCTTAATCGATATAACTTCACAACTTCATCGATTGATTTTCCCTCCCTACCTAGCACTCAACCTATGCCTAACGTCAATATTCTCACTCTAGTAAACCACCTAACATGTGAGATAGAACGAAACCGCCTATGATAAAAGACAGCTAGCCAGACTTTTCATATCTTCCAGTTTCATTCAAGGAGGACTGAGTGAACTGCTGTTGAGCAGTACATACATCTTTTGGTCAATAATCGAATATCACGTCTACTGAGCCAGCGATGGCGTAAGTTGGCATATGTCGAACGAGCCTTCTGTATCCGTGATGAGATTTCGTCACCGATTAACCCTCTGTGATTCGCTGATGCAACCTCTCAAATAAGTATGAAGTGGTCAACACGGTGTACCACTTCACTCGTACCTATCTTTAAAAAAGTTAGGAGTCTATGTAGTACGGTCCTGTGTAGCTTTATCTTACATTTGAAAGCAGGAGTAAATCGCATACTAAATATTCGAAGATTGCTGCTCCTCCGGGTGTTCAGAAGACTGCATTGTAGTCAGCGTCTTTACGTAGTAGGGAGGATTATATTATCCGCATATTCTGTGATTCAATCAGGGCTAAGTCCGTTGGTACAAATATCTGTGATGAAATTGGATAGAAATGAGAATAGTGGGCAGGGCATTCCTGATGGACTCCACTGGTCGCCATCTCTGCAGATGATAACTCTCTGTAAGCTCTTATCTGACTGCATGAATTCGAGTATAGTAAGTGCTTTTAATCACTGCAATGTATTTTCGTGGCATACCTTTACGACCAAACAACCATGGTATCTCTCGTCCGACGGAATCGAACTCCTCTTTCAGGTCAAGAGGTTTGATCATATTTTAGCGGGAGAAGATAAAAGACATGGTAACGGACCTCTATTTAAGGAAAAATACATCATTATAATAAAGGTTTTTGTATTTCCCAATGAATGAAAAACAAAACGATATTGTTTTTTATTGATGTTCCGCTATTTAATGCTGCTAATAGCTTTCTCAAAGTATTATAAATAATGGATCGAACGCCGAACGATGTGCATGGTCGGCGAGCGTCCTAACCGCTATGCGCTCGCTAACGTTCATCTGTTTCTCTTTGTTTACCATTGCGATTGTGTCTACGTAACCCCGTCTCAAAGTGACCATATTTGGTCCGTCCCACTTTGAATGCTGTTTGTCTGACCCTGGCGCTCATTCACCGTTCATATGCTGCTTTCATCTGACCTCTTAGCAGCGTTCCAACTAACAGCGTGATTGCTGATAGAGCTTGAACGCCACTCCACTGTGCAAAAGCCTCGAAGTCCTGCCCGAAGATCCATATGTCTCCGTCATAGGATTTTCCATTTGTCGATATGCAGTGACACCAAATGTAACGACAGATGATAAGGGCCAGGAAACAGATCATTTATTGAGAAAATCAACAGATATTTATAATTTTTATGTACATTATTATTAGCGTTATAGTTAGCAGAGAAGCAACGTCTTCTGATTGGTTGTTTTCCTGATGAAGGTTATTCTGTCATCTCTTTGTGCCTGAAAGTCAGACCATATATCTGCTAATCGTATCCGCCCACGCAAAGGCTTTGTTCTTGTTTTTCTCATAACCCATATCTGGGACTTAAATTGCTGTCTACCGATTTTAGCTAACAGATAACGAATTAACATTTGAATAAAAAAATGAGGAACTTTGAACTATTAATTGTGGTAATATCTTTAGCCATTTATCCGTTGGAGGAGCTGTCGTATGCCAAAAATCAATTTGGTCGAAGTATATAAACAAGGAATTACAAATGTGATTAATACATACGGATTGTTAATAGTCATATAACTATTATTATTATTGTTAACTTTGCCTATGCATTGAAACATTCCAACCTTCGCCTTATTTTTAGATCCTGATGCGGAGGATTCATCAGTTACAGGTGGTGGTGGTACTGCTGGAGGTGGAGATGGTGCTGGTGGCGATGGTGAACGTCCTTCAGATACAAATAAAGTTGGCGAGGTTGGTTCACCACTATCTGATGGTTATCGTTCATTGACTAAACGTGAAGAAGATGATATACGTCAATTTTTAGATGAACTTGATAATGAATCAACACTGTTCAATGCTGCTCAATTAACAGAACGTTTACAACAACAATTAGCACATATTGAAGGTGTAAGTCTATGTTACTTTGTAAACAAGTTGGTTTTTACTATGGGCAAGTGAACATGAGTGTGAGACGTGACATCAGCCTAGGGAATAGTAGTCTCGTCGATTTAGAATATGCAGATGGTATAGTCATCCCTTCTAGGCGAAGACACTGACAAAATACATCAGAGTCTTCTGAATACTTTGAAGAACAGCAATCTTCGAAAGTTTGGCATTCGATTCTTTCGTGCTGTCAAATGTAAGATAATGCTACAGGACTGAACTACATCGACTCACTCCTAGCTTAAAGACAGATACGAGTGAAGTGGTTAGTGGAGCATGTTGCATCAGCCAACACCAACGGGTTGATCGCTGACGAAATCTCAGCATGGATACTGAAGGCTGGTTTCGCGTATGTCAGTTTACGCCATCTCTGGCGTAGACGTGATAACCGACTGACTATCGGCGAAAGAGCGTGTGTACTGCTCAGCAGTTCGCTCTGTCCTCTTTTATAGCTGTGAGACCTGGTCATTGACATGAAAAAGCTGGCTAGCTAGTTGTCGTTGATCATAGGTGCCTGTGTTCTATCTCCCGTTTGAAGTGGTATGATAAGGTGAGCAATATTGAGGTTAGGCATCGATCAAGTGCTAGGTAAGGGGGAGGGGTAAATCAATCGGCGAAGTTGTGAAGTTACATCGAATGAGGCTATGGTTAGGACATGTGTTACTCGTGCATTCGTAGCTATCGATCGCCTTCCTCGACGGGAAATGTTGGCTAACTTAAAATGGATCAGGTGGAAAAGAGCCATTGGTGGTTAAAACAAAACATGCCCTCACCAGTCAATGAAATCTGCAACAGTTAGTTTAAGCCACATAGGGAAGAGTAAACTTCGTGGTTAGGGTTCCCTGGACGCCAAACACCATTGGCTGGAGACAAGCGGTGGTATGACTCAAAATCTTTCTCACTGGTTGGGCGCAGATGCATCCACTCCTTGTGACTTATAATTTCCAATGGAAATATATTGTTCTTCGACATTACTATTCTTTTTGCCTCATTTCTTCGCTTACTGTCGCTATTTTGCATTTCTTTTTACTATATTCTCTTGCTTTGTGTGGTTGAGTGAAGCGTGGCGACTCGAACTGTTGCACATCAGTGGAAAGTTGTTTGTTGAAACGCGTCCAGTCCAGACCCAAGTGTGGTTATTCACCTAACCCCACCTGGCCAACAGGATGAATCTTCAAAATTCACCTTGAGGGTGTCAGGAGATGCCACAGCTAGTTCACGAGGATTAGCTGGCGTAGGGATAGCTTTGAGTACTAGGGCAGAAAAGACATTACTTGACTGGATCCCGGTAGATAGCCGAATGTGTGCTGTCCGTCTGAACGGATCAGTAAGAAGGAGAAAGGACTGCACTACTCGCCGATGCCTTTTCGTAATCTCCGCCTACGCCCCCACTGACTGCAGTTCGGATGAAACGAAGGATGAGTTCTACCAAAAGCTGTCTAGTTTGGTGAGAAAGGCTAAACGCTCAGATATAGTCGTTCTAGCTGGTGACTTTAACGCTCAAGTAGGGAAATTGTGTCAATCTGAGAAGGATGTCGGTGGCACCTATGGAGTTCCGTGCCAGCGAACCGACAACGGTGACCGTCTCCTACAGTTCTGTTCAGATAATCATTTGTTTCTTGTAAGCACTAACTTTAAACACAAGGAGAGACACTGTTTAACCTGGCGACCCCCATCATCAAACCAACGCTGGACACAAATAGACCACATAGCAATAAGCTATCGTTGGCGTGGGTCGGTAGGAGATTGTCGCTCCTTCTGGAACACGTGTGTAGATACCGATCACGCACTGGTCCGGGCTCGTGTGTGCTTACGACTGAACGGACGCTGGCGGTAAAACCATCACGTCCCCAGCTCGATCAGGAAACTAAATCCCTATTTGAGGAAGAACTAGCTAAACGCATATCTGAATTCGACAGCTGTGCTCACCCTGGAGAAGCCTGGAAGAATATTCAGTCAGCTATAGATACAGCTGTAAAAGCTGTGAATAAGGCAAATCCAAAGGTGAGTAAAAACCACTGGATTTCGACTGCCTCATCCGAACTGATAGATGCTAGAAGACTTATTCCGGCGAGCTCCGAATTCAATGAGGAGCGAAAGCTGCACAAAAGGAAACTTACTAAAAGTCTCCGCAAGGACCGTGAACAGTGGTGGGTGACAAAGGCGAAAGAGATGGAAAAAGCATCGGCGATAGGCAACACTAGGCAACTCTTTAGACTCATCAGAAACGGGTGGGAGAAGGCAATCATAAGTGAGACTATTTCTGAGAAAAATGGCTCCTTAATTAGCTCTCAGGATAGACGCCTTGAACGCTGGAAAGAACACTTTGAGGGACAATTTAACTTGCCTACAGCCACACTGAACCTCCCCGACATCCACCACACCCGAATGGGATATAGACACTGGTCCGCCGTCTGTAGTGAGGTTACAAAAGCTATCAGTAATTTGAAACGAGGCAAAGCGGCAGGACCCGACGGAATTATTCCGGAGGTGTTTAAATATGGGGGTGACATACTAGTTTGTAGATTAACTGAGGTACTAGGCAAAGTCTGGGAATCAGAGACAGTTCCATCAGACTGGGGTAAGTCACTTATTATACCGATATTCAAGAAGGGAAACAAGTCCTCGTGTGATAATCATAGGGGGATCAGCCTAACGAACATAGTCTCTAAAATCCTAGGCTCAGTAATCATGCATAGACTAAGCAGAACTCGGGAGGAACAGACAAGGGAAAATCAAGCAGGCTTTAGACCAGGTAGAGGGTGCATAGATCATATCTTCACTCTTCGACAGATTCTAGAACATAGACACACTTTTCGGCGTCCAACAATTGTCATATTTCTTGACTTGAAGGCGGCCTTCGACTCCGTGGATCGAAAGGTACTATGGCAATGTCTGACTGTGAAGGGAGTGCCAAGAAAGTACATTGCACTAATCAAGGCACTCTATTCAAACTCACGTAGTCGTGTAAGGGCTTATGGGGAATTGTCATCTGAATTGGTAACAACCAGTGGTGTCCGACAGGGATGTCCACTTTCCCCATTTCTGTTTAACTTCATCATAGATATGCTAATGGAAGTATCCTTAACTGAACGTAATGACTTAGGAATCGACTTGTTACCAGGGAATAGTCTTATGGACTTAGAATATGCAGATGACATAGTCCTGTTAGGGGAGGATGCTGACAAAATGCAGAGTCTTCTGAACACCTTGAGCAGCAATCTTCGTATGTTTGGCATGCGATTCGCCCCTGCAAAATGTAAGATGCTGCTACAGGACTGGACACGTCAACTCCTAACTTAGTGATAGGGAGTGAAGTGATAGAACATGTTGACCACTTCACCTATTTGGGAAGTTGTATTAGCACCAACGGACTGATTGGCGATGAAATCTCAGCACGGATCCGAAAAGCTCGAGCTGCTTTCGCTGACTTACACCATCTCTGGCGTAGGCGTGACATCCGGTTATCAACCAAGGGACGTGTGTACTGCTCATCAGTTCGCTCCGTCCTTCTCTATGGCTCTGAAACATGGCCAATACGCGTTGAAGACATGAAAAGGTTGACTGCTTTCGATCATAGATGTCTGCGATCTCTGTCTCACGTTAGGTGGTTTCACAAGGTAAGTAATGTTGACGTTAGGCGTAGAGTGTTGGGCAAAGAGGGAAAATCAATCGACGAGGCTATAAAGTTACATAGACTAAGATGGCTAGGTCACGTGCTGCGCATGCCTAACCACCGCCTCCCCCGACGGGCATTACTAGCTGATATAGGTTCAGGTTGGAAAAGAGCCAGTGGTGGCCAAACAAAAACATGGCATCAATCCATGAAATCCTTGACAGTTAAACTGAGTCAGGTAGGGAGATGCAGACTCCCGGGTTGGGGCCCTCGGGACTCTAGGAATCAATGGCTGGAGACAATAGGTGACATGGCTCAAAATCGTTGTCAATGGCCAGCGCAGATGTATTCAGTCTCTGTAATCTTTCATATTCCTTTCTACCATTACCCATTCTGTTTCACTCTTATACTTGTCAAACTGTATTGATTCTCTTCACTCATCTTCTTGTCTACCTCTGTGTGCTATTTGGAACGTGGCAACTCGAACTGGTGCACTTCGGTGCCAAGTTCTATGTTGAATCCAGACAGAGAGACAGACAGACATCAGCCTAACCTTCATAGATCGAGTTTACAATACTATGTTATGCACAGTATTGCTTTACACTTGTGAAACCTGGTCTTTTTTGCGATCTGAGGATGTATAGTAGCTCTGCGTGTTTGGTGACTAGTGTTTCCCCGTATTAATGCCTGTTTCTAATAGCATCATCGTGTAAAAGTAGTTCTGAGGTCATAAAGCATGTATTTGAGAGCACGATGGCTGTCATCTCAAAACATGGGCTTCGGTGGGTTGGACATTTGCTACGAATGTCATCCCAGTGGCTTGCTGTGTTCTCTAGCACTGGGACTGGATGGGGAAGCCGGAGAGCTGATGAGCCCATGATGTGGCACCGAGTAGAACTTAGGACAGAAAACTTCGACGTATAAAATCTCATTGGCGATGGTGTTGTTTGTAGAAAAAAGCTGTTGTTAGCTAGTCATATGGCCAACGAATGCTCTCCTTTCCGGGCTCACTAGCGGCTAGTAAACTAGGCGACGTTAAGAGTGTGTCGACCGGAAAAATTGAACCCGGACTATATGTGTGCCTAGTGAACTTATTTTAAAGCAATTAGTTCCCTTTATGAATTTCGACAACGCAATAAGATGACGTGGTTTATCTGAAACGTGTAATGTATTGGCGCAACACATTTCGAACATTCTGATCACACACGTACATATCATACACAGTTTTTAATAGAAGGCAAAAAGGCATGAATAATTACAATACAGGTCAGATTGTTTACAGGTCAAGGCCACAAATAATGATTAGGGAGACGCAAAAGGTGTGGGTGAGAAAGAGAAAAGAGTAAAAACAAGACAAAGAAAGAAGGAGTTGAAAATATTATGAAGTAAATTCGTCCTTGGTTCTAGCTTAGATTACCAAGGCAGGTTTAAGGTGATAACAAATAACTTTTAGACACATAAGACAGGTTTAAGTCTTTTTATGGCTAAGGCCTCAATGAATTTAAGTATGTGACCCAATCTTGTTTTGTATATCGGCCTAAAGGATTGTTGAAATCAACCTTATGATCCGTCTCTATAATATGCTTCGTTATAGATGATGTTGGACATCTATTTCCGGGGTCAATTGTGTCTGGCGATTTCACTGAAATACTGCTAGATAACAATTACCCGCTGAGATTTATTAGACGTTAAGGGAGTGTCAACCATAGAGCTTTACCAATCCAATCAGCTCCCAAAAAAGATGTTTACATATCCTTGTTGTTCAGGGATGATCAACAAAGTCTGGTCACTACACAAAGACTCAAAGCCGCAATGAATAAAACCTATTATGCAGCTAAGCTTATCTTTGTAGAGAAAACGAGAACTATGCTGTCCTGTAAACCCTCAGATTATCCGAACGATAGTGTCACATCCCACTGTGTTTATCAATTTACATGTATATGCGGAGACACGTACATAAGGACGACCCCCCTTGCTAAACCACACTGGCAAATGTTCTCGAATCCTGTACGCCATATAACTTGAACCACAAGAACAGTGGAAATGGTGTATGCATGATGAAGAGCTAAGTTTAGGTAAGACATCTTTGAGTTGCTGGGTGAACATTGGCCATCTACTGAAGGAGTAGAAAGTTTTCCTGAAGACGAGAAATTATTGAAAAGAATATTCTTCGTTCAAATTGACTTTTAATTAATAATAATAATAATAATGATTAAAGAATAATTTCAGTTCTCAAAGTAAATGCCACGGCGAATTTTTATCTTAAACTCTATTTTATTTAATTAATTTTTATTGGCTATATTATATTATAGACCAATGTTCATTCAATTATGGCGTCTGAATCACAAGTATTAAGTCTTATGTCAACATTGGATAGTGCTATTGAACGAGCGGAATTATTAGAGAAACAATTAAATAATTATTATCATTTTTTAGAGGTGAGCTATTTTCTATTTTTTATTGATTCATTGATTGATTGAGTTACCTGTCTGTCTGATCAATAGGCTGATGTCAGTTAGACAGGATCATTCAGTAGAGTGAAGAATACTAGACATCTGTATCGCTTTTGTGTGGGATTGTTTAACAGTACCTATACCCATTTGGGGTTCGAACTCAACCACCTTCCCAGTTTCATGGTGAGCCCTTGGGATCCCCTATCCAATGGTCAGTGCAAGAATTCCAACGTCTACTACAAGGCAATGTTGACGGCGAGTAATTTTCCTTTTCTCCCTCGACTTCATGGACTCCTTTGGTTATTCATGGATAATTAATAGACAGAAGACCAGTAGTTCAGCGAAGAATCTCTTTCCATGGAACGGCCAACTTGAAAAGCTTCTACAGCCGGGTACCAATAAGTCGGAAAAGAAACCTAATTAGATCTGTTGTCATTCACGTCTGACGCATCTGCAGCTCTGATACCCTGGAGGAAGAAGAACTACACTTCGTGAAAGAAATCTTCATACAAAACGGTTATCCATCAAGATTCATAAACAAAAACATCAAACAGAAAATCCAAAAGCAAGAGGCGCAGTCCGTGTCAAAAAAGATACTTTATATGATGATGAGTTGTTACAAAGTGGTTGAGTAATTCTGTTTTGTATGCACAGCTCCGGTTTTTCTGTGTGAATGGTTAGAGCTTCAGTGATACAAAGAAGACGAAACCGTATTGCCTTTGGTAGGTTATTCTTGATTCTGTCGATTACTTTGAAGCAGGTGGCGTTTGTTGTTGAGATGGAATGATCAGTGTGTTAACCAGGTGTTCAATTATCGCACCCCTTATTGCACCACTATCGGCTGGATCGTGTTCTTGAATCCTTATGGACGCAGGGTGCGCGTCGAATGACCGATGTACCTGGCTTATTCCACAGCAGCAGGTAAACTGATATATGTACATAGAAGCGGTTATGTCGATGAGTGTGTCGTCCTAGGGTGATATGGAGGAGATCGTGTGAGGAAGTGATGAGAGAGTTATTATGGTCAATCGTGGACGCAACTGAAGAGGACGGCAGGAAACAGAGCATAGTGTAGATGTATTGTTGAAGCCAGCCCTATGTTCCACTCGGAGCTCAAGGGAATTTTTTTTGATTACACCTTGATTCCACACCGTAATTTTGGTACAAGGATGGAATTTTCAGCATGTGATATCGGTAACCCAAATTTTGCAGGCCGACCATAGATATCAGGTGTGTCGTCGGCAGGGGATCGAACCTCGGACCACGTGCATGATTGGCGAGAGTCCCAACCACTGTGCCACCGACGCATAATAATAATAAGAAGAATACTAATAATAAGTCATTAGAAAATAGTTAGTACGTCAATAATATGTGATAAAGTATCGGGAGTTGGGCTCGCTTAGTTCGATGTCAGACACGAGTCATGACGTTGATCAGATGATGACGTAACTAAATAAGAATGAAAAAGAAGTCGATATATCCATCCAATAAAAGATGGTTTCATGCAATTGTTGGGAAGTCTTGAACTTAGGCTTCGTGCATATTGGCACTCGTCAGTCGGAAAGACGTAACTGCAATCTTGACGGAAGTTATGTCCCTTCTTCGGAAGTTCGAAGCTGTGTCAGTCAGTGGTGCAGGTAGAGACGTTACCATCGAGTCCAGCTATTCAGGCTTGCGATTTGTCTCCTGTAGGATTGTATTAGTCACTTTGATTGGACACTAGATAGTGGTTGGTGTCATGTGTCCAGTCCTCTGTTTGGTGTAGACTGAATTCTATCCGTCGAATTTGGAATATGCGCATCGTATTAGTTAGTTGTCAGTCAAAGGGTTGGGATACCGCCCGGGTGCCCAGTCTGAATCAGATGGTTGTCTTAGGGGAACCCCCCCCACCGGAACTTAGACTTGGAGGCTAATCCGCAAGGCAGTGGGCGGTATCATTGAAAGTGGAAGACATGAAAAGTCTGGTTGTCTTTGGTGATAGGTGTCTGCGTTTTGTCTCCTGTGGGAATAGGTATAATAGGGTGACCAATATTGAGGTTAGTCACCGGTCGAGTGGTAGGTAAGGAGGGGAAATCAATAGACGAGGCTGTGAACTTACATCGATTGAGATGGTTATCACATGTGTTACGCATGCATTCCCAGGCATCACCTTCCTCGACAACGAGTAAGTTTAGCTGACATAGGGTCAGTTGGAGACTTAGCTAGTGGTAGTCAAACCAAAACATGGCCTCATCAATCAATGAAATCCACAACAGTTAGTTTGAGCTAGCCATGTAGGAAGGTGTAGACTTCCTGACTGGTTGACGGACGATAAAAATCAATGAAGGTTGAGACAGTATGTGATATGGCTTAAAATCTTCCTCAATGGCAGGTGCAGATACATCCTCTCCTTGTGACTTATAATTTCCAATGAAAATATATTGTTCTTCTTTGTTACTATTCCTTTTCGTCTCATATTCCTGTTTACTGTCTCTATTATGCATTTCTTCTCTTTTTGTGTGTGCTACATGGATTGTGGCGGCTTGAACTGCTGCATATTGTTGCAAAGTTCTATGTTGAAACCAGACAGTCAGTCACGTCAACCTTCTTTATTAATTTTCAGGAAGTTGAAGATGCTATGGCCACTCTACGTGATCATGATCAATTAATTCAAACCACAGTTGATAATCGTGTAAATCTGCTGAAAGTTTTAGAAGAATTAATCAATAGTTTAAATGTTGATCCAAAATATCTACGTGTATTAATTGAAGGCGATTTAAATACCCAAGAAGGTGTGACACAGTGTATAGAAGCAGCTGCCTATTTAGATCGTATTATGAATTCTGGCTTCAAGCCAGGTGAGTGTGTGTGTGTGCGTTTTGAAAAATTCTCTCTCTGTGTGTTTCATTTGAGTTTTTTTGTTGTTATATTTGAGTGAATTTGTTCAGTCTGTTTGTTGACGTGTTGGCTCTTGGTGTGACGTGTGCTACTGATAAGATTTATTAGTAGTATGTATATGTAAAAAGATTTTCATCGACCGGCAAAAAACATCAAATACCATGGAGATAGATTTGGCGTCAGAGAAAGCAAATGACGATACAGCTTTGTGAAAGGAACACAATATGAAGGCCAGGAGTATCAGGCGCAACTCGAAAGATCTGCGCAGATGGCTTGTCGTAGATAAGGTGTATAATAATTCCGCTATATTAAAGATACCAAATTTAATATAAACATACCTTTACCAAGTGTCTTGTCTTCCACCGACGCTTTAGTACGAATACTTTGTCTGAGGATTAACCTGCTGTTAATGGTACACACACAAAAAAATTGGAGGATCTGGACTTCGCCGATGATATATGTGTCTGATTTCCCACAAACTGGAAGATATGCAAGTGAAAAGCAACAAGTTGGCGATCGAAGAAGCATTCGGAGAAGATAGGACTTCAGGTGAACATAGAGAAAACAGAGGTGATGAGAATCCCTGGGCAACAGCAGCAGCAACAACAACAGAAAACAATCAGCCGGCATAAATGGGAGGAACCTGAAAGAAACAGCCTCCTTCACCTACCTGGGAAGCATCGTCTCAACTACAGGCGGATCTGACGAGGATATCAAAGCCAGAATCGGAAAAGCAAGACGAGCTTTCATTACTCTCAAATCTGTGTGGAGGTCAACAGCACTCAGCATGTAAGAAAATAACATCCGAATTTTCAACTCCAATGTGAAGTCAGTCAGTTCTACTATACGGATCAGAGACTTGGCCAGCGCGTCATGAAGAGCATCTCCAACAAACTACAGACCTTCATTAACAGTTGTCTTCGCTCAATACTCAATATCAGATGGCCAGAAAATATCAGCAACAGGGATCTCTGGGAGCGAACCAACCAGGAACCGATTGTGCAGCAAATATGGAGGGAGAAATGGAGGTGGATTGGCTGGCCATACTCTGAGGAAACCATCAAGTGACATCACTAGACAAACCATCGCTCGAGTGGAACCCGAAAGGGAAGCGGCAAGTTGGTTGTCATTGTAAGGGTGACTTGGAGGTGGTCATGTGAAGAGGAGATGAAAGCATGTGGGCAGACTTGGAGAGGGGTGAAAAAGTTGGCAGAAAACAGAAGGCAATGGAGGTGCGCATCTGAAGCCCTATGTTCCTTTAGGAATTAAAGAAAATAATAATATATTGGATGGGTGAGAGGGGAGGTGAATAGCGGTGGAAGCAAGGGTACGCATTTCTTCCCGTCTGAGACTCGTCAGGTGACTGTATCTGCAATTTACCCAATTGTAGGGGGGGGAGCGGTGGTGTCCCTACTGATATTTGAACCTAAGACGTCAACGTTTTCGGTCTAAAATGATCCAGCTGTAAAATTTAGTGAATATATATATATATATATATATCCCGATCACTCCTTGTTAGGCCTCTTTTTACAGGTTTCCCTTCCAGTTGCTAGAGTGACTGACTGACTGACTTGTTTCAGCACAGGATTTGGCACGGACATGCGACAGTTCGAGTTACCACACTTCCTGTAACACAAAGGAAGATAAAAAAAACAGACTCGAAAGAACAGTTTTTCTTTAAATTTCCTATAAGTTCCCAGCGGAGCATAAGGCGTCTTCAAGCTAGAGGCTGGAAGTTTCTGTAGCAGTGGTGATTATTTTTACGGGATGGGGTTGCTAGTCTGCCTCATGCTCAGCCTAACCTTCCCTGCTTTACCAGTCTTACTACAGACTTAGCGAAGTAAAGCAGTGCGTCAGTTGCCGAGGATTGAACCCTGGACCGCCCACGTGGTCGGCGAGCAATCTACCGCTGTGTTACCGACGCCAAAAGGAAATAACATGGGAAAACAGTAGGATTTGAGTGGATACGGCATAACCCTGGTAACTGGTCAGTGCCTAAGTTGTTTTATATTCGATCATTGCTGTCTCCGCATGTTTGCTTGCGTTCGATGGCATCGTCGCATGAGTAATTCTGAGGTTCAGAGGCATGTGTTTTTGAACAGAGTGGAGGTCACCATTTGTTGAGTATTGTCATCTAGAAACACCGGCTTTGGTGGCTTGGACATGTGCTGCGAATGTCATCCCAGAAGTTTCTGTACAGGTCTCTTGTTCGCTAGCCCTGAGATGCGATGAAAAAGGCAGAGAGATGGTCAGTCAATGACGTGGCGTTGTGGGATGAAGGATATTTGTGTTAGGTTAGCATCGGTTGAGTGCTAGTTGGTAAGGAGGGTAAATCAATTGTCGAGACTGTGAAGTTATATCGACTGAGGCGATGGTTAGGACATGTGTTACTCATGCCTAACCATCGCCCTCCTCGACGGACAATGTTAGCTAACATAGAATGGATCAGGTTGGAAAAGAGTTAGCCATTGGTGGTCAAACCAAAGCATGGCTTCATCAGTCAATGAAATCCACAACAGTTAGTTTGAGCCAGCCACTTAGAGAGGTGTAGGCTTCTTGACTGGTTGGGGTCTTCGGGACGGTTAACACCAATAGCTCGAGATAAATGATGATATGACTTTCAAAATCGTTGGTCTAAGCCACATAGAAAGGTGTAGACTTCCAGGCTGGGGTCCTCGGGACGGTAAAAATCTATGGCTGGAAACAATTGGTGACATGGCTCAAAACCGTTCTCAGTGGCGCAGATGCATCCACTCCCTGTGACCTATGATCTTCAATGAAACTGTTTTGTATTTCTTTATTACTCCTTTGTCTCACACCTCTGCTCACTGTTTCTATTATGCTTTTCTTGTACTTTCTTCTCTTGCTTCGCGTGCTACACGGAATGTGGCGACTTGAACTTCCGCACATTTGTGCAAAGTTCTATGTCGAAAACAGACAGACAGACATTCTCGGTGTTGGTGGCTGGTGCAGATGCATTCATCATTCTTTGTGATTTGTTATATCGTAGAAGATTCTATTGTTCTTCCATAGTACTATTCTCTTTTTTGATGAATCTCCCTTTATACTCTTCCATTGGGTTTTGTGCTATATGTGGAGGGAGTGTAGCAACTGGCACTGCTGCACATTTGTGCCAAATTCTATGTTGAATGCAGTCAGTCAGTCAATAATAGTAATTCTCAACAAATTTATTTTTGTGCATGCAACATCAGGCTTTGTTCACTTTTGAAATTTCACACAGAATGTGATGTAAAATAAACAATCAATATTCCATAGAACAGAGTATCCTTAATAATAATAATAATAATGATAATAATAGTAATAATATGTATTGTTTCCATTGTTACTATATTTATTAATGTACTTTTCACTAATTTCACATTTAATAATAATAATATTTTACATGGAGTAGTGTGTTAACGTGAATTTCTTCAATGATCATTAAGAGTAAATCGATTAATGTACGTGTAATAATAGGCCTTTCCAATCACTCATGTGTATTTACGTTTTTGAGAATTTTTACTACTCAACATGTGTGCGTGCGTGTGTGTGTGTGGGTCGTGGTTTTTATTTTCTAAACTCAGAATGTTCATCAGCCATACACGTAGTCTGGATTCGATTCCTGAAGGATGATGCACTTTCCTAACCTCGCTTTGATGTGATGCACATCTATGTCCCTTGTGAAGTGGTATAATAGGGTGAGCAATATTGAGGTTAGGCGTCGGTCGAGTGCTAGTTGGTAAGGGGGGAAGGGAAATCAATCGATGAGGCTGTGAAGTTACATCAACTGAGGCGATGGTTAGGACATGTGTGACGTATGCCTTGTCATCGCCTCCCTCGACAACGGGCAATGTTATCTGACATAAGGTCAGGTGACTCTTTTCTAAACTAACCCTATGTCAGCTAAAACTGCCCGTCATCGAGGAAGGCGATGGCTAGGAATGCATGAGTAACATATGTCCTAACCATTTCAGTCGACCGATGCCTAACCTCAATATCGCTCACCGTATTATACCACTTCACACGGGAGATGGAACGCAGGCACCTTTTATCGAAGGCAGCTAATCTTTTCATGTCTTCCACTCTCAATGGGCATGTCTCATTCACAGTCATAAAGGAGGACAGAGTGAACCACTGAGCAGTACACACGTCCTTTGATCGATAGTCAGCTGGATATCACGTCTACTAAGCGAGAGACGGCGTAAAATGGCATATGCGAAACTGGCCATCTATATATGTGTTGAAATTTCGTCAGTGATCAAACCGTTGGTGTTGGCTGATGCAACTTCCCAAATAAGTGAAATGGTCAACACGCCCCACTAACCACTTCATCAGTATATGAAATCCACAACTGTCAGTTTAATCCATCCAGCCACGTAGGAAGGTGTAGACTTCTTGACTGGTTGATGTCCTGGGGATGATGAGAACCAATAACAATTGGAGACAATTGTTGATATGGCTGGCTCAAAATCGTTCTCAATAGATGGTGCAGATGCATCCACTCCTCGTGACTTATGATTTCCGATGAAACTATATTGTTCTTCGTTATTACTATTCCTTTTGTCTCATGTCTCTGTTTACTGTCTGTATTTTGCATTTCTCTTTACTTTCTTCTCTTGGTTTGCGTGCTACACGGGGTGGAATGTGGTGGGCGACTTGATCTGCTGCACATCGATATTGAAAAGAGATAGACAGACAGATATGTGGTAATAATAATAATAATAATGATTTAATTTATTCCAAAAACAGTACTTGTGATACAGGATGGAATTTTCAGCATTAATCACAATATATGTGATAGACAGTAAACTGTCAAAAGAGGAAAAGTTGGGCGTGAAGTCAGCAACTTCACCTTTTTTTGTGAAAATACAAGTGTTCTACGACGATTGCAAAGCTTAAAGTTCAAGACCTTATGCTCTCCATTCTTAAAGGAGTGAAGAAAGCATACTGCTCTATGCACATATCTCTCAAACTGAGAATTATTGATTAATTTTCAGAAGTTAGTTTGTTGGGGGTGGGTGGGTGTATTTGATTTGTTTTTCAAACAGTTGTTTCATCCTAGTGATCGCATTTCTTCAATGATATGCATTCCACTGTCAGGGTTCGAAACGAGGGCCAGGTAACAGACCGTTTATTGAGAAAATCAAGAAAAACTTACCTGGCCCGGGTTCACGGTGATCAAGAATGCTCTGTCCCCGTGTGGGTTGAAACTCGCGATTGTTTTAGGGCGTGTAGTTTTTGTCATTGCGGGGGCCTTATGGCCCTCCCAGTATTGTGCGTCGGTGGTACAGCAGTTAGGACTTTCGCCGATCATGCACATGGTCCGGGGTTCGATCCCCTGCCAAAGCACTTCTGATTTTGTTATCCTTACCAATTAGCCAACTTGACAACCCAAAAAATGACCCCATGCTGAGGAACGATGATTAAGTCACTGTATATATAAGCTGAGATTTTGTAAATTCTGGTTTAATGATACTACTTTGATAAATCTATCAGCAGCAACATTTGAAATAACGAAACGTCAGTAAACACAATAACAATATCGTTTTGTCCTTTTCATTCATTCATTGGGAAATACAAATGGACAACCTTTATTGTAATGAATATCATATGCCACCCGATGCCCAAATTTTTTCAAACTGATAAGAATGAACTTGGTTTGGATATATATATATACTCTAAAATAAAATTAATAAGCTCATTTATTTTCAACTTTGCTATTCCTTCACTCCTACCCCCCCCCCTCAAAACAAAATACAGGTGAAGAACATCTTCAAGCCGTAGAAGAAAGAATGGGAGAGTTGAGAAATTTACGTGATGCTTTCGCTGTGAAACTCTCCGGTTATGTAAATGATACAATGTTACGATTTGCTAGTCAACTTGGTTTTATCGTGAATACTGGTGTCAATCTACCATCGCTGAATGATTCACCAACTTCGTCAACAATAAATGGCAATCCTGGAAGTACTATTACTGCCGGTGGTAGTAGCGCTACACTCGAGAAAAAGAAACACTCTTTAATTGTCTCCAACTCGTATCATGTCGCCTCCGAGTTGTACGCAACACAACGTACTAATCTCTTGCAGTTAGCACCACTTATTGGCAATTGGTTACAAACAAATAGAAAAGATTTATATATTGAAATTAAAAGGGTAATTGTGTGTGTTCTCTTTACCCGTGCTATTTTTTTCTTTTATCTATAATATTTAGTATTTTTTTAAAATATATTTGTGCGTTAAAGTTTCTGTAGCGATTTGGTTGAGTTTTGAGGGTGGAGTCGCTAGCACCACGCCCCAACCCTCCCTCTTTATCCGCGCTTGAAACCGGCTAGAAAACTAGCGAGCTAGTAATCTAGGCGATCAAACATCTAACTCAACTTTATAGACTTTGAGAAGGCGGCGTTGACTGCGAAGTAATTTGGAAACTACTCGAGTCCTACGGTGTACCCCAAATATTCATCAATCTTATTCAGCAGCTGTACGACAACGGCACATGTCAAGTCATCCACAATGGAAAACTCAGAGAGGCGTTTGGAGTAAACACAGGAGTCAGACAAGGGTGCGTATTATCACCAATGATATTCCTAATTGTGGTGGACTGGATTATGCGTCAGCCAGTGGGAAACGAGAAGACAGGGATATCCTGGACCGACGTAAATAACCTAGAAGACCTGGATTTTGTGCGTAGATGATTTATGTTTGATGTCACTGTCACAAAATCGAAGACTTACAAGCGAATACCGACAAACTGGTCGAAGAAGCAGCCGGCGAAGACAGGACTTCAGGTGAACATAGGTGAACACGACGGAGGTTATGAAAAGAACCAACCAACCAACAACAACAAAAGCAGCAACATCCAGCGCCAATCACCATCAACGGGAGGGATTTGAAAGAGGTTACTTCATTCACTTATCTAGGGAGAATTGTCTCAAATACAGGCAGTCTGAACGGACGAGGATATCAAATCGAGCGAGAATCGGGAAGGCAGGCGAGAAACACATTCATCAACCTCAAACCAATCTGGAAATCTTCGTCACTCAGGCAGCATCAACAATAAAATTCGGTTGGATCTTCAATACAAACACGTCAAGTCAGTCAGTTCTTCTATAGGGATCAGAAACTTGGCGGGCGAGTCACAAAGAATATTTCCAACAGCCTGTTGCAGACGTTATCATTATCAACAACTGTCTTCGCTGGCTGTATACTGAAGATCAGATGGCTGGAAAGAATCACTAGTTATGGGCTCGCTGAGAAGGCCGCTGAGTGACATCGCGCGCGCGTCAGGCCATTTCTCGAGTGGAACTAGGCCGAAAGGGAATCACGCGGCGAGTGGGACGTCTGTGCAAGGGTGACACGGAGGAGATTGTGTGAAGAGTTGAAAGAGTATGGACTAACATGGATGCAGGTGAAAAGTACAGCAGAAGGAAGACAGAAGTGGCGAGTGGAGACGTGCAGTTGAAGCCCTATGTTCCACTAGGAACCCAAGGGAACAATTATAATAATGTTCAGTATTCCTTTTCTTTTCGTTTTTATTTTTCTCTGTGCATTATCATGAATTCGTGGAAAATTCCCATTGGGAATTTAGAGGGAAAAGAACAAGAAGTTCAGCCAAGATGTCGATCTTTTCAGCGATTTTTTATTCTCAAAAGCAGCTGTACAATCGCATTTATATTCTTTAGTCTACTAATTGCTAATGTAAACCAGAAAGAGTGTGTATTGATCATATCTCACCCTTCGACAGATTCTAGAACATAGGCATTCTTACTGACGTCGAACAATCGTCATATTTCTTGAGTTAAAGACGGAATTCGATTCTGTCGACCGAGAGGTTCTCTGGCAATGGTTGGCTGTAAGACGAATGCCGAGAAAATGTATTGCACTGATCAAGTCACTCACTCTACTCGAACTTATGCAGTCAACCAGGTGAGGGCTTACGGCGAGTTGTCATCTGAAGTGGTGACAACTAGTGGTGTCCGTCAGGGATGCGCTGCCCACTATCCCCATTTCTATTCAATTTCATCATAGATGTACTAATGGACTTAACCTTAACTCACTTCAGAGACTCGTGGATTGACTTGTTAACAGGGTATAATCTCGTTGACTTAGAATATGCAGACGATATAGTCCTTCTAGGCGAAGATGCTGACAATGTGCAGAGTCTTCTGAATACCTGGAGCTGTAATCTTTGTATGTTTGGCATGCGATTCGCTCGTGCTGTCAAATGTAAGATGATGTTACAGGATTGGACTACACTGACTCCTAGTTTAGAAATAAGGAGTGAAATGGTAGAGCACGTTGATCGCTTCACTTATTTCGGAGGTCCATCAGCCCCAACGGGTTGATCCTTCATGAAATCTCCGCACGGATACAGAGGGTTATTTTCGCATATGCCAGTTTATGCTATCTCTGGCTTAGTTTACGTGATATCCGACTATCGACCAAAGGGCGGGTGAACTGCTCAGATGTCCACTTCATCCTCCTTTATGGCTGTAAGACCCGTTCTTTGAGAGTAGAAGACATGAAAAGACTAACTGTCTTTGATCATGGGTGTGTGCACTCTATCTCCCGTGTGAATTGGTATAATAAGGTGAGCGATATTGAGGTTAGCCCTCGGTCGAGTTTTAGGTAAGTAGGGGAAATCAATCGACGGGGCTGTGAAGTTACACCGATTGAGATGGTAAGAACATGTGTTAAGCATGTCTAGTCATCGCCTATCTCGACGGGTAATGTTAACTGACATAGGGTCGGGCTGGAAAAGGCTACTGGCGGTCAAACCAAAACATAGCATCACCAGTCAATGAAATCTACAACAGTTAGTTTAAGCTAGTCACGTAGGATGGTGTAGACTTCCTGGTTGGGGTCCTCGGGACAGTAAAAACCAATGGTTGGAAACAATTGGTTATATGGCTTAAAATCGATCGCAATGGCGCAGATGCATCCACACCCTGTGACTTATGATTTCCAATGAAACTATATTGTTCTTCGGTACTACTATTCCTTTTGTCCATATTCCTGTCTACTATCTCTATTTTGCATTTCTTTTTACTTTCTTCTCTTGCTTTGTGTACTACATGGAGTGTGGCAACTCGAGCTGATGCACATTGGTGCAAAGTTCGATGTCGAAAAAAGACAGACAGGCATTAGTTTACATGGATACAAATATTATTTGTTTAATTCCACATATTAACGAAGGTAAAAATAATTTTCAACTTGATATGAAAGTTTGAAGGTATGAATATAGATTACAAGGGTCTTAGAGACAAGATTACATAGGTAAATTTTATTTTGATAAAGTAACGTTTACAGTAACGTTTACTGATGACATTTCGAGAACAATTTATTGCTCATAATCATATCAAGGTACTCATATGACTTCCTAACTTTATTCATAATGGAACTATACAAATGAAGTTAGGAAGTCGTGTGAGTACCTTGATATGCTTATGAGCAATAAATTGTTCTCGAAACGTCATCAGTAAACGTTACTGTATGACCGAGCGTCTTACATAGCCTCTCCTGAGGAAGTCCTACTCACTGCCTTCACGTGGCGGAGGTGTTTTTCACCAAAGTGAGAGGGCAAAAGCGGATGCTCGGCGCTCTTCACCGGGTTGACTGTCCATTGGATGACAGTCTAGGGGAGATGGCTAAACCCTGATTCCAAACCTCCAACGACTGGCGTATGAAGCTCACCGGAGCTTACCGGCAGACGTATGGACAAAGGGCTTATTGGATGCCCTGGATGACTGGCCCCATTCAAAAAGGCGAATGAACCGGACTCCGGTCACCGGCTGCCAATGGATAGTGGACTCCCTACTCCACTCCTACTGCCTTGTAGGTCACACTTGGTTGTGTAAAGGCTAGAGCTGCACTCTCGAACAAAGGCCGAGCGATGCTGGTGACATCACTCGTACCCAATTCCCATGAAACTTCATGGTTCATGAAGCCGGCTCATCCTCCCGTAGGAGATAGCCGAAGTAAAGTAAAGTAAGTAACACTGTGAGACTTTATCAAAATAAAATTTACTTATGTAATCTTGTCTCTAAGACCCTTGTAATCTATATTCATACCTTCAAACTTTCATATCAAGTTGAAAATTATTATCACCTTCGTTAGTATGTAGAATTAAACAAATAATAATTGTATCCATGTTAACTAATGTATATAAATGCGATCATCATGAATTGCCACTTTTTATCTTTCGCATTCTTTTTTTGGTAGGTTTGATCTTTCTTCTGTTTCATTCATGAGGGTGGTAGTTTTCGTTTTGGTTATGGAGGTTCGTGGTTAGTGTAAAAGAGATCCTTAACGGCTCACGTTCATACGGCTAAGACAATTCGGTCGTTTTATAGGAAATATTAAAAAAATACTGACTTTTCTAAAAGTCGATGGAAATTAGTGGGACCTAATGATCTGCAAGCATCATCTCCAGGAACTGATAATCTTGTTAACACATGATTCTGGACATCTGTTGATCGATGGATGATACATGAATGTTCGACTTGTGTTTCAAAAGCTAACTTTAGATGAATCTAAGCAATTATTATTGTTTCCTCAGGTTCCGAGTGGAACATAAGCCTTTAACAACACATCTACACTCTTTAGATGATGGGTCCACGATTTCCCAGAATTTTTCATGTCTCCCTCACACAATCCCCTCATGTCACCTATATGTACCGACGACCCACTCGTCGCGTGCTTCCCATTTTGATTCCACTCGAGCTATAGCCTGGTTGGCGCACGTTGTCATTCGACGATCTCCTCAATGTATCCCCGGTCATGTCCATTTCCTCCTCCTACATATTTGTTGAGCAATCGGCTCTTGGTTGGTTTGTCGCCAGCGAGAGTTTCTGAGTTACTGATTCTCTCTGGCTGGCTGGCCATTTGATGGAGCCGATCAGCGAATGTGGCAGCTGTTGATGAAAGTGTGCAACCTATTGGAAATTCTTTTCGTGACACTCAGTGGAATTTTCTAACTCGTTTAGATCGATTGATGGACTTGACATTTGGTGTTGAAAATCTGAATCTTGTTCCTTATGCTGACTGACTGAGTGCAGAATATTTCCAATTTGGTTTTAGGTTGTTGAAGGCGTGTGTATCTTGCCTTTCTGATTCTAACTGACCGGCTTTGACATATTCATCCGTTCCGTCTGCCTGTAGTTGAAACGATGCTTGCTTTCTAGATAAGTGAAGGAGGAGGTAATCTGTGTTAAATCTCTCCCGTTGATGGTAATTGGTGCTGGCTCTTGTTGTTGTTGTTGCTGTTGTTCATTGGTTGGTTATCTTCATTGTCTTCGAGCTTTTGTGTGTCACTAGACATAAATCCTCCAAATCCAGATCTTCTAGAGTCTTCTTATGAATCAATGTCTTGAGGCCAGTAGTGAATATGGTTGAGAGTCGTCGTTCTGAATGGTGCTCTCACTTCTTTTGGCATCCTAGACCCATTAAACTATCATATTTTTCCATGTTGCTATTATTTTTCTTCTCCTGCAGACTTCGTATGGTCCTTCTGCTCGCTTTTTTTCTATATCTTCGTGCGTTACATTATAGATTGTGAAGACCTGAACTGTTGCGCTCCTGTGCAAAGTTCATGTTCTGTCAGACAAATCTAATTTTGAACTCTGATGCGTCCTAACTTTCCATTGTCTCTCTTTCAGTCGTCATTTGTTCATGAGGTTGTTGTATTAAATCACAATTCTAAAATCTACATTTCTTTCCATTGACAAAGATCTTCTAAGCCCAGATGTCTGATTATTATTATATATGCATATTGCTGAAGAGTCTAAGGCTGGACGAAACAGTTATCCTATTTCTATTATATGTGCATTGGTTTGTTGTTGAATATCGCTTTATTGTTCTCTGTCTATCTATCTATCTTTCATCAATGTTTTCTCCACTTTGTATAGATGTATGTTAAAAAATCACAAAGTTTCTTTAGACGACAAATTCAAGAAGTATTGAAATTCACTCAAGATTCTATAACAGCTCTTGTACGTCCAAGTAAAGGTGAGTAGTCATCGTTTGATCAAATATCTTTTGCCTATGATCTAGCTACATTTCAGTGTAATTTTAATGATTATTTTGAGTAATCAATTCTATTATAAATGTGAACAGTGTTAGAATGAATGCTCGCCAACCATTCAGGTGGTCCGGAGTTCGATCCCCGACCACGGACACACTCCCATAGCTTGCTAAGCCAGTAATTAGGACTGGTAAAGGGGGAAGGTTAGGCTGGGTATGAGGCTAGGAAACCTATTCCGTAGAAATAAGACGCCAAAGACCTGCAACTGAAACGTCAAGTCTCTAGCTTGAAGCCCTCTGTTCCATTAGGAGCGTAAAGGAATAAAGAAGGTTGTATATATGTCCAAACTAAGTTCACTTTTGCTAGTTTGAAAACATTTAGACATAGGGTATTTGATATTCATTATATTATAAAAGGCTTTTTGTATATCCTAGTGAATGAAAGACTAAACGATACTGTTATTGTTCTGACGGACGTTTCGCTGTCATGGTAGTATTATTAAATTAGAATTTAAAATATTTCAGCGTATGTATACAGCAACTTAATCGTCGTTCTTCAGCATGAGGTCATTTTTACGTTGTTTTCAAGTTGTCCAATTGATTACGATAACTGAAAAGCAACAAGTTGGCAGAGGGAAGCATCCAGGGAAGATAGGCCTTCAGGTGAACATAGAGAAAACATTGGTGATGAAGATTCCTGGCCAACTGCAACAGCAACCTCAACAACAGACAACAATCAGCCAGTATACATAGGAGAAGTCTGAAAGAAGCAACCTTTACATACCGACCTGCCTACCTGGGAAGCATTGTTTGAACTACAGGCTGACGGAACTGATGAGGATATCAAAGCACAAAAATCGGGAAAGCAAGACAAGCTTTCATTACTCTCAAGTCTGTGTGGAGGTCAACATCACTCAATATGAAAAGTGAGGTCCGGATTTTCAACTCCAATGTGAACAATCTGCAAACTTTCATCAACAGCTGTCTTTACGCAATACTCAAGATCATATGGCTGGCCAGAAATGATCACGAATAGTAAGGGATCGCTGGGAGCGAATCAACCTAGCAACAAATGTGCTGGAAGAAATGGAGGTGGATCGGCCATACTCTGAGTAAACAAACCATCAAGTGATTGACATCACATGCCAGGCTATCGCTCGATTGAAATCCGACTGGGAAGCGGCGAGTTGGTTGTCAGTGCGACGGTGATATGAAGGAGGAGGTCATGTTCAGAGGAGATAAAAGCATGTCGGCAGATTTGGAGCCAGGTGATAGAAACATCGACAGAGAAGCGAACGCAATGGAGACGTTGGGGCTGAAGCCCTAAATTCCTGTAGGAATTAAAGGAAACAATAATAATAATTTCGTAATTTTCACTGAGCTTATCATGTCTCTTTATTTTATCACTACATTTGATATCTTTCACCCCTTGAGTTTATATTCATTGTTCGCTCTCTATTGGTATTTATTTATTTGCATCGTGTGGTATTAATTTTCCTCGCACACAATTGAATATAACTCCCCCCTAGTCCCAATGAAACTTATATTCTGTTGGCTATGAATACATTAGTATGTTACCCTATTCACACTTTATTTTATGTTCTGAATGACTGCACATTTTTCGTATGCGTTCACTTGAATACCGAACTGTGTCACTCCAATACGGACAATTTCTGATGGAATTGTCACATTCCATTAATAGCTATTTGTATTCTACTAATATTCATGGATTTATATCTGTGGAGCTTGAGATGAGGGGAAATTGATCGAAACTACAATTGTTCGCTCCAAACCATCTTCTTTCTCAATTTGTTCAAATGTTTCTTAACTTCGACTTCCCCTTTCGATTGATTCATATTCAATCACCTTTTATTGTTTGTTTTTGTTTTTTTTATCTAGCTAAAGATTCACAACGTCTTGATAATATGCCATCTGATGTTGGCAGTGTAATGTCATTACAAGTTTCTGATTCAAATTTCCTCTCTCAAGTTGAAAATGTAAGTTGGTTCACTTAAGTGAATTGTCCCCATCACACACACACACAATAGTACTTCCTTTTATTTTGTAAATATTCACTGTACTATTGTAATCGAAATAAGTAGCTAAATTAGCTTTAGCAATTTTTGCGGGATGAATTAACATAGCGATTCGTTTACTTGTACTTCAATCCTGTGTTTGATCGATCGTAGAATTTATTAGCTTCCGCTGGATTCGATAAATGTGTTCATCGTATTGTGGATTTTAAACATGTCATTACACCCGTCATCATGCAGTGATGCCTACTTTGAATGAAGAAAGAACGAATATATTTGCAATTTTGATAATACGAACTAACTTTATTTCGTGAATTCTCTTCAAAACGTTTGTAGTTTGCAGTAATATGAATCACGCATCCATGAAAGTAACAATCAGTTCCACTTCCTAGATCTCAACTTGAAAAGAAGAAATGATATGTCAATTAGAAAATCCATCTACAGGAAAGAAACTTGAACTGACCAGTACTGACTAATCATGGTGTTTGCTCGATGGGCTATAAATGGAGCTTGTTGAAAACACTTTTCAGCAGAACTGGAACGTTGTGTTCAAAAGATGAGATCAAAGAGGAACTCTCAGTCATAGAAAAGAATCTTATCGAAAATGGATATTTTTTGGATGTTCATATCAGAATATGGGAAGGAAAAACCACCTAGACCAAAACCGGAAATATTTGAAAAGAAACCAGTTTATCTATCTAGCGTACAAAAGGTACAATTAAAGGTGCATGGAATAGAGCATTTCCCAGTTCTAGACCTCTACACCTCCCTAAGTGCCTGGCTTAAACTAACTGTTGTTATAGATTTGACCAGCTGATCAAGCCATGTGTTGGTTTGACCACAACTGCCTCTTTTCCAACCTGATCTATGCTATATCAACTAACGTTGCCCGTCCAGGAAGGCGATAGCTAGGGATGCATGCGTAACACATGTCGTAACCATCGCAATCGGTGTAACTTCACAACCTCGTCGATTGATTCCCCCTCCTTACCTAGCACTCAACCGAAGCCTAACCTCAATATTGCTCACTGTATTATACTTCTTACCGCGGAAGATAGAACACAGGCATCTCTGATAATGTCTTCCACTTTCATTGGGCATTTCTCACTCACAGCCAGCCGAAAATAAGGACAACGCGAACTTCCGAGCAATACACATATCCTTTGGTCGACAACCGACCGGATATCACGTCTACGAAGCCAGAGATGTCGTAAGTTAGCGGCAAATGCCAAATGGTCCTTCTGTATCCGCATTGAAATTTCGTTAGCGATCAACCTTCTGGAGTTAGTCAATGCACTCCTGCCTATCTTTAAGCTAAGAGTGAGTCACTGTAGTCCAGTCCGGTCCTGTAGCATCATCTTGCAACATATGGGAGAGTTTCTGAAGACGAAAGGAAAGCTTATAGACAGTCGATTGTGAAGCCAGTTTAAAATGACTTCAAGAGAACTGAATGAAATAGAGGTGGTCTACTGAAGAAGTCATACGTTCCAATGTACTGCTCAGCAGTCCGCTCCGTCCTCCTTTATGATTGTGAGTGAGACCTGGCCATTAAGAAGGGAAGACATGAAAAGGCCAGCTAGCTGTCCTTGAGCATGGGTGCCTGGGTTCTATCTCCCGTTTGAAGTGGTATAATGAGGTGAGCGATATTGAGGTTAGCCCTCGGTCGAGTTTTAGGTAAGGAGGGGAAATCAATCGACGAGGTTGTGAAGTTACATCGACTAAGATGGTTAGGACATGTGTTACGGATGCCTAGTCATCGCCTTCCTCGACAAAGGGCAATGTTAGCTGACATAGGGTCAGGTTGGAAAAAGAGCTAGCGGAGGTCAAACAAAAACTTGGCATCAGTCAGTGAAATCTACAACAGCTAGTCTAAGCCACTCAGGAAGGTGTAGACTTCCTCGTTGGGGTCCTTGGGACGGTAGAAACCAATAAGGCTGAAGACAGTTGGTGATATGGCTCAAAATTGTTCTCAGTGTCTAGTGCAGATGCATGCACTCCTTGTGACTTATGATCTCCAATGAAACTGTTTTGTTCTTCGTTATTACTCCTCCTTTGTCTCACACCTCTGTTTACTGTCTCCACTATGCATTTCTTCTCTTGCTTTGTGTGCTAGAAGGAGTGTAGTGTGACGACTTGAACTGCTGCACATCGATGCAAAGTTCTATGTCGAAAACAGACTGGTATACGTTCCAATCGGAATGGAAATGACTGACTGGATTCAATGTAGAACTTTTCAAAGATTTGCAGTAATTCAAGTTGTCATTCTCCCTCTATATATACCGCACAGTCCAAGAGAAGAGAGTAAAGAGTGGTTCATTAAAAGAAGACACAATCAATAAAAGTGTGAGTGAGAATTGTAATGGGGAAGAACAACAGAGTTGTATTGGATATTATCAATCACAAAGAGTGAATGCCTCTGCACCAACCACCACCATCACCACGTAGAACGACGATTTTGAGCCATATCATCAATTGTGTTCCAGCCTTCACCGGTTGTTAGCATCCCAAAGAAACCAACCAACCAACCAATCAGGAAGTCTACACCTCCCCTACGTAGCTGGCTGACTGACTTCAACTAACTGTTGTGAATTTAATTGATTAATCGCATGTTTTGGTTTGATCGCCACTGGTTCTTCTTCAACCTGGCTAGGAATGCATGAGTAAGGGATGTCCTAACCATCGCCTCAATCTTTGTAACTTTACAATCTCGTCGACTGATTTCTCCTCCTTTCGTTACACTCGATTGGCTTCTAACTTCAATATTACTCGCCTTATTTGTATCTACCACCTAACACATGGGAGACAGAAGACAGACACGTACGCTTAAAGACAACTAACCGGTCATTTTGTATCTTTCACTTTCAGTTTCCATGTGTCATTCACAACCATTAAGGGAGGACAGAGCGAACTATTGAGTAGTACACACGTCGTTTGATCGCGATAGCCAACAGGATATAATGTCTATTAAGCTAGAGATATTGTAAGTTGGCGTCAAATGCCATACAATCCTTCTGTATCCGTGGCGAGATTTCGTGAGCGATCAGTCCTCTGGAGTTGGTCAGCACACTCCACTCAATACTTCACTCCTGCTTACCTCTAATTTTAATTTAATTTTGATTACAGCTTGATTCCACACCGTATTTTTTGGTAGAAGCATGAAATTTTCAGCACGCATATCGGTAGCCCAAATTTTTGCATGCCGATCATAGATATCAGGTGTGCGTTGGCAGGGGTCGAACCTCGGACCATGTGCCTGGTCGGCGAAAGTCCTAACCGCTGTGCCACTGACACACGATGTTATCGATGTTGTCTAGTCGAGTCCTGTAGCGCATCATCTTACATCATGTCGGAGAGCTTCTGAAGTGGATAGAAAAGCCTTAAAGCAATCAATCATGAAGCCAATTCAAAATGACTTTTCAGTGGTTCTCTAGCTGTGATATCAGTCCGTGATCAACTCGTAAAAACGAAACTAATCCTTACAAGTCAACTATATAAAATTAATCTGATGCTCGCTACTGAGTGACTTGCTACAGGATGAAGTTTCCTGGATTTCTAGCTGAGAAGTCATTACCAGTGAGGTCCATCCAAGTGTCACGTGTATAGATGGATGTCCCACCCCTACGACCATGATTGGTGCCAATCGCGCTAAATCACGAATTGGTAGGAGTTAAAATTCACGCGTTGACTATTGAGTTGGGTTCCAGTAGCTGAATAGTATACGAGGTAGCTTGCCTTATAACCGGAAGTTCCTGGGTTCGAACCCCACTGTGGTGAGTGTGTACTGCCGATGATTCCCAAACTAGGATGAAACAGCTGTCCAGTACACCAGTGATTGTTTCCAATGGTTCTCTAACTGATATCAATCCGTGATCAACTTGGAAAAACAAAACTAACCTTTACAAACCAAACTATAGAAAAAAAGTATTAATGTCACTTGCTTCTCTTTTATATATTTATTTATTTAATTTTTATTCATAATTTCCATTTTAGATATTTGATAATTGTTTCGATAAAATTTTGACAGTAATACGTACAGAACAGGCGTTTATAAATCAATTTTTCGGCTTTAATTTACATCCACCAAGTGATAAGTCGGTGAGTGGTGAGGACAGTTTTTTTTAAAATTTTGAATTTAATGTTAATTTAATGCTGGCTAACTACACGTCTTATTCTCTACACTGCCGAGAATGACGCCTCGACTGAAAGATGAAGTACGTAGACTAGCTAGCCACTTCAAATTGTATCTACCAATTCAAAATGCACTTGTGGAGTAGCGAGTTATATTGGCCGTTGCTCTAAGAACTTGATTTTTCGCGCCAGCTCAAGAACATCTCCCACTATGGCTAAGTAAAGGTGTAGTTAAAACCATTAACAGTTCGATATTGGACCATCTGGTGCAAACTGGCCACAAAGCCAGTCAGCGTTGACGAATTCTTCTCTATCATCTACTGGGTGCCTAATAAACTGCCGAAAACATCGAAGTACCGCATGCTCCAAACAGCAGAGTCTATTACAGTTCGCCCCAAACAACTAGTGCTCCGTGTTCAAAAGTCCAGCCAGCCACTACTACTATCCTGGCCGGCCGTCAGTAGAGACTATAAATTCATGAATTTGTAATATCATCTTTCCTAATGTGTTTTCTGACATTCAGTTTATTGTTATGTTGACGCTATTGAACTGTTATCTATTCATAATATTGATTCGATGTTATTTCAACAGCAACATTAATGTCGTTCATAACATTAATTAATTAATTCATTCATTATAATGTATATATAACTGTAGAACCTGATGATGAAGGGGTTATCGAAGAGGGTACTCTTGGTTCAGTATCCATTCTTTTGAAAAAAATTTTAATGGGCATCTCTAATCAATTTTGAAATCGTTATTTATAATATTCCTGTGTAGACGTGTGGTGTTGTTCAGTGGTAAGTCCACGTTTAGTTCCTGAGCTGATATGCTTCTAAGCTTCATCTAGGTGGGGTAGGTAAACTCAAGTAAAGGAGAAAGGCTGAACTCACGGCTTGCAACTTTACTCATTTTAATTAAGGTCGCCTTTTTGTATTTCCCAATGGATGAATGAATGAAAAGGACAAAACGATACTGTTGTTATGTTTACTGACGTTTCGAATCCGTTATATCCTTCGTGTGATTATCAGTACTTACTTACTTTACTTTACTTCGGCTATCTCCTACGGGAGAATGAGCCGGCTTCATGTACCATGAAGTTTCATGGGAATTGGGTACGAGTGATGTCACCAGCATCGCTCGGCCTTTTGTTTGAGAGTGCAGCTCTAGCCTTTACACAACCAAGTGTGACCTACAAGGCAGTAGGAGTGGAGTAGGGAGTCCACTATCCATTGGCAGCCGGTGACCGGAGTCCGGTTCATACACCTTTTTGAATGGGGCCAGACATCCATGCCATCCAATAAGCCCTTTGTCCATACGTCTGCCGGTGAGCTCCATACGCCAGTCGTTGGAGGTTTGGAATCAGGGTTTAGCCATCTCCCCTAGACTGTCATCCAATGGACAGTCAACCCGGTGAAGAGCGTCGGGCATCCGCTTTTGCCCTCTCACTTTGGTGAAAAACACCTTCGCCACGTGAAGGCAGTGAGTAGGACTTCCTCAGGAGAGGCTATGTAAGACGCCCGGTCATATGGGAGCATTTCAAGAGGTGTACGGAGGGGTGGCCAACCCGCAGCGCAAGACACCCACCCCCGACCATCCTGAGGCTTTGGAGGCTGTGATTATCAGTCTTGAATTTCGATGTATCATTGAGAAGGGACTCCATTTTTTCTGGATTTATTCAGCCTTGTTCATCACTATAACGCTGAACCTTTATCTGATCATAGTATGATGATATCTTCATTGCTTAAGAGACGTTTAATTTCTTTTAGGGGGGTCTTTAGTCATGATTATAGACTGTTGAATTCGTTGGAAATGTTAACTAGTAGTCCAAATTTTAAGAAGGCCGCCGATGAAATGTGAGAGAGATGTACAATTTTTGTGGTCGACACCTCTTAACCCTGCCTTCAGACCTGAGAAGTAGCATTGTTAGTATGCTGGTCATGTCAGAACTGCTGTGACACCCCCACTCATCTGCAGTACAAATTCTCCCAAAGAAAGCCTTCTCCCCGCAAGAAAATTAGCGTACATAACTTCTAAGAGGATGGTAACTGCGTTTTATCTAACCGCTATCCGAACCACCTTTTTGAAAAGTTAGAACCTTCAGAAACATTTCCATCCTTGTTGGAAATGGGGATATTATTATTTTATTGTTTCCTTTAGTTCGTAGAGGAACATAGGCCTTCAGCCGCACGGCTCCACTGCATTCAGCTCTCTGCCAACGTTTTCACCAGACTCCACATCTGCCCACATGCTTTCATCTCCTCTTCACATGACCTCCTCCCCCTCCGTGTCACTCTTGCACTGATGACCATCTCTCCGCTTTCCATTCGGGTCCAGTCGATCGATCGAGAGAGAGAGAGCCTGGCTTGTGGTGTCATTCACTTGATGGTTTGTTTTTTCTCTGAGTATGGCCAATTCACTTCCATTTCTTCCTCATATCTGTTGCTCAGTTGGTTCCAGCTGGGTTGGTTCGCCTTACTATTAGTGATCATTTCTGACCGGCCATCTGATCTTGAGTTGTATTTTAGCGAAAGCAGCTGTTGATGAAGGCCTGTAGTTTGTTCGAAGTGTCCTTTGTGACGCGACGTAGCGCGACGCCAAGTCTCTGGTCCGTATAGTAGCGCTGATTTCACATTGGAGTTGAAAATTCGAATCTTATTTTTCATGGGATATTGAATTCTGAAGAATTACAAGAATACAAAAGAATTTGGTAACGGAATTGTATATTGACAACTTGATACACTTATGTAGACAAAATGGGTCTACCATACAAATCAGAATGACAATTTTCACAAATCTTTCGTATTGTAGTTTTTTTGTCTTCCTGATATGTATCCACATATATATATATATATATATATATATATATATATATATATATATATTTATGTGTCATTGATATAAGAATAAAACTTGTGCACTGTGGTAGAGTGTAATTCCATTATGGGTAAATTTTGTTTTGATAAAGTCTCACAGTGTTATACAGTAAACGTTTACTGATGACATTTCGAGAACAATTTATTGCTCATAATCATATCAAGGCAATCACACGACTTCCTAAATTCATTTCATATTTATGTGTGTGTGTATGTTGGTCTTTCTTTCTGTTTGCTCTCTTAGTCTGTGACCATTTCACTTTTATGAACCTGTCTCCTTTAACAATGTATATTCCCCTTATACTATATATAATATGAGTGTTTGTTGACAGTCCGTTGCTTGGTGACATATATCCTTATATGGTGGTTGTTGACATGTCTGCTATATATTTTGCTATGTATATATGGATCGATACTTCATTATAATTAGCCATTCATGTTAAGACTGTCTAATGATTTGTTCACACCCTTGTCTGAACATTCATATATATATTTCGTTCTCACAATTTGTGTCACTGACTTACTTTGGTGTGATACCACTATTGCATTCTCCTTGTGTTTGGACAATAGAAGTATCATCGCAAACCTAGTGATCTTCTGATTTCCGTCTTTCTTGCGTCAGGACTATTAAATTCTCGATCAGTACATAACAATAATTTAGCGACGAGTACATAACAATTTGGCGACAGGGAAAACTACTATTAACCACTCAGCAGCAGCAGCAACATAACACTTCCTTTCATGTTTTCCATGCTGTTTCAAAAGCATAGTGTTCACTAAATCCATCCCTCCGCAATTCGATACTCTCGCAGCTGATAATACATATTTATGTATGTATCTATATTTTTTATTAATATTTCCTTGGCTTCCGAGTGAAACATAAGGCTTCAACAATGCATCTCCACTTTGTTCCATTTTCTGCTATCCTCTTCAGCTGGGTCAGTGATTGCCCATAATCTCTCATCTCCTTCTCCGCCTTGTCATTCTCGCACTGATAGCCCACTCACCACGTGCTTCCAATTAGGATTCCACTCGAGCGATGACCTGTATTGGGTGCAGTGTCATTCGACGGTTTCCTCAATATATATACCCGATCCATCCATCCATCTCCACTTTCTCCTACATATTTGTTGAGCCAGTCGGTTCTTGGTTGGTTTGTCGCCAACCAGACTTTCTTGTTACTCAATCTCTTTGGGCGACTGGCCATTTCACCTTCAGTGTGGAGCCAGCCAGCCAGCCAGTGAAGGTGGCAGCTGTTTATAGAAGCGTGCAACTTGTTGGAAATGCTTTTCATGACACTAAGTAGAGTTTTCTGACATTTGGTGTTGAAAAGAATCCGAATCTCGTCGTCAGCTTATGCTGAGGTTGAGTGCAGAATATTTCTAAACCGGTTTCAGATTGATGAAGGCGTGTGTATCTTGCCTTTCCGATTCTGACTGGCTGGCTCTATGTTCACTCAGCGTCCTATCTTCGCTTACTGCCTCTTCAGCCAGTTTGTTGGTTTTCACTTGCAAGTCTTCGAGTTTGTGTGTGACACTAGACACATGAATCATCCACCTTGAAATCGAGATTTACCAAAGTCTGCTTATCGGTGGTTCAACATATTCCTTTGTTTTGTTACTCTCCATGAACACACATGATTCAGTCAGTCCACCACAATTGGGAACATCATTAGTGATAATAGGCAGACTGTCAGCCACCTTGTCTTAGTCCTGTATTCACTTTGAACGCCTCATTGAGCTGTCCGTTGTGGATCACAAGTTGACACAAGGCATTGTCATATAGCCAACTGTGGCTGAATAAGGTTGATAAAGACTTTGGCATTGCACGCTGTAGTGTTAAAGCAATTTCCAAATTACTTCTCGGTCAACCAACGCTGTCTGTCGAAAGGCCTTCAACTTATTAAATAGTCAGTAGAACAATTGGATCTCGTCTTTCCAACTCACATCATTTACAGGCACAACGTTTTCTCTCTACTTTTTTTTCATTCTGTATTTATTTTTGTTATGTGCTGCTTCGTTTCTCTCTTCCTTACAAACTCTACTTAAAACATTCTTCTTCGTTCTTTCACACTCTGTATATCTCGACCATTTTGCTGTCGCTTACGCCAGTAAATATGCTAGTAGTATCTACTTTTCTAACACCTTCAAACACCCTGTTTCAATTTTGGCTTTGCTACCGACATGCTAATATGTTGTTGTCAAAACTGACTGAGATAACTTTAATCTCTGTAGAACTTTATTTATTGTTAATGTACTAACTAGATGCAATAAATGTAGTAAAAATGCTGAAAATTCCATTCTGTATCACAAGTACTCCTTTGGAATAAAGCTATTATCTTATCTTTTCCAAGTCGATGAAGTAAGTTGAGGTAGAGTGATATTTGGCTACCATTCTATGCTTGGTTCTGGGATGACTATGCGTAAACTTGCAATTTAACAGGCATATGATCTACCTTTCTTGAATCCAGCTTGTTCTGGGGAGCGGGAGTGTTCATCCAGTTCATGTTTTATTCTTTCCAGGATGATATGACTTTCCTGTTAGTTTGTTTCTTAGATGTATCATACTGTCTGTCTGTCTGTTTTCGACATAGAACTTTGCACAAATGTGCGGAAGTTCAAGTCGCCACATTCCGTGTAGCACGCGAAGCAAGAGAAGAAAGTACAAGAAAAGCATAATAGAAACAGTGAGCAGAGGTGTGATACAAAGGAGTAATAAAGAAAAACAAAACAGTTTCATTGAAGATCATAAGTCACAGGGAGTGGATGCATCTGCGCCACTGAGAACGGTTTTGAGCCATGTCACCAATTGTTTCCAACCATAGATTTTTACCGTCCCGAGGACCCCAGTCTGGAAGTCTACACCTTCCTACGTGGCTTAGACCAACTGTTGTGGATTTCATTGACTGGTGAGGCCATGTTTTTGTTTGACCGCCGCTAGCTTTTTTCCAGCCTGACCCTATATCCGCTAACATTGCTCGTCGAGGGAGGCGATGACTTGGCATACGTAACACATGTCCTAACCATCTCAGTCTTTGTAACTTCACGACTTCGTCGATTGATTTCCCCTGTTTACCTAGAACTCTACGCCTAACCTCAATATTGCTCACCTTATATTACTACTTCACACGGGAAATAGAGCGCAGGCACCTATGATCAAAGATAGCTAATCTTTTCATGTCTTCCACTCTCAGTGGCCAGGTCTCACTGACAGCCATAAGGGAGGACGGAGCGGACTGATGAGCAGTACACCCGCCCTTTGGTCGATAGTCGAACATCTCGTCTACGCCAGAGTCGGCGTAAACTAACAAATGCGAAACGAGCCCCCTGTATCCGTACTCAGCTGAGATTTCGTCAGAGATCAGCCCGTTGGCACTGGCTGATGGTACTTCCCAAATAAGTGAAGCGGTCAACGTGCTCTACCACTTCACTTCCTATTTTTAAACTAATCGTCGATGTAGTCCAGTCAGTTCTGTAACATCATCTTGCATTTGGCGGGAGCGAATCGCATGCCAAACATTCGTAGATTGCGGCTCAAGGTGTTTAGAAGACTGCATTTTGTCAGCGTCTTCGCCTAGAAGGACTATATCGTCTGCATATTCCAAGTCAACGAGATTATTCCCGGTAGCAAGTCAATCCCTGAGTCGCTGAAGTCACCTAGGGTTAAGTCCATTAACACATCTATGATGAAGTTGAATAGAAAAGGGGATAATGGGCATCCTTGACGGACACCACTGGTCGTCATCAGTTCAGATGACAGCTCGCCGTAAGCCCTCACCTGGCTGTATGAGTACGAGTAGAGTGCCTTAATCAGTGCAATATATTTTCTTGGAATTCCCTTTACAGCCAAGCATCTCCAGAGAACTTCCCGATCGACAGAGTCGAATGCTGCCTTTAGGTCAAGAAATATAATGTATCATACAGTGAGTGAAACAGTATTATTTACTGGATGATGAGGTTCCGAACAAAATTTATTGTTCATAATCATGTCATCAATTGTAATCACACGACTTTGAAACTTGAGTTTTATGGTTTTCTTTGTCCTCTCCTATTTGTCGTCGTTCAGGTAGTAGAATTTTCCAGATGTCCAACTGGACAGGTGTTGAGTCATTTCTATTACATGTATTTGCGGTTGATTCGATAAACAAAGCTTCTTTTATCAATCTCTCCCTCCATTCAAACTGTTACATTAGGTTTTTAGACTGCCATCTTATCACATCATCCTACTGTATGCCTATGTTGTGTATAATTCCATGTAGGGTTTGAGATAGCTAAACTATTCTCTAGATTTTTATCTTATTCGGGTTTTTATGTTCAGCTAGTCTGACTGACTGCCCCTGTTCTACTGGTTTGACCTATGTATTTGACTTGACAATCATTGCAGGCAAGGGTATTAGATAAAATAAATTGCTTTGTTTTAAAGGCTCCAAAGGATTGATCCTTTAAGCGACAAAGCTTGTTTCTAATTGAGTTTGTGAGTGGTTTGACTGCCAGTTTTATTATGTATTATTAATGATGTATATATTAGTGATGTGACTTTGTATTATATATGTATATATATTGTGGCTTCAATTTTTACGCCTTATTAACACCTCAGATGCTATTTTTCTCTCTTCCCCTTAGCCTAATGCCCAAAAGGTTTATTCAGGTGATGAACTCCCCACCCTATTGGACTGTATGTTCCAGTTATTCGATGGTGTTGAACAAGATGTTTTGAATTTAGTTATAAATTGTGAACAACTGCTAACCATCCTTATTATGCCATTACTCATATCCATATCACGTATTACAGAGAATGAAACAGCACAGAATATCGGTGGAATTGTTGAGATGACTGGGGGCAATGCAAAACAGCTACAGTCACCATCAGCATCAGATATGACCAAAGTACAAGTGACATTTATTGGTAATTTTTTATCACGACTTATTGTTGAAACCAAGAGAGCATTCAATCGTCTTATTGTAAGTGAGCCTTCTCATGATATCATTCTTTTTATTGATTGATTGATTGTGAGAGTATTGAAGGAGATTTATGCGCTCCAGTTTTTCGGTGAATAGGACATGTATTTATCATAATATCTGTGTTTTTTTTCATTATTAATTCTTATTATCTTCGGTTCTGAGTAGACGATTTAGCCCTGCCTTTTAGGTGAGACGCTGACAAAATTCAGCAGTCTTCTGAACAGTTTCAATTGCAATCTGCGAATGCTGCTACAGGACTGGACTACATTGACTCCTAGTTTAGAAATAGGGAGTGAAGTGGTTTGTGGAGCGTGCTGACCACTTCACTTATTTGAGAAGTTGCATCAACCAACTCCAACGGGTTGACCTCTGACGAAATCTCAGCACCGATACAGGAGTCCAGTTTCGCATATGCTAGTTAACTCCGTCTCTGGCTTAGATGTGATATCTGACTATCGACCAAAGGGTGGGTGTACTGAAGTCCGCTCGTCGTCTGTTACTACTGTGAGCAAGACCTGGCCATTGAGAGTTGAAGACGCGAAAAGACTAGCTGCGTTCTATCTCCCGTGTGAAGTGGTATAATAAGGTGAGCAATATTGAGGTAAGGCGTAGCGTACTATAGGTAAGGAGGGGAAATCAATAGACGAAGTTGCGAAGTTACATCGATTGAGGCGATGGTTAGGACATGTGTTACGCAGGCATGCCTAGCCATCACCTTCCTCGACAGGCAATGTTACCTGACTTACGGTTAGGTCGGAAAAGAGCCAGTGATGGTCAAACCAAAACATAGCCTCATCAGTCAGTGAAATTCACAACAGTTAGTTTTGGCCAGACACGTATGAAAATGTAGACTTATTGGTTAGGGTACTCGAGACGGAAAAATCAATGTCTAGCGACAATCTGTGATATGGCTCAAAGTTGTTCTCAATAGTTGGCTGACGCAGATGCATCTACTCCTTGTGACTTATAATACACCCAATAAAACTATGTTGTTCTTCGTTATTTCTATTGATTTTTTCTTACATTCCTGTCTACTGTCTCTAGTATGCATTTCTTCTCTTGCTTTGTTTGCTACAAGGAGGGAGTTTGGCGACTTGAACTGCTACACATCGGTGCAAAGTTCTAAGTCGAAAACAGACAGACAACTGGTCGGTGGCTGATTCTCTGCACTGTCAGAGTTACTTGACGCGTATGCCTATCTCTTCTCACTGGTCTTTTGGGTCCTCAATTTAAAGTAAAGGCAGATGTCAGTAGCCTGTGGGAAATACTTTCGGCAACACGCCAGGTCTCTGAGGGACTTGTCTTACGAGGGCTAATTTATCATTATTGTCGACATTCTGAATCTTATTCATCTAAATCTAATACGGTTTTATTTCTTGTCCCCTTTTCATTTTATTCACAGGAACGATTAATTATGTCATTTAAAATGAGTAAGCCAAGTCGTAAAGCTCGATGTGGTATTCTCACGATTGTACGAACGTATATTGAATTTGCAGAAGGTTCTATCACTGTATTCGCCACAAGTTCACGTCTAGTTGACTTAGAACGTGCTCATGGTGAATTAGTCCGCTCTTTGATGACTGAGATTGATCGTGTTGCATCAGAAAGTGTTAAAACACCTGGTGAAGTAGTTCAACTAGGTATGTGTTTCTTTTTTATATTTTTTTTATCATTTTCGAAAGGTTTTTTATGTATACTGGCACAGTGGTTAGGATTCTCGCCGACCATGCACATGGTCCGAGGTTCGATCCGCTGCCGACTCACACCTGATGTCTATGGTCGACCTGCAAAATTTAAGCTACCAATATCACATGCTGAAAATTTCATGCTTGTATCAAAAATACGGTGTGGAATCAAGCTGTAATCAAAAATTAAAAAAATAGGGCGAAGTTAAACTTTCGACACCACTAACTACCAATCAGCGAATTATCCAATAAGATTTACGAACGATGTCGAATTATCCAATGAGATTCACGAACGCAGTTCAGTGTTGTATAGCGCTTGATTTATTTCTAATGCGTGACCTTACAAGGTTCCGGCTGTAATTTGAGGAGGTTAGTGTTTTCCAGTATTGCCTGGATTTAAATTGCTCCGGAAGGAGCGAACTTGTTCTTGTGTTGGTATCATGACTTTAAAAAGCTATAGCAGATCAACTGGTGGGTTTGTTCATCGTTGTGCTTTATGTTTGAAGCATGCTAATATTAGAGAGGGTAAGCTGATAATTTTAATATTTCGTAGGTCACATCTCTCCCTAACCCAGATTTTGTATATCTGCAATTACTGGGTGTTGAAACAGCCGGTGAGAGCAGCAGCTGCCGAGACTGAGAATAGTCATGTCTCAACAGTTTAGTGGTACCAGCATTGCAGAGATATTGCTTCGTGTAAAATAGAGACAATCACTTGTTTACTGTGTGGATCCCGTTACGAGGACTCAAACGAATTCCATTGAAGGTTTTCGGGGCCACTTGAAAAACAAGATAAGGGCTATAAATGGATCTGAAAAGGATCTCATTTACAGCCGTTCAGATGAATATAAGTACAGGATGTGCTGTGACTTCGCCACTGACAGTCACATGCTAAACTGGGAGATGTTTCTCTCACATATTCGAGAAAGATACTCCTTGTAACCGTTTTATCCTTCTTTATGCTTTTTTCTATAAATATGCGTTTCCATTCATCATATATGCCTATTTAATGTGATTGGTCCGTTCAAGGTCGTTTGCTGATTGGTTGCTAGTGGTGTCGAAAGTTTAACTTTGCCAAAAATAGAATATATAAAGGGAACAAATGCTTTAAACAGTGCCATCACCAGGCATCTCCTCGACACGGGTCATGAGGTGGACGTCGAAAAGTCGTTCAAAGTTATCAGTAAGCAAAATAGCTCAATTCTCCTTAAGTTTTCTGAAGCCATTTCCATCAAGCGCCTGAAACCTGATTTATGCGTCCAGAAAGAAGCGGTTATCAGTCTTTCTTTGCCCTGGTCACTGGATATTTTTCACTCTCTTTCTTCCGAATGCGAAATGCTAAAAGTTTCCATTATGTATGATTATTATTTTTCGGAATAGTGTTTAGTATTGCATATTTATATATATATATTGCTATTATTATTATTAGTGTATGTGTATAGTGATCGTTTGATTTTTGTTTAAAATGAACTCTGTGTGGGCAAGTATTTGATTTTTGATTTACAGCTTGATTCCACACTGTATTTTTGGTACAAGTATGGAATTTTCAGCATGGATATCGGTAGCCCAAATTTTGCAGGCCGACCATAGATATCAGGTCTGCGCCGGCGTGGGCTCGAACCCCGGACCATGTGCATGGTTGGCAAGAGTCCTAACCACTGTGCAATGTAAGCAGCTGAGGAGAAGGCAACGAATTAAAAGATGGTACCATTTTATTCTGCTAAAACTGTAGTTGTTGCTTTGTTCAAATTCATTAAGGGGAATAAATGTATGAAATAAAAATAATATTTTGTGATATGGGTATTAGTATTATTGTAGTGTCTACTACTTGTAGACATATAAGTAGTATGTTGGGAGGAACTTCTTGTGGTCTTCAACAGTTTGTCCATGTTCATAGATTGAACTCCATCTGTATTGACAAAAGACAAGGGTCAGTCAACAGATCGTTTATTGAGAAAATCAACAGACATTTATTGATTTTTATGTATATTATTATTAGCGGTATAGTTAGCAGAGAAGCAACGTCTTGTGACTGGTTGTTTTCTTGCTGAAGGTTATGCTGTCATCTCTTTGCTGTCGCTTCTTAGACAGTCCGTTGATACATATCTTCTAATCGTAGCTTCCCACGCAAAGTCTGCTGTGATTGGTTGTCGAGTTCCTCATGGTTAGACTTTGTTCTTTTTTTCTCATGACCAAGATTTGGAACGTAAACATCGACGTAAATTGTTGTCTACCAATTTTGGCCAGTAGACAGCTGTCACTAGCTGATGGATGTGATAGCTACAGGGATGCATTCCATGAATCGTTAAGTTAACAGTTGTACTTTTATACCTTTGTCGAAGACTTATAACTCACTTCGCAGGAAATTCTTTAGTGTTAGTAACAGAATCAACCAGCAAATCTTCAACTTAACCAAACTCCGAGGACTCCTTCATTTATTCAATGACTTCTGCGTTGGACACGGAAAACAACCGCCCATCAACTTCCTTCCATGATGTCTTTGCGCTCCAGCTTCACAGGAACTGTTGTAACGAGCTTTGATTTCTTTTCCTGCTGTAGATATCGACTAGGTTGTTTACAGCTTCAATATCCTTCAGAAAAAGCACTCGCATCTTTTCTTTGAAACTCCTGTGTCAATGACATCTGATTATTCGATTCTTCTCAGTGCGTTGCTACCTTATTCTTGCATCTCTTTTTCATTGGATATTCTATTGTGGCAAATTAATGCCATCAGTCTTTGTTCGGAGACCCTCCCTCACATGAGAAGTTAGTGCAGACTATTAATATGTGTGTCGGTGGCACAGTGGTTAGGACTCTCGCCGACCATGGACGTGTTTCTAGGTTCGATCCGCTGCCGATTCACACCTGATGTCTATGGTCGACCTGCAAAATTTAGGCTACCGATATCACATGCTGAAAATTTCATACTTGTATCAAAACTACGGTGTGGAATCAAGCTGTAATCGAAAAAATATCATTTTCTTAATTGTGTCCAAATGAGTGATAGTTACTGCTGCAATCAGTTCTTTGTCTTACCACCAAGGAATAATAAGATTAGCTTATGCAGTTAGTTGTCATATAAACATTAATACGACCACTTTCATGTAAATCTTATGAGAAGTCTGTTTACAAGTAGTTATCCTTGTGCAAAAAAGCCATAAATTTGTTTTTGTATAGTGCCTTTCTATCTGAATTCATCACATAAAAAAACAGCCGACATTGGTTGGTAGTTGCGCTGAATATTGTGTATTCGTAGAAGTTGGAACACTTGGGCAATTATATCGAGTCATCACAGCTGCTTAGAGGTCTACGATTTATCCCTCTAACCGGATGGTCGTCGGTTGAAATCCCTGCTTGGTGAGTATTTTGGGGAGTTTCAAACTGGGACAAAACAGCTTCACAGTACTCCATGGTTTTTCAAAGCTTCTCTTTCTGACGCCAACTTAGGATCAAACCTGTTGTAGTTTGTAAAAACGTTTGAAATGCACTCACATATTGCGTGTAGTCTTTAAAATGTAGCATTGTGATCTGTTCTCAGTGTTTACAAATGTGATATAAGTAACATATTTGTAAGAAAACATTTTTGTTATTATTATTTTTGGTTATTTTCGGTTACTTTCCAGAAAATTATCATCGACTGTGCGATATTCTTCGCCGACTAAAAATGTCCGGTTTAGACGAATATCGTCAAGATGCCAAAAATCGATACACACTAGCACTACAAGAATATACTAAAAATTGTATGGGTCGTCCTTTAGAAAAATTAGCTGTAAGTCTATCTGTATGTGTGTGTGTATATGTTCCACTTGTTAGTTTTCTTCGTCACAAATAAACATGAGTGAAAGAGATCACCAGGGAGCACTAGAGCGCTATTTCGTCCTACTTTGGGACATGATCTGGCCGGAGATCGAACTCACAACCTTCGGGTAACCAATCCGAGCCACTTCGAGTGTCCTTTGAATTCCAACCTCGTCAATTCGTAACACAGAACTGTCCTCGTCAGTGTCTTAGATCAGGATTCACTCCACCTTGATAGGGTGTACCCCACTGATCACCACCACGTCTCAGTACAGCTTCATGACATCCGTCCTGTAAACATCAATGAGGTGGGGATTAATATTTAGGTTAGAAGTTTTTTCTGTAAGGATTTAGACTACTCTCAATGTAGATTTTGTCAGGAACCAATATCGGTTAGAAAGATAATTGATAATCACAGAGAACTGGACCGGTAGCTGTTTTGTCCCAGTGTTTGGGGCTCTTCATCAGCACTGACACGTATGGAGATGTCAAATTGTTATGTACTCGTCGCTAAATTATAGTTATGGACTGGTCGAGAATTTAATAGTCCTGACGCAAGAAGGCGGAAATCAGAAGACCACTAGGTTTGCGATGATACTTCTATTTTCCAAACACAAGGAGAAGCAATAAGTGGTATCACACCAAAATAAGTAAGTAAGTGTAAGTCACACAAACTGTGAGAGCGAAATATATATGACAAGGGTGTGAACAATCATTAGACAGTCTTAACATGAATGGCTAATTATAATGAAGTATCGATCCATATATACATAGCGAAATATAGCAGACATGTCAACAACCACCATATATGGATATATGTCACCAAGCAACGGACTGTCAACAAACACTCATATTATATATAATATAAGGGGAATATACATTGTTAAAGGAGACAAGTTCATACAAGTGAAATGGTCACAGACTAAGCGAGCAAACAGAAAGAGAGACCACCATACACACACATATATATGTATATGGATACATATCAGAAATCCAGCCAGAGTCGGAAAGGCAAGCTACACCTTCATCAAATTTAAAACAATTTGGAAATCTTCTGCACTCTGCCCCTCAGTATAAAAAACAAGATTCAGATTTTCTAAACAAATGTGAAGTTAGTTAGTCAGTCAGTCAGTTCTTCTATACAGGTTGGAAACTTGGCCAGCGTCTCACGAAAAGGATTTCTAACAATTTTTAGGCTTTTATCGATAGCCGAATTAGCAACTAGAAATTCTGACTGACAACAAACCAGCTCACTAGCCAATTGTTTCAAAAGTTTTTATAGGCGAAAATAGAGACGGATTGATCGGGCATACGTTTAAGAGACCGTTGGATGACATCGCGCTTCATGTAGACTATCACTCGAGTGGAATCTGATTGGGAAACGACAAGTAGGGCGTTGGTCGGTGGGTGACATGGATGAGTGCATACGAGAAGTAGATGGGTGGATTGTCTGTCTGTCTGTCTGTTCTCGACATAGAACTTTCCACAAATGTGCGGAAGTTCAAGTCGCCACACTCCGTGTAGCACACGAAGCAAGAGAAGAAAGTATAAGAAAAGCATAATAGAGACAGTGAGCAGTGGTGTGAGACAAAGGAGGAGTAATAACGAAGAACAAAACAGTTTCATTGGAAATCATAAGTCACAAGGAGTGGATGCATCTGCGCTGGCCACTGAGAACGATTTCGAGCCATGTCACCAATTGTTTCCAATCATTGATTTTTACCGTCCCGAGGACCACAACCAGTCTGGAAGTCTTCCTCTTCCTACGTGGCTTAGACTAACTGTTGTGGATTTCATTGACTGGTGAGGCCATGTCTTTGTTTGACCGCCGCTAGCCTTTTTCCAGCCTGACCCTATATCCGCTAACATAGCTCGTCGAGGGAGGCGATGACTAGGCATACGTAACACATGTCCTGACCATCTCAGTCTTTGTAGCTTCACGACTTCGTCGATTGATTTCCCCTGTTTACCTAGCACTCTACGCCTAACTTCAATATTGCTCACCTTATTATGCCACTTTACACGGGAAATAGAGCGCAGGCACCTATGATCAAAGACAGCTAGTCTTTTCATGTCTTCCACTCTCAGTGGCCAGGTCTCACTGACAGCCATAAAGGAGGACGGAGCGGACTGATGAGCAGTACACCCGCCCTTTGGTCGATAGTCGAACATCTCGTCTACGCCAGAGTCGGTGTAAACTAACAAAAGCGAAACGAGCCCCTTGTATTCGTGCTGAGATTTCGTCAGAGATCAGTTTTTAGTGGGCGCTGAGTGGAGAGGAAGTGGAGAGCTATCAAGTCGAGGAGTTGCATCAGTGGAAGGAAGGCAAGATGATAGAGATGAAGATGAAGACAAAGATAAGTGAGGATTAGAGAGGTTTTGTGTGCATTTCGGATTGTGAGGGCGTTTGTTACTTCCCGGCTGCCCACACCGTGGAAGTTGGTTGCGTGACCGCAGAGCCCAGGGGACAACTGCTTGAGGCCGGTCACACGCGGCCTGTTTTTGTTCGTTCTTTTTTGTTTGGTGTGTCTCAGTAGGATATTTATCACTCCTGCCCTGTGACACGGCAGCAGGAAGCGCGGTCGTTGTTAATCTGGGCCACGGCCGATCCGGCATGAGATTTTGTGATTTTGTATTGGACATGATGTTGGATTGTGTGGCTGCTTTTTGTTTAACCGCTATCCAAACAACCTGCCTGGCATGGTAGGACCTCAAGAGACATAAGTCTCATCCAGTATAGCTTGAATAGATCATTGCGGTGTTCAAGCCCGACCACCACGTCAAGGTAGCAGCTTTCGGTCGGGGATTATTGTCAGTCATGGATCCAGATGTACAGGACAGCAGAAAATAGAAGAAAATGGAGATGTTTTACACACGGAATCAAATGGAAATAATATATAATAGTACATTACTCTTCTTCTAAAAATTCACATAGGGACAAGGTCTGTAGGCTAAAGTACTTTGCTGACCGAATAAAATGAAATAATTTAATCTATAAAATACCTTGCAATTACAACAAGATTGGATTAGTCGATTATTATCAGAATATAAACATCTAGCTTAGTGTATGTAGTATGATTGGAAAAAAAAACAACTACAAAATCGCATTGTTTGCACTAACACACACAACCGTACAATATGGAGGGACAAAACGAGACTGTTCTAATAACTAATATAGTTGGATACAGAGAGATTGGTTGATCACTGAATCCTTGTTCTTAGAATCTACACACCTAACACGTGTGATTGAAGCGGTGCAACTCCAATACCCTAGAGAAACACAGAAAGTATTACTCCTGTGGTGAGTACTACTTATAATCAGGTATAAGTAGTATATCAGTAAACGAATTCAAGAAAAGTAACAATATGTTAAGGAAAATATTTTATATGGAAAGTTTTGAGGTGTTATTTCATGTGATCTTTAAACTTCGAGTTAATCATCTACTAACTCTTTTCTTTTCCATCATTGTCTTCCTTCTTTGATTTACACGATCTGTAGAGTTTCTTTGAAAATGTACAAAGCGCTTTAGAGGCCGGTGTAAGACCAGAAGTTGTCAGTTATCAATTTGCCTTTAGTAAACAAGAATTACGTAAAGTGATTAAAGAATATCCTGGAAAAGAAGTAAGTTCTGTTGTATTCGCTTTCTTTTCCTATACGATGTGTACACCCATGCACACAGACACACACACACACACAGCGGTTTCGCACTTCCTTTTCTAATCTGCAATATTTAAAGGCGAAAACTAACAATGCTGACAGATGAAGCAAGCAGCTAATAGACAGTACTTTAAATGAATATAGAGAAGACGGGGATGACAAAAAAAATATCCAGTCAGGCAACAACAACAAGAACCAATCGCTGGCGAAGTTCAACAGTAGCGTCCCAGGAGTGTGAACGCTCCAGTGACCATGAACATATGCTAGTCCTTGGCTAACGGCATTTGTCATTAGCATAGCTGAAATATCAATACTATTCACCATCTAAGGAGCACATTTCACCTAAATCACGTTTTTAAGTACTGTTTGAACAGTGTGTTAATAGCTCGTTAGGGTTAGGATTAGGGTTAAGATAAGTATCGGGGTTAGGGTTAGGATCAGGGTTATAATTAGCATTAGGGGAGTGAATTACAGTCTGGATAAGGGTTTTGATTAGGATTAAGGTTAGGGTTAGTGTTAGGGACACGATTAAGCTTATGGTTACGATTAGGGATAGATCTATGGTTAATGTCTATTATTGTAATTTGTTTCATTATCCACGTTTTTCTGGTAAGCAGCCGATCATCCTCTTGCTGGAAACCGTAGTAATTCAGCTGAGGGCTTTTTTTTCGAAGACTGCGAGCAGTTTATCTGAAGTCATCTCGGCGAATACATGTATCGAAACTAGTCCGATTACTCCTCGTTATAACTGGGGGTCTGTCTGTCTGTTTTCGACATAGAACTTTGCACAAATGTGCGGAAGTTCAAGTTGCCACACTCCTTGTAGCACACAAAGCAAGAGAAGAAAGTACAAAAAAAGCATAATAGAGACAGTGAGCAGAGGTGTGAGACAAAGGAGTATTAACGAAGAACAAAACAGTTTCATAGGAAATCATAAGTCACAAGGAGTGGATGCATCTGCGCCACTGAGAACGGTTTTGAGCCATGTCACCAATTGTTTCCAACCATAGATTTTTACCGTCCCGAGGACCCCAGTCTGGAAGTCTACACCTTCCTACGTGGCTTAGACCAACTGTTGTGGATTTTATTGACTGGTGATGCCATGTTTTTGTTTGACCGCCGCTAGCTTTTTTCCAGCCTGACCCTATATCCGCTAACATTGCTTGTCGAGGAAGGCGATGACTAGGCATACGTAACCCATGTCCTAACCATCTCAGTCTTTGTAGCTTCACGACTTCGTCGATTGATTTCCCCTGTTTACCTAGAACTCTACGCCTAACCTCAATGTTGCTCACCTTATTATGCCACTTTACACGGGAAATAGAACGCAGGCACCTATGATCAAAGACAGCCAGTCTTTTCATGTCTTCCACTCTCAGTGGCCAGGTCTCACAACCATAAAGGAGGACGGAGCGGACTGATGAGCAGTACACCCGCCCTTTGGTCGATAGTCGAACATCTCGTCTACGCCAGAGTCGGCGTAAACTGGCAAATGCGAAACGAGCCCCCTGTATCCGTGCTGAGATTTCGTCAGAGACCAACCCGTTGGTGGCTGATGGCACTTCTGAAATAAGTGAAATGGTCAACGTGCTCTACCACTTCACTTCCTATTTTTAAACTAGGCGTTGATGTAGTCCAGTCCTGTAACATCATCTTACATTTGGCACGAGCGAACCGCATACCAAACATTCGTAGATTGCGGCTCAAGGTGTTTAGAAGATTCTGCATTTTGTCAGCGTCTTCGCCTAGAAGGACTATATCGTCTGCATATTCTAAATCAGCGAGATCATTCCCTGGTAGCAAGTCAATCCCTGAGTCGCTGAAGTCACTTAGGGTTAAGTCCATTAGTACATCTAAGATGAAGTTGAATAGAAAAGGGGATAATGGGCATCCTTGACGGACACCACTAGTCGTCATCAGTTCAGATGACAGCTCGCCGTAAGCCCTCACCTGGCTGTATGAGTACGAGTAGAGTGCCTTAATCAGTGCAATATATTTTCTCGGAATTCCCTTTACAGCCAAGCATCTCCAGAGAACTTCCCGATCGACAGAGTCGAATGCTGCCTTTAGGTCAAGAAATATAATGACTGTTGGACGCCGGTAGGAATGCCTATGTTCTAGAATCTGTCGGAGGGTGAAGATATGATCAATACACCCTCTTCCTGGTCTAAAGCCTGCCTGGCTCTCTCGTGTTTGTGCTTCCCGAGCACCACTCAGTCTACGCATGATTATTGAGCCTAAGACTTTAGATACTATATTAGTCAAGCTAATCCCTCTGTGATTATCACAGGAAGACTTGTCTCCCTTCTTGTATATGGGGATAATCAGTGACTTACACCAACCCGATGGGACTTCTTCTGATTCCCAGACGCTGCCTAGTACCTCAGTTAATCCGGACAGTAAGCTGTCTCCACCGTACTTAAATACCTCTGGAGTCATTCCATCAGGTCCCGCTGCTTTGCCTAGTTTCAGATTGGTGACAGCTTTAGTAACCTCAGTTAGTGACGGAGGACCTGTGTCTATATCCCATTCAGGGAGGTGTTGGATGCTCGGAAGGTTGAGCGTGGCTGTGGGCAAATTAAACTGCTCCTCATAATGCTCTTTCCAACGATCCAGTCGTCTATCCTGGAGCTAATTATAGTGCCATTTTTTTCCGAGATTGTCTCACTAATGATTTGTCTTCTCCCACCCGTTTCCCTGATGAGTCCAAAGAGTTGCCTGGTGTTGCCTATCCTCGAAGCTTTCTCCATCTCTTTGGCTTTTGTCGCCCACCACTGTTCACGGTCCTTGCGGAGACTTTTCGTAAGTTTCCTCTTGTGCAGCTTTCGCTCCTCATTGAATTCGGAGCTCGCCGGAATAAGTCTTCTAGCATCTATCAGTTCGGATGAGGCGGTGGAGATCCAGTGGTTTTTACTCACCTTTGGGTTTACCTTATTCACAGCTTTTACAGCTGTATCTATGGCTGCCTGGATATTTTTCCAAGCTTCTTCAGGGTGAGCACAGCTGTCGAACACAGATATGTGTTTAGCTAGTTCTTCCTCAAATACGGATTTAGTTTCCTGATCGAGCTGGGGACGTGATGGTTTTACCGCCAGCTGTTTCCTACGTCCGTTCAGTCGTAAGCACACCCGAGCGCGGACCAGTGCATGGTCGGTATCTACGCACGTGTTCCAGAAGGAGCGACAATCTCCTACCGACCCACGCCAACGATAGCTTATTGCTATGTGGTCTATTTGTGTCCAGCGTTGGTTTGATGAAGGGGGTCTCCAAGTCAAACAGTGTCTCTCCTTGTGTTTGAAGTTAGTGCTTACAAGAAACAAATGATTATCAGAGCAGAACTGTAGGAGACGGTCACCGTTGTCGGTTCGCTGGCACGGAACTCCATAGGTGCCCCTGACGTCCTTCTCAGATTGACACAATTTCCCTACTTGAGCATTAAAGTCACCAGCTAGAACGACTATGTCTGAGCGTTTAGCCTTTCCACCAAACTAGACAGCTTTTGGTAGAACTCATCCTTCGTTTCATCCGAACTGCAGTCAGTGGGGGCGTAGGCGGAGATTACGAAAAGGCATCGGCGAGTAGTGCAGTCCTTCCTCCTTTTTACTGACCCGTTCAGACGGACAGCACACATTCGGTTATCTACCGGGATCCAGTCAAGTAATGTCTTTTCTGCCCTAGTACTCAAAGCTATCCCTACACCAACTAATCCTCGTGAACTAGCTGTGGCATCTCCTGGCACCCTCAAGGTGAATTTTGCAGATTCAACCTGTTGGTCAGGTGGGGTTAGGTGAATAACCACACTTGGGTCTTGTATGCGTGTTTCTGAAACACAGCATACATCAATGGCTCGTGATGCCAGGGTCTTGGCTAGTGATGCTTGTTGTCCTATTTGGCAAAGTGTCCTAACATTAAGAGCTCCTATATGAAATTGGTGGCGTGGCTTTAGGAGGCTGTCGGTGGTGGTTTTTTGGCTTCCATCGTTTTTAGTGGACGCAGAGTGGAGAGGAAGTGGAGAGCTATCAAGTCGAGGAGTTGCATCAGTGGAAGGAAGGCAAGATGATAGAGATGAAGATGAAAACAATGATGAGTGAGTAATAGAGAGGTTTCGTGTGCATTTCGGATTGTGAGGGCGATTGTTACTTCCCGGCTGCCCACACCGTGGAAGTTGGTTGCGTGACCTCAGAGTCTAGGGGACAACTGCTTGGGGTCGGTCACACGCGGCCTGCTTTTGTTTGTTCTCTGTTGTTTTGTGTGTCTCAGTAGCATATTTATCACTCCTGCCCTGTGACACGGCAGCAGGAAGCGCGGTCGATGTTAATCCGGGCCACGGCCGATCCGGCATGAAATTTTGTGATTTTGTATTGATCATGATGTTGCATTGGGTAGCTGCTTTTTGTTTAACCGCTATCCAAACAACCTGCCTGGCATGGTACGACCTCAAGAGACATAAGTCTCAACCAGTATAGCTTGAATAGAACATTGCGGTGTTCAAGCCCGACCACCACGTCAAGGTAGCAGCTTTCGGTTGGGAGGTGTGGGGGGACGGATGAGGATGACAAAACAAAAGTCTGAAAGACGAGGCTAATCTTGATTATTCTGAAACCACTTTGAAAACCTTCTGCTGTCACTCAGCCAGCATAAAGAACAAGATTCAGATTTTCCAAACCGACCAATATGGGTCTGCGAAACCATTTCAGACTTTTATCGGCAACCACCTTCTTCCTGTGGTGAAAATCAGGTGACAAGTAGAGAAAATTGGCAACAAGAAACTCTGAAAACTAATCGGTCAAGCAGCTACTGCTCAACAAATATACCAACTGAAAAGTGGAGATGGATCGGAAACACGCTGGGGAGGACGTTGCATGACGTCACTCGCTTTCCTTCGTTACTCAATGTATCGATGACAGTGCACATATATGCACACACACACACAAGGAATTTGTTTTTCTTTTGTATTGAAGTAAAATTGATCGGTTGACGTGGTTTTGTCATGTGTTATACATGCCTACGTGTTATATCTTCTTCTGTAACATACTGATTTCACCTTGTGAGTTAAATATTGAGTAACTCATATCAAGTTACAAGTTGGATCACAGATTGACACCTATTTCGTTCTAGTTTGGGAGACCATAGCGGTACTTACTCACTCACGACTCCATCAAGGATTGAACCCTGAATATTCAAGTTACAAGGCGAACTCCACCTGCTTACTGGAACTTCAGTAGTCTGACGATCTTCTCCCACTCCCAGAGTCGGAATTTTAAACGCCTACTGCTTATGTGTACCATGGATGTGCAATTCCAATTTGACAGCACTTTTTACCGCCAAGTAGAGTTGGTTGTAGCTATGGGAAGCATGCAATCGACGAAACAACTTCCTACTGTCGATATGTTGATGACACATTTGCAGTGTGCAAGAATGAAAGTCATGCTTCACACTTACTCAGACTATTCAATGATGCATACACCAATATTGAGTTTACTATGAAACATGAAAGTGACGGAAAGTTCCACTTCCTCGACATTGCCATGCAACGCTTAGAAGACGGTATTCTTCAGAAGTCAATTTATCGAAAGTCTACTTGGAAAGGACAATACTTACATTTTATTAGCTTTAAACGTGAACTAGTCAAGACTCTGTACTATAGAGCGAGGAGAATATGCTCTGCAGAGGAACTAGAGGAAGAATTCACGCTTCTCAAAAAGATTTTGAAAAGCAATGGTTATCCTCAAAAGGTTTATTAACAAGATCTTAAGTCGCAAATGTAAAACCAATCACAGCGGGTAAAAAGCCAATCTACATTCAGCTTGACTATAAAGGTGAAAACACTGCAGCAATGATCAATCGAAGACTGAGTACGTCGCTAGCTAGAGCCTATCCTGCAGCTAAGCTCGTTCCCGTCTATCAAACAACTTGCTCTTTGTTGCAATAGAAAAATCGATAGATATCCTTCTCATGTTAACAACTTCAGCTGTATATACAAATTTGCATGTATCTGCTGGAGCGGTTACATTGGAAGGACAGAAAGAAGAGCATATCTAAGATTTTCTGAACATGTACCAAAAAGCATATGGCTAAAGGGAACAAATGCTTTAAACAGTGCCATCGACAGGCACTTGATATTTGATGCCTTTTTAAAGTTATCCATGTTGACAAACCTTCACTATTTTTTTGCCGAAGTTATTGTAATCAATAAATAAACTCATTCGTTACCCAATGACTGTATTGATTTAATTGAATTTGAGATTTTCCCATCGATTGATTGGACCGAAGTGCTCTGTTTCAGGATGACATATCTGTCAGCTTCTTGTGCAGATGCTTCGACGATGTCTGGGCATTTAATTGGTTAGATGGTGACTAACAGTGGAATCCACCAGATAATGGGGATTTCGGTCGAATCAATCGACGGGAAAATCTTAAATTCAATTCAGTAATTAATATGATCCATTGCACAAGAAAGAGGTGGCTCTACTAACCCAAGTGATCTAGTGGATAACGACGCTTTGGGTGGTGTTTGAAACTATGTGCACTGGGTTCGAGCCTCGGCGTTGGGAATATCATCACTCCCTGACTGGGGAATGCAGGTACATCCAACTGGCAGACGAGTCCCAAATAGGACGAAATGAGCGTTGTCCTGGGGAATTCCAATGCTAGCCACCATCCACCAATTAGATTGTATTGATTTTTTTTAGTTTTGCCTTGAGTCACATTATTATGAGCATTAATCTTTTTGCTTTATTTTGTTTTTAATATTTATTTTAGGTTAAACGTGGTCTAGAGAGTTTATGTAAAAAAGTTGAAAAACATTTATCCGATGAAGAGAATTTATTCCCTGTAAGTCTCCTGCCTTACTTTTGCCCCATTTCATCTGTTAAAATCATCTGGATGATGATTAATGGAGCTTATATACTACTGGTTGGTAAACTGATATAAGTAGCTGGAACCACTACTCACATTACACAGCCAGTATAATACTAGCTAGCCAGGCTGATCAAAGGGATTTAAACATCGAAAGGCCATTCTGCTCGTTCGAGAGTGTGAGCACATCACTACTTCAGCTATTAGCTGTTGCTTGTTCTATGACTTCTTAGAATTCCACAGAAGAAATGGTTTTCTATATATGGCGTGGATATGTATACTCGTGTTGGTATAGTTGACTATTTTTTAGGCTTTTCCGTTATACATTTGGTTCCACTTGATAAATTGCAATAGAGAAAGAAAGACCAGATTTGCAGTGTGAAATGTGGTATCATCATTCTATTTCAAAGGTTCTCATCATCTGCGAACTACCTGATAATTACAATGGTTATATAAATAATAACATTTCATACTTCAGTGTTTGAAAGCTAATAGAGAAAACATTATAAGATAACCGCATTCATAGTATAAGTATTACAACTGACTGTAGTGTAAGTCACCATCAGTTTAAACACTTTCAAACTATGAAAAAAGAAGAAGGGCGCAAGGGTGACAGAAGACAGAAAAATCAAATAAACAGTGTTAGCTTGTACGTCAACATGACAACTTAAGAAGGTTAAGGTTCATCAAATTGAAAACTTGCTCAGTGAGCTCAGCTCACTAGTGTAAGTATGACTAATCAGTGTAATGAAAGTAATATGGTTGGTTACCAAGGGAGTGAGAGGTTATGACTACACACTCTCTGTCTGTGTGCACAAGTTTGATCTGAAACGCTTGATTGCTGTAATTGCTTCAGCAAATCGTATTAGATTCACTGTCCTTTGTATGTTTTTATTATTTTGAACGATTTGGAAATCTCAACAAAATGACACGTATCCACAAAGTGTCTGGTAATTGCACTTTGTAAAAATCTGCTTCCTTTTCAGGGCATATTCCAAGAAACTTATGCTTAAAACGAAGCAGATATTCGCAATTACCAGACACTTTGTGGATACGTGTCATTTTGTTGAGATTTCCAAATCCTTCAAAATAATAAAAACATACAAAGGACAGTGAATCTAATACGATTTGCTGAAGCAATTACAGCAATCAAGCGTTTCAGATCAAACTTGTGTACTTGTGAAGCTACAAAGACTGAGATGGTTAGGACATGTGTTACGTATGCCAAGCCATCGCCTCCCTCGACGAGCAATGCTAGCGGATATAGGGTCAGGCTGGAAAAAGCTAGCGGCGGTCAAACAAAAGCTTGGCCTCACCAGTCAATTAAATCCACAACAGTTAGCCTAAGCCACGTAGGAAGGTGTAGACTTCCAGACTGGTTGTGGTCCTCGGGACGGTAAAAATCTATGGTTGGAAACAATTGGTGACATGGCTCAAAATCGTTCTCAGTGGCCAGCGGAGATGCATCCACTCCTTGTGACTTATGATTTCCAATGAAACTGTTTTGTTCTTCGTTATTACTCCTCCTTTGTCTCACACCTCTGCTCACAGTTTCTATTATGCTTTTCTTGTACTTTCTTCTCTTGCTTTGTGTGCTACACGGAGTGTGGCGACTTGAACTTCCGCACATTTGTGCAAAGTTCTATGTCGAAAACAGACAGACAGACAGACACAGACAGAGAGTGTGTAGTCATAATCTCTCACTCCCTTGGTAACCAACCATATTGCTTTCATTACACTGATTAGTATTATGCAGTGAGCTGAGCTCACTGAGCAAGTTTTCAATTTGATGAACCTTAACCTTCTTAAGTTGTCGTGTTGACGTACAAGCTAACACTGTTTATTTGATTTTTCTGTCTTCTGTCGTCGCCCTTGCCCATCTTCTTTTTTCATAGTTTGAAAGTGTTTAAATTGATGGTGACTACTTACACTACAGTCAGTTGTAATACTTATACTATGGATGCGTTTATCTTATAATGTTTTCTCTATTACCTTTCAAACAAACATTGAAGTATGAAATGCCACTGTTTATAACTATTGTAATTTCAGGCAATGGTTCATAGTTAGCTGATGAGAACCTGTGAAATAGAATGTGATGATATCCCATTTTATACTGCAAATCTTATCTTTGATTCTCTATCGGGACTTTATTCCCACCATGAATGCTTTTTATAGAATATATTCGATCGTTATTAGATGGTTTTAGGGTAATCGGTAAGAATTCTGTGATCGTGGTCTTGTACAACACTGGGTTAAGCGAATTCTAATCTGTTGTTGAGGGGAAATCAAATATACTGTACTAATGAACGCCGATAAGCATGAAGCCTAGATCTAGAGTTTCGCGTTAGATAGTTTTCTTATTGATTAACAACTATTCACAGTGCGACACGATGGCCAATATTGTGTTATAGCTGGTGATCATATCACGAACTTGAATTGTAAGAATTAACCAGTGGTGCATCGGTGACGACACAGCAGTAGAATGTTCGCCGACCACCCATGTGGTCCGGGGTTCGATCTCCGGCCACACACACCCTCCTTTACCTTGCTAAGATAGTAATAAGACTGGTAAAGCGAGAAAGTTGGGCTGGGTATGAGACTAGTAACCCCATTCTGATGATGATATCTCTTCTTTGTCTCCCTTGAGAGAAACACACGACTAAATTTTGTTGATGAATGCCAATTATAAAAAGGTGTAGGTATGATGAGAGCAGCCCACTAGCCGATTGGTAGACATTAATTTACGTCAATGTGTATGTCCCAAATATTAGTCGTGAGAAAATTGAACAAGACTGATTCAACAACCAATCACAAAAGACTTTGCGTAGGCAGATACAGTTAACATATAGATGACTTGACATTCAAGAAACAGTCACAAAGAAATGCAAGGTCAATTTTCTGTTAGGAACAATCAATCAGAAGACTGTGTTTGTTTGCTAACAATTATCTATCACATAATGTACATGAAATCTATAAATATGTGTTTATTACTGATATATATCCATATAATATGTGTGTTTCGTTTGACAGTCTGATCTTGGTGATATGTATCCATATAGTATGTGTGTTTGTTTGACAGTCTGATATATTTTGCTATGTATATATGGATCGATATTCCATTATAATTAGCCAATCATGTTAAGACTGTCTATTGATTTGTTCATTTTGAATATTCGCTCACACACTTGTGTACACACTCTTGTTCGGACATTCAAATATATTTTTGCTCTCACACTCCTGTGTGACATTGATTCTCCTTGTGTTTTGGAAAATAGAAGTATCATCGCAAATCTAGTGGTCTTCTGATTTCCGTCTTTCTTGCGTCAGGACTATTAAATTCTCGACCAGTACATAACAATTACCTTAATAAACGATCTGTTGACTGGCACTTGTCTTCTTTTGTTATATACATAGGGAGTATATTTTGTGAAGCTAAGACACCATCTAGAAACGATCCTGAGATAATCTGCCATCCATCTATTCGAATAATGCTCTTTCTCATTGATATAAGAATAAAACTTGTTCACTGTTTTGGTAGAGGGTATAATTCCATTATGGGTAAAATTTATTTTGATAAAGTCGTCTAACACAGTATTCGTTATACAGTATAATATTTACTAATCATGACTCACTCACTGGTTAAGGGAATAAAATTCACATTTGAATCGGAAAATTATCTATACTGTTAGATTGTAAAATAAAACGAATAGAAGAAGGTAAACTGCACTGCATACTAGCGTTTATAAAAGAAAAAAATCCAACGCATTCTGCTAATGGTTACTTAGACTTTAATTCATCTCATTCGTTGTTATCTATCTGTAAAGGCAGACAGACAGACAGGCTTAGTAGTTAAGTGTGTCTAACAGTATCTAACAGTGTGTAACCGAGCAGTAGCACTAAGTAGTACAAATTAAAAACCCAAAACGACGAAATCAAACAGATAGAAGGCGAAGAAGAGCTGGTTTTGTGTCAAATAACTCAACTATCCTATAAAATTCATTAGGAAGAGGTCAAGCTAAATAAAAATAATGCGGAAACTAATAATACTAATAATGATAATAACAACATAAATAAGAGAGAATATAAGGCGTCTACAGTGGTTCTAGCATATAAGAAGGGAGGGGAAATCTCTGAGACCCCCAGAAGTAGGTTTCTTGATAAAGCAGGAATTAGGTTGGCGGCGCAGTCAAACACACACAAACTCACTTAGGTGTAGGACAAATTCACCTCTGTAGGTTAAAGAACCTTGTCGGTTGACCTAATTAAACAAAATAACACAATTCACAAAATACCTTGCATAGACTGTGAGTTCGGTGAACTAACTACACATAGGTGAAACTACTTAGATTGCTTGGGGTAGTCAAATTGTCTGTGTAACATAGGGATTTAGTGGCTATGGTTAGAATGGTAAACCTCACTCGAGAGAAGATAAGTAATTTAGAGAAAAGAGCTCAGCACTATTAGTGTATGTGTAAAATGTGTCCAGTAAATAATACTGTTTCTCTGTGTGATATATCTAATAAACAAACTAATATGGAGCTCAGCACTACATTGTACTGTATGCATTAACAAGGCACAATCACACACACACACACACAAGAGGGTGGGAAGGAGAGGGTTAAAATTCTAAGAAGTAAGTAATACAGGTAGGTATGTAGGTGGAGAGGTTGATTACTGAGTCCTACCTGGGTCATCGAGTCTACATACGTAATAGGATGCAATGACTCATTATCCATACCGGAAACATGGAAATGGAGACTACCGCTACTACAAATGGACTACTTCCAGGTAGTTGTTTCATCCCATTTTTGAAATGCTCATCAATACACGAGCTGACGAACTTCTAGTGTTGCAAGGCCAAACACTCGTTGATCATTCAAGCATTCTGAGAGTGTATTCAATGGCCAATCAATGAATTTCAATGATCCAATACTCTTTGTGGGTTTTCAATACTTCTCACACTTGAAAGAAATTAAAATTTTCCTACAAACTAAATTATGAAAGTTAATGTGATGCTCGCTAGTGACAGCTTGGATACAGGAGAAAGTTGCCTGAAGTTCTGGGGAGAAGTCGGGATCAGTGGGGTTCATGTCGTCGGGAATTATTATTATCATATTAATGTTCCTTTGGGTTCCGAATGAAACATACGGCTTCAACAACACGTCTCCACTTTGTCCTATTTTCTGCAGTTATCTTTAGCTGGCCTCACGATTGCCCATAGTCTCTCGTCTCTTCCATGTCACCCTTGGAAGACTCACTCATGGTTTCCGATTGGAGTTCCACTTGAACGATGGCCTGTCGCACGACATTCAATAGTTTCTTCAGTGTGTGCGCAATCAATTTCCGTTTTCTTCTGCATATCTGTTGAGCGATCGGCTCTTCGTTGGTTTGTCGCTAACCAGAGTTTCTTGTTGGTAATTCTTTCTGGCCAGCCACTTTATTTTCAATATGGATCTAGTAAAAATGGATATTGATAAAAATTTTGCGACATGATGTTGGAAAGGCTTTTCTTGATGAACTCCCCAATTTTCTGACCCTTATGGAAGAAGTGACTGATTTGACGTTTGTGTTGAAAAAAATCCAATTTCGTTGTTTATGCGAGGCCTACTGGAGAAGATCTCTAAACTGGTTTCAGAATGATGAAGGTTTAGCTTGCTTTTCCGATACTGCCTGGCTTTGAGATCTTTATCCTCATCGTCATTTGTAGATGAAACGATGCTTCCAAGATAGTAGTTTGGCTAAAACCACGCATTGGTAAAAGTTGGAATTCATAGTCTGCTGAGGGCCGACGTTTGGAAATGGACACTACCGCTACTACTAGCAATCATCAAGTCAAGCGATGAATTGAAATAATGTTGGAATTATATAAAGGAAGTTAAAAAGTTGTGTGACTAGGGGTGCCTTGATCTTGATACGACTACTATGAGTAGTGATGATGAATTGTGCTCGAAACGTTGGTCATCGGTAAATATAACAAAGACTGTAGAAACTCACGAATCAGCAGGTTATAAACGTGTTTAAATACTCACCAGAGTAATCAATATATGCTACTATCTGAGGTCACATTTTTACTAGATTTAAACCAAATAAAAGGAGAAAATCTGTGCAGTATGCAATGATTGGAGGTTGTTTTTTGGTGTTGCTGATAGGCCAAGTTTTAAGCGGGCCGCCGATAAAATGTGAGAGGGATGTACAATTTTTGGGATCGAGACTTTTTAACCCCGCCTTCAGATCTGAGAGGTAGCATTGTGTTAGCATGCTGGTCATGTCAAAGCAACATCCCTATTCACCAGCAGTCCGAATTCTCCCACAGAAAGACCCCTCTCCTTCTAAAATATAGCTTAAACAATTTCTAATAGGATGGTAACTGCGTTTTGTCTAATCGCTATCCGAACCACTTTGTTTTGAAAAGTTAGAACCTTCAGAAACATTTTTTTCAGCCTTGTTGGATGGAAATGGGGAATTGGAACGAGTCTTCCAGAGTATCTTTAGCTAGTCGTTGTCTGACAGGTTCCAACCTACTTATCAGTTGACCAGCGAGCAACTTTCGGGAAGGATGTATTCACCACTGAAAGTATCTTTGGTAAACTATACATCGAATCTGTTATATCCTTCGTTTGATTATTAATCTTGAATTTCGATTTATCATAGAGAACGGACTCCATTTTGTTTTGGATTTAGTCAGCCTTGTTCATCACTATTACGCCTTAACCTTTATCTCATCACAGTATGATGATATGTTCATTGCTTAGGCGACGTTTTATTACTTTTAGGTTCTCTTTAGTCATGATTCTAGACTGTTGAATTCCTTGAAGGTGATTTGATGAACCGACCATTTTGTTTGTCTTTACTGATGGGATGGTTGAATAAATTCTCAAATTAAGCCTTTGTGTCTATGTTATGTACTCGTCGCTAAATTATTGTTATGTACTGGTCGAGAATTTAATAGTCCTGACGCAAGAAGGCGGAAATCAGAAGACCACTGGTTTGCGATGATACTTCTATTTTCCAAAACACCAGGAGAATCAATGTCACACAAGAGTGTGACAGCGAAAATATATGAATGTCCAAACAAGTGTGTGGACAAATCAATAGACAGTCTTAACATGAATGGCTAATTATAATGGAGTGTCGATCCATATATACATAGCGAATATAGCAGACATGTCAACAACCACCATATATGGATATATGTCACCAAGCAACGGACTGTCAACAAACACTCATATTATATATAATATAATATAAGGAGAATACACATTATTAAAGGAGACAAGTTCATACAAGTGAAGTGGTCACAGACTAAGAGAGCAAACAGAAAGAGAGATCACCATACACACATATATATATATGTGGATACATATCAGTCTACCTAATAAACACATTTTCTCAGAATATGGAACTTAAATCCTAGGGAAATTGAGGTGCTTCAATTCAATTTCGAGTTCCATAATCCATATATATATATCAGCAAGTTGTAAATGTGCCTTTTAATACTCGCCGGAGTAATCAATATTATGCTACTATCAGGGGTCATATTTTCTTGATAGATTTAAACCAACTGATTAATAGAAAGGTCTGTGCAATATGCAATGGTTGGAGGTTGTTTTTTGGTGTTAGATGCTGATGGTGGGCCGAAATTTCAAACTCACCATCATTATACTTGACACTTATAAACCCCCTTTTCTTCTTTCTTTATTTCTTTCTCTCTGTCAGGTTGTATGGCGTTCAATACAAACAGAATTTATGACTCAATGTTTACGTTTTAGTAATTTAATTCAACAATGTTATCCAGATTCAGGAATATGCCTTGAATTCACAGTGAATGATTTACAAAATTATTTTGCTGAAATTGCACGTTCACGTTAACCCCCTCCCGCAATCACAGTGTGAGTTCGAGTCCCTCAGTGTGTGTGTGTGCGTGTGAACATGATACCCGATACTGGCGGTGATCGATTCCAACAGATTGAGTCGCAATACATTGATGATGTCATCTTTTCTCATACAATGCTTTTTGCATGTGTGAATTTATTCATTTCTTCAAATGTTTGTCTGTACAAACGCTTACATGGACTACTAACAGGTTGAAGAGTGCTCATACCTAAAGCGAAAACGTATACTTTAGCCTCAAGCCTTATCTCTGTTATCTGTATGATTGCTAACTTCTATAGAATTTCATGATGGTGATGATGATGATGACTTCAGTTATTCTTTTGTTTTTTCTTTAATTTCTCATATATCTTATATATTTTGTATTTGAATAAAAACAATTGAAAGAATCGATTTGTTTTTTTATGAGAAAAATCTTGTTTTCAAGTGTTGGTTTGTAAGGATTTGATTGATTGGTTACAGGACTTCATCATGAGTTAACATTAGTTAGAGAACCATTGGAAAGCTACCTGGGACCTACTTATTCAGATAGGTAGGTAATTAGTTGCCTGTGGTTCTAGTGAGAAGTTGTGAGCGGTAGGGTGCAGCATGGTCGGGTGTGAGGACAAATACTCGCCACCGAAGACATTGGGCTAGGGGTTGCGCTGTGTCGTGAATTGACAGAAGTTAGAATTCATGGGCTGGCCATTGAGGAGTCGGATCCCAGTGGCTTAATGGTCTACGAGCTAGCTCGCCTTGTAGCCAGAAGGTCCTGGGTTCGAACCCAGTTGTGATGGGTGCGTACTGGTGAAGAGTCCCTGACTAAGACGAAACAGCTGTCCAGTACTCCCTGGTGGTTTTTCAATGGTTCTCTGACTAATGTCAGCTCATGATGAAATCCTGTCACCAAATCCTCTATATCTTTGTCGTCGTCTTCTTCGTGTGTGTAAACAAACACAGAGACGAGTCTTTTTTTATCAACACAATGTTCAGCGGTGCTAGAGACTCCTCTCACCAACAACGAATTTCTTATCAAGCTGTACAATCGTATCTGTGCACACATATGGCTTTTAAGAAATTATATCCGGTGTGGCAATTAGATCATAGGTGCGAATGCATGAAATAATAATAATAATAGTAGTATGAAATGCAATATTTGTGATTATGTTCATAGTTATTTTTTTTTATTTTTTTGGTAACAGCTTGATTCCACACTGTATTTTTGGTACAAGTATGGAATTTTCAGCATGTGATGATATCGGTAGCCCAAATTTCGCAGGCCGACCATAGATATCTGGTGTGCGCCGGTTTGGGCTCGAACCCCGGACCATGTGCATGGTCGTCGAGAATCCTAACCACTGTGCCACCGACGCACAGATGTGAAGTAGCAAAACAATGAATGTCATATATAGAATAATACATAAGATCGATGGATGTTTAGATGTTGTTGGGATGAAGGTGCATAATTATAGGATTCCTAGGCGAATATAAAAACGTTACACAACATGGTGTGGAATTTGATAAGATAGAATTAAATATTGTAAAAATAAAAAGTTAATAGTAATTTTGAATGACAAGTGGGACAAGCGGAAACAATTCAGAGTGAGAACAGTAATAAAAATAACAATAATAATCGTAGTAATAAGGGAAAGGTACTTAGAATAACTACCAGTGAGGTCTATCCAGGTGTCATGTGTGAGGATGGATGTCCCACCTACGGCAATGGTTGGGGTCCAGCTAAATCACGAATTGGTAGAAGTAAGAATTTATGAGCCAATGAATCGGATCCCAGTGGCTTAATGGTACACAAGCTTGCCTTGTAACCGGGAGGTCCTGAAGAGTCCTAAACTAGAGGGACGAAACAGCTGTTCAGTACTCTCAGCTTGTTTCCAAAGGTTCTCCAACTGGTATCAGTTTATGATGAAATCCTCCATCCAATAACAGAGTAGTTACGCATCTATTGAGTTCAGTTCAGTGGCTCTTTTCCAACCTGATCCATCGTATGTCAGCTAACAACTACACAGAGACCATAGGACAAAAGACAATTGCAGGAAAAAAGAAGTCATCAACCGGGCTGTATATTGGTGGATGTATGACAAAAGGATGCGAAATGTCGAGAATTATTTCCGGTCGAAATTTCAATTATAATTAATTGCAAGATAAACATTGCGTAATGCAAAGAGGGATTAAAAACATAGTAATTATAATTATAATAAACAGGAAGTTTGGATAAGAGAGCTTAGTCGGGTAATTATTATTGAGATAATTGACTATTTATGATGGCCATAATGAAGACGAATGTTGCCCAGACTGTCTATTTTGAATACATAGGAGGTAGGAGACGAAAGACCTAGTAAAGGAATGTTTATTTGGAAATTGGTATCTGTATATAGCCAAATTATGTACACGTCATCTACAACACACCATTTTCACAGATCTTTCGTGTTATACTACTTCTACCATTCCTTCATATTGTATTTCTTTGTCTTACTTTCACGTTTCCCATGTATCTCCACGACGTTGTATCATTTTCTTTTTCCTAACAACAAATCTATCTGCCTATTGTTTGATGTTTTTTTTTTAATGTCGATGAACATTTCTTTATATGTGTATATATACTACTGATACGTCTTATCAGTAGCACCCACCACATTACCACTGTTAGGCAGGCTACCTTTTTATGTGATTTAGAATTGAAATTAGTCAAATAACAAAGAGAGTTTAAACTAGATGAATGACAATAATACATGATTTATGAAGGTTTTCAGTGATACCTTTTGATATATTCCCTTGAGGTTATTTCAGAATAAATGAAGTTACCTCAATTATCCCTTTTTTTATATGTTTGTGTATTTGTGAACACCGTTGGTAAAGCTACTGACGAGTAAGATTCAATCTGTCTGCATTGTGCCTCATTTTTGTCAAAAAAAATACACAAAGAAATGTAGAACTCCATTTCAGTTAGTTCCTCATCAGTGGCTCTACACTGCGGTTATAATACACCACTATTGCACTGATTAACCTATGGCGTGTCAGAATTGTTTGTCAAACTCATTCAACAACTATCTGAGAATGACATGTGTCAGCTGATTCACAACACAAGGAGTGAGACAAGCTGGCTGTCTGCCTCTTACCACCGATGATATTAATAATTGTAGTGGAATGGATTATGTGTCAGACTGTGTGTGTGGTGAGTGAGAAGACAGGAATACACCGGACCACAGATAAGAAGACTGTAGATGATCTAGATTTCACGAGTGGATGATTCGCGTCTAATTTCACACAAACTTGAAGACTTACTAACAGGCGAAAACCAACACACACTGGCAGCGAAGACATAACGTCAGGTTAACATGGAGAAGACAGGGGGGGGGGCGATGAATATAACCAATGAACAGCATCAATCAACATCAACGCAAGAGATTTGACAGAGGTTACTCCCTTTACTTATTCAGGAAGCAAGGTTTCAATGACAGGTAGTAGATTAACAATAAATAAAGTTCTGCATAGATTAAAAATACGGAAGTTAACAAATTGTAGGAGTAAGGGTTGGGTTACACCAGAATGTCTTAACTTCTTGATGTAGAAGGTAAGACGGAATATTTTCTTGGAAATCGTCAAGATATGAGACGACCAGGAAAGATCAGAAGATAGAGTGACGCCTAGGTATTTAATTTCCGACTTGGTTTCTATTTCAGTGCCATCTATGTTGCACACCTCGTGAGTGCTAACCAGTTTGTTTAGGTCAGATTTATGCCTAAAGGTGAAATTAACTGTTTGGCATTTGGAGGGGTTTAAGGTGAGACCGTTTTCCTTGGACCATTGGCTAATTTCTGATAAGAAGCCATTTAGTTTAGAGCAGTCACTTTGACATTTGACAGGTAAAGATACAGTTAGGTCATCAGCATATTTGACAAAGTTAATGTCATTTGAAGACGGTAGGTCATGTAGAAAGAATGAAAAGAGAAGTGGGGAGAGTACAGCACCTTGGGGGACACCAGCTTCAGTGAGCACAGCAGAGGAGGATTGCCTTTGTATACGGTGTACTGCATTCTGTTTGAAAAGTAGGAATGCAACCAGTTAGTGACCCAGGACTCGGTTTGTGTCATGGAGAGCTTATTTAGCAAGAGACTTCTAGGTACAGAGTCGAAAGCAGAAGTGAAGTCAAGAAACGTGCAGCGGACATATTTGGCACCTTTGTCTAATGATGAGACAATACTGTTGTGTAAGACGGCTGCAGCGTCTAAAGTACTCCTACCCTGTCTGTAGGCAAATTGTTTGGGGTCTTCGAAGCTTTTAAGGGAGGGTTCGAGTTTAAGAAGTACTAGTTTTTCCATGAGCTTTAGAAACGGGGAAGTGATGGCAATGGGTCTGAACTTTACGTTCTTGCTATTTCCAGGTTTAGGGACAGGGACTATTTTAATGTCTTTCCATGGAACAGGTACAACGTTTTCGGAGAAAGAAGCATTTAGGATATTAGTTAGAGGAGAACATAAAGCATCTGCACATTGTTTTAGAACATATGCAGGTATGCCATCAGGGCCAAGACTATGTGAGGGCTTAAGAGTTTTAAGACATTTCAAAACATCGAGAGTATTGAAGTCCTGGAAGTTATCAGCTACAAGATTGGTAACGTTAGAAGTGGTTATAGTAGAAGGAGAGCGTATAAAAGACAGATTAAGAGCATTAACATCACAAGAGGGAAAAACATTACATCGCTTACTATTGCCAGTAATTTCATTGAAAAATTTCCACATGCTGTTAGGAGATTTGCATGATAAAAGTGTTTGGTTATAGATAGCATTAAGATTTTTGATTTCAGATTTGATTTGAGCATTAATCTTTTTAAGTCCTAACTTGTCTTTGCATTTATATAACATTTCTTTTTGCCTGCGAAGTTGTTTGAGATGGGGAGACGAGAAGCGGTCGAGGCGTTTGAACAGTGTTTGTTTGGGACAGCATATGTCGAGGCAGAACTTAAGATAATCCATTATATTGGTGATTGAGTCATCTAATGTACTTTCATAGAATAGATCCCAGTTGGTATCTTTTAACATGCATCTTAGATTGAGTAAGTTGTCAGATGTGTAGCATCTTTGTTGTGCTTTCGTAGACAGGTGTGAGAAGATTTTAATATGTGTTTTGCTGTATATTTTTGGCAAAACGCGGACAATGCAGTGATCGGAGTTATGTATCGGTGAACGTCTACGTGTTTCATATACTCCTTCGTCATTAGTAAAAACGAGATCGAGTGTTTTGTCAAGTCGAGTGGGAAATTTGACTATGTTTGTGTGACCAAGAGCTTCAAGAAAGGAGCAATCTGATGTGTTGAAGTCTCCAGTAATAACGGATAGAGAGTTGTCGAAGTTGGCAGCAGCAAACATGGTGAATTCATCAGCAAAATTAGATAGATCAGATGGAGAGCAACTAGGAGAAATGTACATGTTTGTAATATAGAATTGTTTATATTTGGGGAGATGTTTGGGGCGACATTTGACAGTAATACAGTCAATGAAGTCATTTGAGAAGGTGAAGCAGACGTTATTTGAGACAGACCATTTGGAGTGAATAAAAGTTGCAACGCCACCACCATTTTTCTTATTACAACATTGACGGTCTTGACGAAATAAAATAAAGTCCTTTAGTGAGATAAGGTTGTCATCATACAGTTCATGCAACCACGTTTCTTGTAATGTGATTATGGCGGTGTTATGATACGTATCAGTTGACATCAAGGATTGTAGGTACATTATCTTATTTGGCAGAGAGCGACAGTTTGAGTTCATTATGACGGGGACCGTAGTTAAGTGTATTGGTGTACGTTTGAGAGCTCTCTGCCAACCACTACGATGTTTCCTCCTTGGTTTCTTTGGAATATGAAAGTCATTTGGTCGTAAATGATTAATAAAGTTACGAGAGTAAATGATTCTGTTAGAATTCATATTTAGGTGATAAATGTATGCTGGTAAACAGTAAACTGGATGCAAAATGTAGATATTATAGTAGCAGGCCCAAAAATTCGAACAGGCCGCCAAGGTCAAGGGCATAACGGACAAGATTCCGGTTTTCAATACCGATGTGAAACTAGTCAATCACTTTTTTTTATTATTTTTATTTTGATTACATCTTGATTCCACACTGTATTTTTGGTACAAGTATGGAATTTTCAGCATGGATATCGGTAGCCAAAATTTCGCAGGCCAACCATAGATATCAGGTGTGCGTCGGGATCGAACCTCAGACCATGTGCATGGTCGGCGAGAATCCTAACCACTGTCCACTTCTCTTATACGCGTCATGAAAGGCATCTCCAACAAGTTTCAGACCTTTGTCAGTAGATGCCACCTTCACTGTCTCCGTAGTGAAGATCAAATGGCGCGCTGGACAGAAGTAATTAGCAACAAAAAACTCTGGCTGGCGACAAACCGAAGAAGTGACGATTGTTCAACAAATACGTAGAAGAAAATGGAGATGAATCAAGCATACCTTGAGGAAGCCATCGAATGATATCGTGTGCAATGTACACCTGGAGTTCTGTCTTCGCTGTCTACTAACCTCTTCTGCCAGTTCGTTGGTTTTCACCTGCAAGTCTTCTGTCTGACTGTCTGTTTTCGACATAGAACTTTGCACAAATGTGCGGAATTTCAAGTCGCCACACTCCATGTAGCGCACAAAGCAAGAGAAGAAGTACGAGAAAGGCATAATAGAGACAGTGAGCAGAGGTGTGAGACAAAAGAATAGTAATAACGAAGAACAAAACAGTTTCATTGGAAATCATAAGTCACAAGGAGTGGATGCATCTGCGCTGGCCACTGAGAACGATTTTGAGCCATGTCAGCAATTGTTTCCAACCATTGATTTTTACCGTCCCGAGGACCACAAACAGTCTGGAAGTCTACACCTTCCTACGTGGCTTAGACTAACTGTTGTGGATTTCATTGACTGGTGCCAAGTTTTTGTTTGACCGCCGCTAGCTTTTTTCCAGCCTGACCCAATATCAGCCAACATTGCTCGTCGAGGGAGGCGATGGCTTGGCATACGTAACACATGTCCTAACCATCTCAGTCTTTGTAACTTCACGACTTCGTCGATTGATTTCCCCTGTTTACCTAGCACTCGACGCCTAACCTCAATGTTGCTCATCTTATTATGCCACTTTACACGGGAAATAGAGCGCAGGCACCTATGATCAAAGACAGCTAGTCTTTTCATGTCTTCCACTCTCAGTGGCCAGGTCTCACAACCATAAAGGAGGACGGAGCGGACTGATGAGCAGTACACCCGCCCTTTGGTCGACAGTCGAACATCTCGTCTACGCCAGAGTCGGCGTAAACTGGCAAATGCGAAACGAGCCCCCTGTATCCGTGCGGAGATTTCATGAAGGATCAACCCGTTGGCACTGGCTGATGGTACTTCCGAAATAAGTGAAGTGGTCAACGTGCTCTACCACTTCACTTCCTATTTTTAAACTAGGCGTCGATGTAGTCCAGTCCTGTAACATCATCTTACATTTGACAGCACGAGCGAATCGCATGCCAAACATTGGTAGATTGCGGCTCAAGGTGTTTAGAAGACTGTGCATTTTGTCAGAGTCGTCGCCTAACAGGACTATACCATCTGCATATTCTAAGTCAACGAGATTATTCCCTGGTATCAAGTCAATCCCTGAGTCGCTGAAGTCACTTAGGGTTAAGTCCATTAACACATCTATGATGAAGTTGAATAGAAAAGGGGATGATGGGCATCCTTGACGGACACCACTGGTCGTCACCAGTTCAGATGACAACTCGCCGTAAGCCCTCACCTGGCTGACTGCATGCGTTTGAGCAGAGTGCCTTAATCAGTGCAATATATTTTCTCGGAATTCCCTTTACAGTCAAGCAAGTCTTCGAGTTTGTACGGCACTAAAAATAAATCACCCACACGCGAAATCCAGATCTTCTACAGTCTACTTATCGGTGGTACTGGACACTTATATTACTTCAGTATCCCAGTCTTCAAAAATCCACAAACACCACTATACAAGAAATTAAAACCACAGTCTTGAGGTTATTAGGCAAGGTCACTGACTCTTCACCAGTCTCTAGAATTCATCACAGTGATATTTGATATTTGTAAATTAGAATACAAACCTATTTAATCTTATGACGAATGCAAATAACTTTCCAAGAACAGTTAAATTGATCAGTGAGCTTGGCATAGTGATAATTAGACAGTCTGATATAATCCCAATGGTGCAATGCTCATCAGCCCCACGTGATAGGCTCAAGTTTGATTCCCGATCGATGCACTGCTAATCCTCGCCTAGTTTAATAGTTGTGTAATAGTAAGTTCATAAACGCGGAAATTTTCGGTATGAGGTTAGCACACCATTCTCCTACAAAAAATTACACATCGGTGACTCAAAATTAAAATTCTTGAAAAATCCCCATTCGAACATTATTAGATAGAAGACTAGTAGTTCAGCGAAGGGTCTCTTTTCCGTTGGCGAATTCATTTTTGTAGGTGTACAATCGTAAATATACATATATGGTTGTTTTGTATGTATGTATGTGTAAAAATAAAAATAATTTTGGATTTAGAATGAACAGTGGAAACAGTTCAGTGTGAGAGTGCTAATAATAATAACAATCATAAAATAATAATGAAGGAAAGGTACATGGAATAACCAAATCAATAAAATAAATAATGTCTATCGCTCTCCGACCCATCGACAATTATACATCTCATCCAACAGTTATACGACAATGCTGCATGCCAAGTAATCCACAACGGGAAACTTACGGAAGCCTTCGAAGTAAAGACGGGAGTGAGACAAGGCTGTCTACTATCTCCAATGATTTTCCTGATTGCAGTAGATTGGATAATGCGACAGACAGCGAAGGGGTAATGAGGAAACAGGAATAAAATGAACTCACACAAAAACAACTTGGAGGATTTGGACTTCGCCGATGGGATGTATATGTCTGATTTCCCACAAACTGGAAGATATGCAAGTGAAAAGCAACAAGTTGGAACAAGAATCATCAATGATAGGACTACAAATGAACATAGAGAAAAAGGAGGTAGGTGATGAAGATTCCGGGCGAACATCAACAGCAGCAACAACAACAGACAACAATCAGCATAAATGGGAGGAACCTGAAAGAAACAACCTCTTTTACCTACCTGGGAAGTATCCTTTCAACTACAGGCGGAAGTGGCGAGGATATCAAAGCCAGAATCGGAAAAGCAAGACAGGCTTTCATTACTCTCAAATCTGTGCGGAGGTCAACAGCACTCACCATCAAAAATAAGATCCGGATTTCCAACTCCAATGTGCAGTCAGCGCTTCTATACGGATCAGAGACTTGCACTGCGCGTCATAAAGAGCATCTCCAACAAACTCCAGACCTTCATTAACAGTTGTCTTCGCTGAATACTCAAGATCAGATGGCCGACCAAAAAAGATCAGCAATGAGCGAACCAATCAGGAACCGAATAGGCAGGAAGAAATGGAGATGGATTGGCTGGCCATACTCTGAGAAAACACTTCATCAAGTGACATCACTAGACAAGCCATCGCTCGAGCGGAACCCGAAACGGAGGCGGCGAGTTGGTCGTCATTGCAAGGGTGATTTGGAGGAGGTCATGCGAGGAGGAGATGAAAGCATGTGGACAGACCTGGAGCGGGGTGATAAAGTTGTCAGAAAACAGAAGGCAATGGAGGTGCGCAGCTGAAGCCCTATGTTCGTCTAGGAACTAAAGGATACAATAATAATAATAACCGCTCTCTAAACAAGGCTTCTTCTGAACACAAAGGTGTAGGAAATTTGATTTACCTGAAGCTTGATAACAGATGGATGTTATTGTGTATTCGTGTGATACATACAATGTGTGCCAACACATATGTTATTCCTTCATGTTCCCACAGTTCTATACTACACTAGCAAAAGAATGCTAAGTATATATGATTATTCTATTTCATATCGTTTGATGTAAATTGAAATCGCACGCTCAGTGATTGATTGGTTAAGGAATATAAACTGTATAAGTAAATATATAAACAGCAGTTTGATTAATGAAAAATATACCTTGGCTTCCGTGTCTTGCCTTCTGTTACTACAAGTGGACTACTTCCAGGTAGTTGTTTCATCCTATTTTTGAAATGCTGATCAATACACGAGCTGACGAACTTCTAGTGTTGCAAGGCCAAACACTCGTTGATCATTCAAGCATTCTGAGAGTGTATTCAATGGCCAATCAATGAATTTCAATGATCCAATACTCTTTGTGGGTTTTCAATACTTCTCACACTTGAAAGAAATTAAAATTTTCCTACAAACTAAATTATGAAAGTTAATGTGATGCTCGCTAGTGACAGCTTGGATACAGGAGAAAGTTGCCTGAAGTTCTGGGGAGAAGTCGGGATCAGTGGGGTTCATCTCGTCAGGAATTATTATTATTATTATATTATTGTTCCTTTGAGTTCCGAATGAAACATACGGCTTCAACAACACGTCTCCACTTTGTCCTATTTTCTGCAGTTATCTTTAGCTGGCCTCACGACTGCCCGTTGTCTCTCGTCCCTTCCATGTCATCCTGGGAAGTCTCACTCATGGCTTCCGATTGGAGTTCCACTTGAACGATGGCCTGTCGCACGACATTCCATAGGTTCTACAGTGTGTGTTCAACCCATTTCTCTTTATTCTGCATATTTGTTGAACAATGAGGTCTTGGTTGGTTTGTTGCCAACCTGAGTTTCTTGTTGCTGATTCTTTCTGACCAGTAATTTAATCTTCAATATGGATCTAGCGAAGACAGTTATTGATAAAATTTTGCAACATGATGTTGGAAAGGCTTTTCTTGATGCACTCCCCAATTTTCTGACCCATATGGAAGAAGTGACTGACAGACTGATTTGACATTTGTGTTGAAAAAATCCAATTTCGTTGTTAATGCCGAGGCCTACTGGAGAAGATCCCCAAATTGATTTCAGAATGATGAAGGTTTAGCTTGCTTTTCCGATACTGCCCTGGCTTTGACATCTTTATCCTCATCGTCACTTGTAGATGAAACGATGCTTCCTAGATAGTAGTTTGGCTAAAACCACGCATTGGTAAAAGTTGGAATTCATAGTCTGCTGAGGGCCGACGTTTGGACACACTGGCGTTTGCGTACCGAAGAAGAGTCTCAAAGTTGGACGAGCTAACTATCGAGTACTTCCTGATTTTTCAATGGTTCTCTAACTGACATCACTCCGTGAAGTAAGACTTTATGGAATTTAAGATTCTGTCTGAGGCAGTATTTGTGCGAATGAGTAATGTGTTTAGCAGATAACTTGAATATCCTACATTCAAACCTAGTCGTCTTCGATACCTCTAGTGCAGGTTGTGACCACTTACTATTGAAGAGCTTCAAGCTAAGACGAAACCGACCATGCACAAATTCTCTATGAATGAATTTTAATAAATCACCCTTAAAAATAAACCACGGAGTAAGTAAGCCGAAATACATGGGATCCATTTGGTGATTTCGTTGTCGTCAACCAACGGCTTACAACTTGTATGATGAAAGTGGATAGGTTTATTGTTATTAATTCAACATCATTTGATTCACCAGAGAAATGAAATCTTAGGAAATAATTATGATATTTGACTGACTAACTGACTACTTTCAATGTGTAACTTTGCACAGATGTGTAGCAGTTTGAGTCACCATACCCCCTCCATGTAGCACACAAACCCAACAGACGAAAGTTGATGGAGAGCGAATAAACAGAAATGTGAGTGAGGCAAAAAGAATAAGTAATATTAGAAGAACAAATTACAAAGCATCAATGCATCTGCACCAGATATTGACAACTACGATTTTCACCCATATCACTCACCAATTGTCTCCAGCTCCCATTAGTTTTTATCATTCCGAGATCCCTAACCAGCCAGTCAGGAAGTCTACACCTCCCTAGGTGGCTGGCTAGCTGGCTTAAACTAACTGTTTTGGATTTCATTGACTGATGAAAACATGGGAGAAGTTAGAATTCAAGGACCATTGGATCGGTCCCAGTGGCTTAATGGTATACGAGCTCGCCTTTTAACGTAAAGGTCCTGGGTTCGAATCCCGGTGGGTGCGTACTGATGAAGAGTCCCAAACTAGGACGAAACAGCTGTCCACTACTCCGTGGTGGTTTTTCAATGGTTCTCTAACTAATGTCAGCTCATGATTAAATACTGAAGACATGTTTTGGGTTGAGCAACTGATAGGACGCAGCATAAAACAGTATATCATCAACCTTTCTCACGAATCATGTGATTTATCTTGTGATGAAGTTACTTAATGAAAAATGTATCATTTTCACGCATATTGTGATTTAGTGTGTGTGTGTGTAATCAATTCATCGTCTTTTGTCTCACCTTGGTTTTTCTCGGATCACCAATCGATCAGTCCATTCTCAGCGTTGTGAGTCAACTGTATTGTGATAAATTAAATTAAAATAAATATGATGTTTTATTTCCTAATATATGTATAATTGCAATACAATATCCTACAGCCACAGGCCAGCAGCCTATGTCTCTCTTTTTATATTTTCGTGGCTCAGTGAATCTGAAGGTACAATGGACACATAGAGACGTATTAGCGTACCAATCGAGTTCATCACCGTCATAGTAATTAACAGGCGCAGACATAACAAAGTGACGGTCTTTTTTGTAGGGATTTGGTTTGGTTGGAACCGATAGGTCCTGGGTTCTAACCCCAGTGGGTGCTCACTGACGAAGAGTCACAAACTGAGACGAAACATCCGTCAAGTAATCCCAGCTTGTATTCAGTGGTTCTCTAACTGATGTCAGCTCATTATGTGAAATCGTCCATCCAAATAACAAACTGGCGACGGAGTTTATTCAGGTCATTTCAGTATCACTTATAGCACCACTCCTGACTCTTTTCCAACCTGATCCATTCCATGTCAGCTAACAACTGCGGTATATATATATATATATATATATATATATATATCAGTTTGGTAAAGTATAATGAAGTCGCTGTAATTAAATATACTGCGGAATATACACATTAGACCATAGGACAAAAGACAATGACAGCAAAGATTTTTCTCGACGAATTCAACAACTAAGCTGAATATTGGTGGATGTATAACAAAAGGATGCAAAATTTCGAGAATTATTTCCGGTCAAAAGTTGAATTATCATTAATTGCCAGATAAACAATGCGTAATGTAAATAGGGATTAAAGAAATAGTAGTAATAATAATAGTAAACAGGAAGTTTGGATAAGAGAGTTTAGTCGGGTAATTATTATTGAGATAATTGACTATTTGTGATGTCTTTAACGTTGGCTTGAATTCTAAAATCGTTCATGATTCAGCTGCCTTGATATCTCCCCATTTTTGTTCAGCGAAGAAATTTCTTTTCAACGACTTCATTTTCAAGCTGTACAGTCGTATTTATATTACAGAAAAAGGTTATTAAGTGGCACTAGATAATTGCTCAGTCAATGTACGGATATATGTGATAAAAGTTATAAGGGGTAGAGTTGAAGTGGATAAATTACAAAAATATGAAAGATTGTTCTATAACAAAAATGTCAAGTGTTGTCTAAAAATTATGAAAATTAGGAGTACGATTACGATAAGAATGAATATGTGGAGTGAAGTGGAAAGAATTCAAGTGGTAAAATAAAATAAAAACTAGAAAGAACATTATTATGACAAAGGTAAAGAAAGGGGTTTGACAAAACGCTTTTGAACACATAATTTAGGTTTCTGTTCATGTATAGCTAAAGCTTCGGCTATGCATAAGTGAAGAAAACGTAAACTTTTGGAACGGTTCGATTTTGCCATGTAGATAACTTTGAAAGATGAATCACGTGGGGCTAAATGACCAGACTCTAACAAGTGATCACAAATAGACGATTTTGCAGTTCTACGTTCGCCTTTCATTAACCAAACCGGATAGTGTTCAGCTACACGTTTTCGGAGATTACGCTTACAACGTCCAATATAAACAGCTCCACAAGAGCAGGTAAAAGAGTAAATACACATAGATGTGGACAAAAGCGGTAATCTATCCTTGACGCATTGTCTAATCATATTTCGGCTGGTAAAAACTAGTTGCAGGTCAGCTGCAGGAAAAGTGCGTTTAACACATTTAGATAAACGATTTTTAATCAATTCTGAAATGGTGTCACCTTTGAATGCAAGACTCATGAACAATTTTTTCTTTGATACTGTGACTAGTCTCGGGGCGGATTCCTTCTTGATATTACGTTCAATGAACCTTGTGGGATAACCATTGTTAAGGAGATTTGATCGAAGGTTATCTAGTTCCCTATCGATTGTCTCTGCAGAGCAGATTTTACGAATTCTGGAGCATAAGGAATGAATGAGATTTCTCTTTCTCCCTAAAGGTACCCAACTGTTGAAGTTAATGTACTGCCCAGTGAATGTTGGCTTTCGGTAAATCGACCTTAACAGCGTTCCATTCTCTCTTCTATCTAGCTTAACATCAAGAAAGTGAAACGAAGAATCCGACTCTTCTTCGATCGTGAAAAGCAAAGATGGGTGAGAACCATTAAATATTCTAAGGAGTTCGGCAGTTGAAGTGTTTTCATCACATACAATGAAGGTATCATCAACATATCTTTTATACATAAACAGACTATCGATGGTTTCCTTTAGTGGGCCATTCTCTAAGCTTGCCATGAAAACGTCCGCTAAGAGCGGTCCTAAAGGAGACCCCATGGCGACTCCATCCCTTTGGTTGTAGATGACATCATTAAATCTAAATTGCACATTCAGTGTGCATCTCAATAGTAGTTGTTTAAGATAATCAGTTGGTAAGCCAATGTTCATGCTATTTGAATCAATATACTCGCATAGATAGCAGATAGTGTCTACTAGTGGTACATTTGTGAACAATGAACAAATATCTAACGAAATCATATGCTTACCAGTCACATTAATTTCATCAACACAACTGACGAAGTCAAAAGTGTCGGAAAGACTATGTTTACATAGATTTAATCTAACTGGTTCCAGAATTTCCGCAAGCCATTTAGCGGTAGAGTGATACGGTGAATTCAGCATATCCAATACAGGTCGCAGAGGGACATCATCTTTGTGCACCTTTGGAAGACCATATAAACGAGGGATAGTTGAACCAGATGGTTTAAGCTGTTCATACATATATGGAGTAATGATGCATTCTTGCTTCAATTTCGTCAAAGTTTTAGATAATTCCTTCTCAATATTATCTGTCTTGTCCTTTTGATCGGGTGATTTTAGAAATTTTTCTTCATCACTCAGGATGGTACATAATTTATTGACATAATCATCACGATTAAGAATAACAATACCTGATCCCTTGTCTGGACGAATCAGTATTATGTTTTTGTTGTTAAGCAATTCATTTAGTTGTCTTTTGTGTTCTTTTGATAACATTTGTCGTTGTCTGCCTTGCGTTCTTTGGTACTGGTAATAACAATGAAGTAATGAAGATTTGAATTGTTCAACGTCTTCGCTAGACATTGGACTCAAGTCAAGCGTTTGATTCATGTGTTAAACGCACTTTTCCTGCAGCTGACTGCAACTAGTTTTTACCAGCCGAAATATGATCAGACAATGCGTCAAGGATAGATTACCGCTTTTGTCCACATCTATGTGCATTTACTCTTTTACTTGCTCTTGTGGAGCTGTTTATATTGGACGTTGTAAGCGTAATCTCCGAAAACGTGTAGCTGAACACTATCCGGTTTGGTTAATGAAAGGCGAACGTAGAACTGCAAAGTTGTCTATTTGTGATCACCTGTTAGAGTCTGGTCATTTAGCCCCACGTGATTCATCTTTCAAAGTTATCTAAATGGCGAAATCGAATCGATCCAAAAGTTTACGTTTTCTTCACTTATGCATAGCCGAAGCTTTAGCTATACATGAACAGAAACCTAAATTATGTGTTCAAAAGCGTTTTGTCAAACCCCTTTCTTTACCTTGGTCATAATAATGTTCTTTCTAGTTTTTATTTTATTTTACCACTTGAATTCTTTCCACTTCACTTCACATCTTCATTCTTATCATAATCGTACTCCTAATTTTCAAAATTTTTAGACAACACTTGACATTTTTGTTATAGAACAATCTTTAATATTTTTGTAATTTATCCACTTCAACTCTACCCCTTATAACTTTTATCACATATATACGCACATTGACTGAGCAATTATTTAGTGCCACTTAATAACCACCTTTTTCTGTAATATAAATACGACTGTACAGCTTGAAAATGAAGTCGTTGAAAAGAAATTTCTTCGCTGAACAAAAAAACTGCTTTTTTACTTATGAATAAATGGGTATTTTTCGAGATCTCCCCATTCGACAGATTCGATTCTTTCTGGGAGGGGACTTTGAAGGATTTTTCAAATGAAGTTGAGTATCCTGAGTTCATCAGATGTTACGTAACTAAAAATCATTAATAGGAGAATACTGTGAGTTATTATTATTACCTTGGATTCTGAGTGGAACATAGGACTTCAACAATATAGCTAGCTACACTTTGTTCTACTTGGTGCTATCCTTGTCAGTTGGGTACATGATTATCTATAGTCCCTCATCTCCTCCTCACCACATGATCTCTTCCATGTCTCCCTCAAATCGATGACCAACTCATCGCTTCCTATTGGGATTCCACTCGAGCTATGGTCCGGTTGGTGCGCGATGTCATCCTCAACGTTTGTGGTATCTATCCATCTCCACTTTCTCCTACATATGTGTTGAGCAGTCGGCTCCCCCTGTTGGTTTGTTCCCATCTAGAGTTTCTTGCTGATGATTCTTTCTGGTCAGCTGGCCATTTGATCTTCAGTATGGAGCCAGCGAAGGTTGCAGCTTTTGATAGAAGTCTGCTGCAGCACATTGGAAATTCTTTTCGTGACACACAGTGCAAGTTTCTGAGCCATAGAGAAGATAGGATAATAAATAATCTTAAATTGTATTCTATTTTAATTCAGTTCACGAACATCATAACTTTCTAACAAGTGACTTATTTATTTTGACCATAAAATCATTCGTCTTACTTCCCATCTGACTGTAATTGATTAATAACACTCATATTACTATTTCCGAATATACATTATCCTATATTGATTGTCATTCCAATATCTTATCACCAATTCCACACATGTATATAAATGAAGCAAGAAAGTGAGTGACTTGATGTGATTATGAGCAGTGATAGTTTGTGCTCGAAGAGTGTGGTCATCAGTTAATATTACTGTACAACGAAGACTATGTGATTTATCGAAATAAGATCTTATCCATAATAGAGTGATACTCTACTACCACAGTGCCCAAGTTTATACTTATATCAATAATTATAATAAAATACCAACAGTTTAATATCAATCTGATGCACATTAGTGATTGCCCTATTCAGGTAGGTAGTTACCTGGGGTTCTATTGGGAAGTCGTGACCAGTAGGATGCAGCAGACTGGGTGTGAGGACAAATACTCGCCGATGTAATTTGCTAGTGGTCGCGGCATACATCGTGAATTGACAGAAGTTGAAATTCATGGGCCACTGGAACAGGTCCTAATGGTTTAATTTCTGACGAGCTCTTCTTGTAACCAAAATGTCCTGGATTTAAACTTTAATAGCTGCGTACTGCTGAAGATTCGTAAACTAGGTCAACAGAAAACAGCTGTCCAATGATCCTCTACCAGATGTCAGTTTATGATGAAATCCTGTAACCAATCAAATCGAATCCCTGGAAACCAGCAACTGAACTATGAATTTTTAACAACACACCACCACTACCATCTTATCAATCTCCACCCCCCCCACCTAGTTACAATTTGAGTATTCATTACATTTTTGAAATGTCTTGACAACTATAACTCTAACTTAGTTTTATTCTTATCAGACAAACCTTATGTACACACGCACGCACACAAATTAGTATATATATATATAATTGCGATTGCATAGCAAGCTGAGTGAATGAATTCGTCGCCGAAAAGAGACTCTTCACTGAACTACATGTTTTGTTTACATTCACTTCAAAAGAACACATCAGTAAACAAAGAGGTCTATTGCTTTCTGTGACTTCACTTCAAACCTGGACAGTTGTGTTTAGGGGGATTATATATTTTTTAACTTATGGAAAATTCCCACTTTAATATATAGAGAATCAAAACAAGTGGGGATTCAGCGAAGAGATTCTTTTCAACAACGAATTTATCATCAAGCTGTACAGTCGTATATACATATGGTTTTATAAAGAAATTATATCCGGTGAGGGAATTGAATCTTAGGTGTGAATGCATAAAATAATAATAATCGTCAGCATTTATGTTATCTTGCATTCAATGGTCTGCTGAAAGTGCACAAAGAGAACCTGCCACTACGCCCAATCTTGGACATGAAAAATTCCCCATATCATGCTACTGCCAAATGGCTCACAGAAATCCTCCTACCTATCAGAAATAACCTCTGCAAGCATAGTGTTTCTGATTCGTTTAAATTCGTCGACTCAATAAATGATGCTAATGTATCCGGGAAGAAAATGATATCTATGGATGTGACTTCACTTTTCACCAACGTTCCCCTCACTGAAACTATCTGCTTTATATGCAAATTCATTGAGGATAATAATGTGGACGTATGTGTTCCGATCCACTACTTAAGGGAACTACTTTTGAGGTGCACTCTAAATGTCCAATTCAAGTTCAACAACACGATTTATAGACAAAGAGATGGGGTAGCAATGGGGTCACCATTGGGTCCTTTACTTGCAGACTGCTTCTTGGCCAGTTTGGAGAATAGTATTTTACGGCCTACTATCGACAGTTTCCATCTGTACCTAAGATACATGGATGATACTTTCATCATATGTGACGACAATACTGACATCGAATTGGTAACTAAGGTGTTCAGCAGCTGCCATCATGCCATCAAATTCACGTCGGAATCAGAGATTAACTCGGAATTCCACTTTTTGGATGTTTTTCTAAAGAGGGGATCTGATGGTTCTCTTCAAAGATCGATCTACAGGAAACCAACATGGAATGGTCAGTACACAAATTTCCATAGCTGGGTCCCTTTAAGAAGAAAGAGAAATTTGATAAAGAGAAATTTGATCCATTCCTTATCCTCAAGAATAAGGAGGATTTGTTCAAGTGATACAGTCGATGGGGAATTGGAGCGACTCAGACAAGTTCTCATAGATAATGGATATCCTTCAAGATTTATCAAGAAAAACATGAAGTCAGGAGAAAAGCCTGAAAGAATTCAGACTGTGCCGAAGAAACTGCTCTTTATGAGTGTTGAATTTAAAGGTGATACCGCAGCTGAGATCTTGAAGAATCGCTTACGCAGATCACTGAGGAAAGCCTTCTTTATGGCTGAACTACGTATCAATTTCTACAGCCGACAAATGATAAACGGATGTGTCAAGGATAAACTGCCGCTTTGGGCCACCTCAATGTGTGTTTATAAATTCACATGCTCGTGTGGAGCAAGTTATATTTGCCGCACAAGGTGGACGCTTTCCAAACGCATCTCTGAACATTATCCGGCATGGTTAGCAAAGGGACAATACAAGACAATTACTAGCTCAATTCTCGAGCATTTGGTGAACTCAGGCCACGTAGCTCCACCAGAGTCGTCTTGCAACATCATCTACAAAGTGAAGCCAAATTGTACAAAGGGCGTCAGGTTCCGGCTTTTGTGTATGGCGGAGGCGCTGGCAATACATCAATACAACCCTGATCTCTGTATACAGAAAAAGTTTGTCCAGTCTCTTATTCTACCTTGGTCTTAACCTCTTCACTTACCGTTCCCTGTGAAATTAAATATTTTTGATTTTTTCTTTTGTTCTTAATCTTTAATTTTACTTTTAGTTTGCTTTTGCTTTAATAATTAACTCACTATTATCAATTTCATATATTTTCACACCTTCTTCACACTTGCTAAATTGAAACTCTAATAACTTTATTCTCACTCAAGAGCAATTTTAACCTTTTCTAACTTCTATCTTTGTTCCGTCAAGTACCATGTAATTTACAACTTTCAATTTTCACTTCTAAAGCCACTTATGACTAATTGCATCAATTATGTCACCCCCTATTACTCAATAATAGACCACTATACATTTTTCTAAGTATAAATACGACTGTACAGCCTCTGAAAATGATTTCGTCGATAAAGAAAATTTTCTTCGCTGAATCTGTCTTTTATTCTCTTCATGACTCAATGGGTATTTTCCGTGATTTAAAACTAAAATGTTTGTGATTATAGTCGTAGTTAAATGTCAAGTGGCAAAGCAAATTAATGTCATATGTATAGAATAATTCATAGGATGGATAGAACTTGAAAAAGGGTGTGTAATTATAGGATTAGTAGAGTAGGCAAATCGAATAAAACAAAAAACGTTACGTAATATTGTGTGAAATTTAATAGCATAGAATTTATCGTTGTAAAAAGAATTGATTTAGAATGACAAGTGGAACAAGTGGAATAATAACAGGGACAGTTCAAAGTGAGAATAGTAATAATAACAATTGACTTAATAAGGAAGAGTATACAAATTTAATAGACAAAACGAAAGAAATTGGTACAGCCAAAATATGATTGGGGATTACCATACTTTAGCATAGAGCGATTAAGACCATGAAAACTGGAGGGGAGGGGTCGAACGAACTTTTTCTGTACACAGAGATCTGACTTTTCTGTTTCGATAGCCGAAGGTGGTTTCGGCAATACAGATGAGTCGGGTACGTAGGGATTTGGGTAAATTACTCTTTGCCTTGTAGATGACTGAAAAGGCGTAGGCTATAGAGATCGGGTGATGATTATCGACCAGATGTTCAATGATCGCGCTCCTTATTGCTCCACCTCCACCTCTTCATAACCACCATACAGGATAGTGTTCTTGCACCCTCTTGAACAAAAGTGGAGTCCAACAACGATATACGCAGGTTCACAAGAGCAGATGAATTGGTAAACACATATAGAGATGGTCGACTGTGGAATCTTTTCATACAAATTATTGAATAGTAATGGTCGACTGGTAAAGGCTATTTTCAAAGAGGCAGCAGGGAATGTTTTTATCAGGGACTGTGAGATCCTACTTTAATGACATCAGAAGCCAAGTCCCCTTTGAATTCCAAGCTCATATAAAGTATTTTTTTGGGTACGGATGATAAGTCACGTTTTATGGGATTTTAATGTATATTCTTACCTATAAAACGTGGTGTAAATCCATTTTCTATTAGGATTTCCTCAAAAGATATAACTCATCTTCCACAGTATCAGGGCTACATATGCGCCGAATGCGAGTGGCAAGGGAACGGACCAGGTTTTGTTTTCGACCAATGGGTACCCAGCTGTAGAAATTTGTCATATACTTTTTATACAATGCTAAGTGACAGCAGAATTCAGAAGTTATTTGTCAGTTAATGACCAAGTAAATAGGTGATAACAATGTTTTAAAAATTGTGATCAGTTTCGTTCCTGGGGTAATAATGAGCTGACAACCAAAGAGTACTGCTAGGCAGCTATTTCGTCAGTCTAATTTGGGACTCTTCAGCAGTCTATACCCACCTCAGCGGTTCGAACTCTAGGCCTTCTGGTTATGAAGTGATCTTATATTGAAATCGTGAAATCAAGAAAATCCCTCAAAAATAATAGGTGATTATTTTAATGCCTTTTCCGTCTTATTTTCGTTTTGTCAGTCCTTAATCTTATCTTATCGTCATTAAAACGTCGTTTATTCAGTTCCCTTACAATCTCCTAACACATAATCTTACCATTTTGTTTGTTTTCCCTTAGGCTTTCATTATCTACTGCCTTCATCTGAACATTAGTCGGTTTAATTCGGCGTTCTCATTATTCGTGTTATCAAAAATCGCTGCATTTTCTTGGCAATTTTCTAATTCATAGACTCATTATTATTACTACTGTGAGTAATTGCAAGAATTATTTTAAAAAAAAAATTCGCATGTTATGCCATTAAGAACACACACGTCGGTAAAAAGATCGCTTCTTTTCGTATCTTCACTTCAAAGGTGGAGTGGCAAATCTTAACAAAAAAATATTCAGCTTTATCTCTAAAGTATGATGGAGGTAGGTATGTGTGCATGTATGTAACACCATTCACCTTACTTAAAACACACACGGTAGGAATGAATGTTTCGAATGTATCAACTCAAATGGTCGAGGAAATTTAGTTGATTTATGAATTGGGAATGTCAGGAAGTGAGGAGCTTCAATGTTAGATTGTAACGACAAAAGGAAAGAATATGGGAAGTTGACACACACACACACACACACTGGTGTTTATAGGAAACCTAGACATTCAAAAGGATATTTGAATTTCCGATCATACAACTCTATCTATACTAGGAAAAATAGGATTGGTGAAATGTTAAGGCAGTAGAGCACAAAAAGCCAATTAGTATCAAGGGAAATCTAAGACAGGAAGTGAGGCATTATAAGAGAAGCTTTGAAAGTTAATAATTACTTTGATAAATTAATCTGAAGTATGTAAGAAAATGTAAAAATAAAATTAGATTAGATGGTAATCAAAAGAGCATCGAGGCAAGCTATTGACATTTAATTTTGAAGTTAATTTATTCTAACAAGCTTCTTTGTACAGATGGAATTAATGCCATTATTTATATTATTATTGTCGTTCTCTTGGATTCCTAGTGGAAAATAGGGATTCAACTGCACGTCTCCACTTGTCACTTCTGTCTTTCTTCTGCTGTACTTTAAACCTGAATCCATGTTAGTCCATACTGTTTCAACTCCTCAACTCTTAACACGATCTCCTCCATGTCACCCTTGCACTGACGTCCCACTCGCCGTGCTTCCCTTTCGGCCTGGTTCCACTCGAGCAATAGCCTGACGCCCACGCGATGTCACCCAGCGCGATGCCTCCTCAGAGAGTGTCCAATCCATCTCCACTTTCTTCTGCATATTTGTTGGTTGGCGATTGATTCTTGTTTTGTTTGTTTGTTCCCATAGTTTCTTGTTGGTGATTCTTTCCGACCCGGCCATCTGATCTTCATTATAGAGCCAGCGAAGAGAGTTGTTGTTGATAAAGATGTGGTCTGCAAGAGGCTGTTGGAAGTATTCTTTGTGATCCGCCCGCCCGCCTGCAAAGTTTCTGATCAGTCCGTATAGAAGAACTGACTGACTTGACGTTGTTTGTATTGAAAATCCGACTGAATTTTGTTGTTCATGCTGAGTGATGAAGACTTCCAGATTGGTATCAGGTTGATGAATGTGTTTCTCGCCTGCCTTCCCGATTCTCGCTCGATTTGACATTCTCTTCCGCTCCTCCTGTAGTTGAGACAATGCTCCCTAGATCAGTGAGTGAATGAATTAACCTCTTTCAAATTCCTCCCGTTATTTTTTGGCAATCCTTAGAAATTTGTTGTCAATGTAGTTGAAGACTGAACGATCAATTCATGGTTGTCTGCTCAAACTCAACTCTATATTTTGGCGGGAGTAACCGATACTGCAGTCATCGTTCCATCGTTCGCTGTTCGTTAGAAGACGGGAAATACTATCAGAAGTATTATTGTGATTAATTGTTATGACATTTATTCGTAGACTTTGTGTACAATAACCTTATGGTTGGTTCTATATTGGTGCAAGAATAAAGGATTCTTGAGTCACCAATCTGTGTGTCTGGTTTTTCGCGTTGGTTATTGCGCATAGTTGCTGAAAGTCTTCTGAGGACAGTGTGAAGTCCAGTGTAGTTAGAACTGGACACTTGACTTGTTGTCTTTTGATAGATTGATCTTTTCAACATGCCAATCTTTTCTTCTATCAAGCAGCATATTCAAAGAAGTGAAATGTGGAATTCAACTCTTCTTCGATATGGAAAAGCATAGATGACTGAGGAGCATTAAATTTTCTAAGAAGCTCAGCAATTGAATAATTTTCATCACAAATAATGCTGGGGGTGTCGCCAATATATGGCTTCTAAATATATATGCAGACTTGAGATTGTTTCTTCCAATGACCTTCTATCCAAGCTCACCTTGAAGACATCCACTAGGAGAGGTCATAATGGAAACCCCATCTCTTTAGTAATAGATGATGTTGTTAAATCTAAACTACACATTAAGCATAAATCTCCAGATAGTTAGTTAGCACTCCAATGTTTATGCATGCTAAGTCGATATAGTCACACAGATAACAAGTAGTTTCCACAAATGGTACACTGGTAAATACACAGGAAAGATCTTATTAAATCATATGTTTACCGGTCAAATTAATTCCACCAACGCAACTGACAAAGTTACTATCAGCGAAGAGGCGAATTCCTCATTTCACTTCTTAGATGTGGTGCTACATATGGGGGAAATGACGGTATATTAGAAAGAATGATCTACTGAAAGCCAGCATTTACAAGTTGGTACCCTGACTTCAACAATAGCTAGGAAGAGAAGTTTTATCCGTTCTCTTTGCTACAGAATTCGAAAATTTGCTTTGTAGACATGGTCGATATAGAATTAGAAATCCTTCGCATAACTCTTTCTGATATGCTTAGAAACCTGAAGGCAGCAGAATAGTGAATCATGACAAAATTGGGGTGAAATGAATTATGTCTTATGACATCTTTGATGATGTTGACAGTTGCCTGTTGAAGTTTCAGTGAACTAGTCAGCTGATATGTCGTAGACGATCTCTTGTGTGTGTGTTTTGAAACTGCTATTACCAATCTCCTATTGATTATTTTTATATGAAAGAAGGGTTCGGTATAAAAAGCTTTTACCATACCTTAAGTTTAACACGATGTTCTATTCTCAATAGGAACACCTATCATCACTAACTGAAGATGCGTTAGTTCACAATATTGTATTAGGGGACTGTGCGTCGGTGGCACAGTGGTTAGGACTCTCGCCGACCATGCACATGGTCCGGGGTTCGAGCCCACGCTGGCAGACACCTGATATCTATGGTCGGCCTGCAAAATTTGGGCTACCGATATCCATGCTGAAAATTCCATACTTGTACCAAAAATACCGTGTGGAATCAAGCTGTAAATCAAAAACAAAAAAAATAAAGATTACGACAAGGACAATATCGACATCATTAATAGTTGTGATAGTGGTGTGGTGCAAGCTACTGACAATAATTCATAAGTAGTATATTTTGTATGTGATGCAGTCAGAAAGAGCCTTGAACAACGGAGTGACGGTTGAAGTAGCCGATGGGGGAACTCTAGTCGAAGTAATGGTGAAGTAGGTTTAATATTAGTTGTAGTAATAGGGTTAGAAATAATGATAACGGGCATGTACAACATCCAATTTCTATTTGGTGTTGAAATATATCTACAGAAGTCATGGGATAACGAATTGGTTGATTACTTACCGACTGTCTCATGGAACACCTCAAGAATTTTATTATAGCTTGAGCTGCGTAAAAACAGAACAGATTTATCAGTCATAAATAGTTTGAAACATGTTTAATTTCTTAACATTTATTATCACCGAAGTGGAGAGGAGAAAGGAGTGTCGTTGGTTCAGGGATGGAATTCTCACCGATCATTCAGATGGGAGGGTTTCGATCAGTATTTCCCTATCCGTAAAGAAAGAAGCTTGGATATAAGACTTGTAATTCCACCACCCACCCACCCTCTGTAAACTTAACACCACCGCTACAAAAGCTTCAAAATCTTAAATTCTTTTGTTCCACTTGTAAAAGCGTAGGAATGGAAAGGTAAGAACGGATTGAAATACGCTCTAAAATTTATCAATTATACTGAGAAAGTAATCTGTACAGAAATATACTAACCATTAGCTATAAATCTTACTTGATACAATTTCATATGGGCAGGTGTATTATTATATCATGTTCAAAATAATTCTCTTCATCTATCCAACCGACTAATATAGTTCATATTATGACGACACATTGTGACAACGACAATACCGGTGTCAGTAATAGTTGTGATAGTAGTGTGGTGTAAGCTACTGACAAGAATTGAAGAGTAGTATATTGTGTATTCAGCAAGAGTCTTAAACACAGGTGTAGCGGAAGAAGTAGCCGATAGGAGAACTGTAGTTGTAATATTAGAAGTGGTGATAGGAATAGGAGTTAGTGTTAGTGGTAGAAATAGGCTCAGAAATAATGTTAATAGGCATGTTCAACGTCCAATTTCTGTTCGATGTTGAAATGTATCTAGATAAGGACATAGTAGCTACCGGATACTTATTCGGTACTCTGCCTACAGACCGTCTCATGGAACACCCCGAGAACCGAGTGCTGTACAACTAGTTTTAAATCAGATACCAGTCTGTAAATGTTATGTGGATGATATTTTCTAGAATATCGATGAAAATATTAATTCAAAATAAAATCTTTGAAATATTTAGTAACACTCATTGGACAATTAGTTTTAATGTAGAAGCTGAGTCAGAATGGAAGCTCACATTCTTGTTAAATCGAGGAGTACGGGATGGCTGTTCTATCCCAGTTTGGGAGTCTTTAACGCATTACGCATTCACCACAGTTCGGACTAAAGAGCTTCCACTTAAAAGATCAGCTCGTAAACCACTCAGTCACTGGAACCATATCTAACGGCCCATGGAATACAAGAATAACCACCAGCAAGCTTCATTCGAAAGCATCTGTTCACTTACCTGACTTGGTTGACATCAATGGTCAAGGGATCTCCATGTATCTGGAAGTTCCTCGGATCAAACCCCGAGTGACTATGCAATGCTGAAGAGTCCTAAACTAGGACAATGAGCTATCCAGTACTTCCTAGTGTCTTTCCAGTGATTTTTCAACTGCTGTGAGCTTCAGATGAAACATGTGACCAATAAAATATCTTCAAACAACCACTTACAAACGTATTTCTTTCCTGACTAACATCCTGTTGTCAGTGTGTAATAATCCAGTGTTTTGATGAATTTATATCAGTTACTTTCAAATCCCGATAACTTAAAACTCACAATTCTTATTCAAGGAGTAGAAGAAGTGAGAGTACTCACAGGTGTAGTTTTTTATGAGTAGGAATGGTGGAAGTATTTGTAGTAAAAATAATATTCTCAATACTAGTACGATTGCTGTTACTTTTGCTAGAAATAGCTTTGGTCATAGTATTTTGATAATTCTAGTTGTGTTATTACCAGTATAACTCCAGAAGAAAAATATAACTGGATATCATCCAAATAAAATCATGTCAAATGTGTACAATAATGAAGTAATAGTGTCACGTTTCTATGTGTGCGTGTGTGTGTGTGTCAGCAGCACATAGAACAGAGACTCAGATTTACACTCAGACATGTTCTAATTCATTATCGACCTTTCGTACTCTATAGAATGTTATGTAAATATGCATAACATGTGTGTGTGTGTGACTATGTGTCAAAGTGTGTGTGCGTGTGTACGATCAGATCACGCAAAACACACATTAGATGGATTGTTGTTTTGGAAATTAATAAAGCCTAGTAACTCCTAAAGTATATAACTGACAATAAGTTGTCAGATATTGAATAAAGTTGTATTACACATTCATCAGCTCCGTTCCTCCTTGGTAAACTAATAATACTTCGAGTTGTTTTGTTTGAATTGATTCAACTCTGTGAACGTATTTTCCGCGTGCATATCTCTGATAAGGTTGGGTGTTCGAGGAGTGAAACTGTCCGGTGGGGGTTTAGAATATACCGAACACCACCGTTTAACATGACTAGGTCTTGACTACTAAATATCAAAATCAAAATTCCCATTTACACATTTACAAAAATGAAAAGACGTTTGAAGAAGATTTACTCCTCTCTTCAGTGATATATCACTATCAAGCTGTACAATCGCAATTCTATCGTGAATTATCACAGCAACAAAAGGAATATTTTCAAAGATTTGTCATTAGAATTAGAAACTGCTTTAGATAATGAATTACTTAATGTGTAAAGTGTTAGTCGGTTACAAACTCAAATAAAATAAATTTAGCGAAGCAATATATAATTGACAGGAGTGAGGAGAATTCAACTTCAATTGAACGTGGGTCATGTTTGCAACAGTTCTAATAAGGCAGCAGGAGAGGTATTCAATCAGGCGTTGAGGAAAGAAAATAATACAATTAAAAATTAGGACATTACATAACCGGTGTTAAGATAGGTCAGGTCTATCATAGAGTTTTAAATGAAGAAAAAACAAACTCTCCGCTACAATATGTATAAATCGACTCTCCTGTTTTATCTTGTACTTTAATAATAATTCCGCTTTTATTCCAGAAACAGTACTAGTGGTACAGTGTGGAATTTTCAGCACATATCTACAATATTGCATCTAATTTCGTCGCATATTTAAAAAAAGTATTACAAAAAAAATAAATATAAAAAAACAAGAACAAAACAAAAAATGCAAATAAAAATACCAAGTAGAAAGGAAGATAAACACCAATAATGAAAAAAATATTCCAGTATTTGGTAGTGGAAGCTATGATATGTGTATGCGTGGTGAACAGTAACAGCTATAATCATACAAGAAGTTATGAAATGACATTAGGAATTATACAATTGGTGGATGATGGTGACTAGCAGTGGAATCCAGGATGCGCATTTCGTCCTATTTGGGACTCGTCAGCTGGATGTACCTGCATTTCTCAGTGAGTGATGATGTTCCCACTGAGGCTCGAACCCAGTACCCATAGTTTCAAACGCCAAAGCGTTATCAACTAGACCACTTGGGCTACGAGAGCCACCTCTTGTGCAACGGGTCATATTAATTATTGAATTGAATTCTTGATTTCCCGTCGATTGATTGGACCGAAGTGCTCGGTCTTAGGTTGACGAGTCCCAAATAGGACGAAATGCGCATCCTGGATTCCACTGCTAGCCACCATCCACCAATTGTATACTAACTAAATGCCCGGACATCGTCGAAGCATCTGCACAAGAAGCCGACATGTCAACCTGAGACCGAGCACTTCGGTCCAATCAATCGACGGGAAAATCAAGAATTCAATTCGACATTAGGAATTGTTTATCACCATGATCAGTTAATTTGATTGAACAACACTAAACAATCATGATGATGAACATTTCAGATTGTTGTTTTTACTGTCAGCTCTAATGTGGTGTTTGTAGTGGTAGTGTCAGCAATCCTGAATAATACGAAATTTTAAGATGGTGATAACGGCGTTCACAACCAAGATTGTCAGTTAATATTGCCGAACAAAAAAAAACAACCACAAAACTAATATCACATGAAGGTTAATGACATGACAATTTTGTAATACTCATAGCGATAATATAGTCGGACCCAGTACATACACAAAAGAAGGTCCATCCTTGTTTCCAAGAGAAGTCTGAACGTCACCTCCTTGTCTAATTACTATGTAAGTAGTTATTCTTTTAACACTAAATAACTGTCTACTCAAAACATCCTCTTTAAAATTATATTGCGTATACTTTCTATCTATAACTTGAAATCATTGTAGTAGAGTATATTTAGACACATGTGTGCAACATATAATTGATTTATTTAGGATTTAGGCACTTGAAGAGAGAGAATCCACGAAATAGAAAGACCTCGTATTAATAAAAACTGCAAATGCATATGCGCGTGCCTTCTGTGTTCAAACTAATAAGGGAGGATCGGCTGTATGAAGTCCCATTTGAGAATTATTGACTGGACACAAGTTTTTGGTATGCAGTGTTTGGGATTTGACATGTAAATTACAATTGCCTCCGCGGCTTAAAGAAGTTTCGTTCGCACTCTCTTAGCAAGATTCCATATTATTCTGTAGATGACTTTGGAGTTACTTTCTTGGTTAGCTTGGTCTTGAGATTCGACCAGTTGCTTCAGAATATAGATGCGGAAAGGGTGTCTATCTTCCTCTTTATAAAACTGTAAGTGTTCGAGCTAGACTTAAAATAGTCCTCGATATCACCACACTTACTAAAAACTTCACCGTCTTATGACTTTACCAGTACTCTACCTAACGTGTAAGTACTGATTAACACAATCAAAGTTTAAAGGCTAAAAATGGAAAGAATTCTTAGTATGAGTTGTATTTAATATAATTGAATAACAGATTTAATAAATAAATTGACTGCACAACTTATCTGTAGACGTTGCTGGAGGTAGGCTCGGAGAGTGTGCAGAAAGAGAGCACAACGAGAGAACGAGCCAATGAACGTACGGAAGACTCACAACTCAAAAGATAAAAAGTGTATCACCATGGGTGAGCGAGTTTAAACAAAAGTTCAAAGGTACAATGTGCACTACAAAACCATGGCGGTAGTTAAGTGTTCGATGATGCTTTTGGATAGCCATGGACAACCTACCTAGCTTCACACGAGCAGTCGAATTTATTGATTTAGATTGACGAGGTAGCATAACATTCACATTCATGCGAATCATTGATTTCGTGGAGAAAGTCATTAGAACGTCAGCTACGAAGAGGGTTTTCTTCAATGAGGAGGATAGGTGGCTTCTGAGTACTTCTGTCAATCAGTCTCTACTGAATGGATTTTGGGATTAAAAGTTTTGGTTATTCATTTTCAAGGAGGACTCTTTTCAGGGTGTTTAGTTCCTCTTCCACAGTGTCACGTTTTGCCGATTCTGCGAATTCTGTGGTCCAATGTACGGGCGACACTCGTTTTTTTATTTAGAGGTATCCAACAGTGAAAGTTAGTGAGTTGTCCACTCCATGTCGGCTTTATGTAGATGGATCATTATAGTGTTCCATCTTGTTCATTTCTTACTACATGAACGTGCAGAAAATATCAGACTTCTTCAGACCTCAGGAACAATATCACTTCATGTGTTAAATCTTAAACTCTGCATACAAAAGAAGGCTGTCCAGACAATAATTCTACAATGCGCCTGATCTGCCTTAGCCCCGGCTATGTAATTTTCGATTTGCGTATGTATTATTTTCTTTCATCAACTCCTTTAATAAATCTCTACTTCTTTATTATTACCAAAGTGGTTAACTTGACTCTCGTTCAATTCAAGCTGAATTCTACTCATTCCCGTCAGTTAAATCATGTCGTCACTCAATTTACTTATCTGATTTCATTTCAGTTTGTACTCGATATTTTACATTCAGCAATTTGTTATCTAAAACAATTTACAATTCTAAATGACACATCTTTGAAAATATTCCTTTTGTTGCTATGGTAATTCATGATAGATGTGCAGTTGAACAGCTTGAGAATGATATATCAGTGAAGAGAGAAGTGACTGTTCGTTGAAAACGCTTTTTCAGATATCTAAATGTGCCAGTTGGAATTTTGAAATTGATATTTAGTATTCAGAAACTATTCGTGTCCACCAACGGTATCTGTGAGCTTCTTCGGTGTACTCCATAACCCAGAGGGCAGTTTCGCCCTTCAGCAGTCAACTTTATCAGACATACGCGCAAAAACCATGTTCACAGAGTTGAATCAATCCAGAAAACAACCCAATTTATTAATAGTTTATCAGGGAGGAATGGAGCTAATGAATGTATGACATAACTTTATTGAGTATCTGACAATTCATCGTCAGTTATATACTTTAGGAATCACTAGGGTTGATGAATTTGCAAAACAATAATCCGTGTAGTATGTGTTTTGTGTGATCTGATCGTACTCACACGTACATGTTATGCGTATTTACATAACATTCTATAGAGTACAAAAGGTCAATAATGAATCCGAACATGTCTCAGTGTAAATCTGTGCCTGTGTTCTATGTGCTGCTGACACACACACACACATACTCATAATAACACAAGTGAAAATTATGAAAATACTCGGGCTAGAGTGAATGCTAACAAAAACAACGACACTAATGGTACTAGTGATCAGACTAATACTGCACCTCAGAGCATGATTGTTACTACGAGTGATTTTACTATTATTACTAACACTACTAGTGTGGTGAGAGCAGGCTGCTAGCCGATTGGTTGGCACTAATCTACGTTAAGGTCTAGGTCACTAATATGGGCCGTGAGAAAATATGAACAAGGCCGAGTCAACAACCAATCACAGCAAAGTTAACGTGGCAAAATATGATTCGCAGATAGAGAACTCTATTTGTCAAGGAATCCCGAAACAACCAATCAGAAGCCTGCGTTTGTCTACCTAAACAACCAATCAGATGACTGCGCTTGTCTATAATAATGTTGTCTGAAATATGTATAAATACGTGTTGATTTTCATAATAAAACGATCTGTTGCCTGGCCCTTGTCTTCTGTTGTTACACTAGTACTTCCACGTCTTCTAATACTGCTGATAAAACTACAAATGAGAGTACTCTCAGTACGCCTACTACCTCTACAACTAACCATAGTATTAACACTGTTACAACCCCTAAGGAATGTTTATTAAGTTTATTTACAGAACAATTTTAACATGTAATAGTTACATGAGGTAATTAGGCAGGAAAATTCACAGTGAATAAGCACTGCTCTGATATAATTCAACCTCTTCTCTTACAGTTTATTAGTTCATGTATCCTGTCAATTCACCTTCTTTATTGTAAGGCCTATTTATTCTTCTCTAGCCTTCTCGAACTAGACTATATCATACTATGTAGAAGACTGAGGTCTTGAAGTAAGCTTAGTGATGACTCAACTGACTAACATCATTGTCAATAGGCACTTCAATTTAATTCTTGCAGGTAGTTGGCTAAATTTATCTTCCCTGATAATGAACATCGTCTCTACTTATTCGTAACTCTTGTCGTGTTTCCCTTCGGGTGTGAAACTAGGAGGAATTTCATATGAATTTATGCTCGTACAGCCACAAAATCTGAAAATTCTATCAAAGCACCATATTTAGCACGGGTAGTTGTGTGTGAAGACAGAGTCAGATGTAAGAGAAGAACCCATAAACTTTTTAAATCAATCAGTAATCTGAACTACAAAGTATCAGCAAAGATTATTGTTATTATTATTATTATTATTACATGTATTATCTAAGGCATTATCTATTTATAGTCTTCCAAACTCAGCATAAAGAACAATCTTCGGATTTTCGACACACATGTGAGTTCAGTCAGTCACTTCTTCTGCTATATATGGGTCAGAAACTTGGCAAGCTTTTTCACGAAAAAGGATTTCTAGCAAGTTACAGACTTTTGTCAACAACTGTTGACTTCGCGGCCTTCGAATTGAATATCAGGTAGCCAATCAGAAAGAATTAGCAACATGAAACTCTGTCTGACAGCAAACCAACCAATTGCTGATTGCTCAACACATATGTAGGAGAAAATGGAGATGAATGGATCAGTCATTTGCCATGAAGTTACCGTCGAATGACATCGCGCGCATCAACCGGGCCATCGCTTGAGTGGAATTCGAATAGGAAGCGACGAGTGGGTTGTTGACGCGAGGGTGACATGTAGGAGAAGGTGAGAAAAGAAGATGAGAGATTGTCGGCAATCTTGGGCCCAGCTGAATATATGTTTTGTTGGAGCCCTATATTCCACATGGAACCTATGAGAATAATAATAACAGTTCATTATGTTTCCGCAAACCTTCAACATTTTGGGATTTTATTATCATTATTTTTCTATTTTATGTATGTACATATTTATGAGGTGTTCGCCTGGTTTTAGTGCGTCGGTGGTATAGCGGTTAGGACGTTCGCCGACCATGCATATGGTCCGGGTGTCGACCCCCGGCCGGCGCACTCCTTTACCTCACTGAGCCAGAAATAATCCTGGTAAAGAGGAAAGGTTGGGCATGAGGCTAGCAACCGCATCCTGTAAAAATTAAACACTGCTACAGAAACTTCAAGCCACTAGTTTGGAGCCCTATGTTCCACTGGGAACGTGAAGGAAAAATTATTATTTATTATTACATATTTATGTAAAAGGAGGTGAATTGTTGCAATGTGCATAAAAATACGTTTAAAATTCCATTCTGTATAGCTACACTCATGGTTTTATAAAAGAGAAAGTAGGCCCCTCCCATCGGAGCTGTATTATGGAACAACTGGTCGAATCTCAACACCAAGCGAAATCATAAATGGAACTTCAAAGTCATCAACAGAATACGCAGGAATCTTGCTAAAAGAGTACGAATCCAACTTCTTTAAACAGTAAATGGAAGCAATGGCAATTCACCACATGTTAAAACCTGAACTCTGCATAGAGAACAAGTTTGTTCAGTCCTGTAAATCTACAGTGGACCTAACCCATTTTAGAAACAAATAAGTAATTTTTGTTTCGTCTCCTACTTGTCGCTTGTTTATCTCCTAATGGTATAATATTTTCTTCACCCACAACTTATTACCACTGACGTTAACCTGACTTTTGTTTAATTTTTATTTTTATTGAGCTCTGCTCGATCCTGTCAATTAAATTACGTCACTCAGTTTGCTTATTTATTCTTATCTTTAAGTTTCTAACCGATTAACGAAATCTGTTGTCTAAAATTCACAATTCTAAACACAAATCTTTAGAAATATTCATTTTACTGATAAGGCAATTTACTTTATATATGTGCGATTGTAACGCTTGAGAATAATATCGCCGAAAAGAGGAAAAACTCTTCGCTGAACGACTTTTCTTTCATTTGCCTCCAAAAACCTCAGGATGGTCGGGGGTGGGTGCCTTGCGCTGCGGGTTGGCAGCCCCTCCGCACACCTCTTGAAATGCTCCCATATGACCGTGCGTCTTACATAGTCTCCCCTGAGGAAGTCCTACTCACTGCCTTCACGTGGCGGAGGTGTTTCTCACTAAAGTGAGAGGGCGAAAGCGGATGCCCGGCGCTCTCCACCGGGTTGACTGTCCATTGGATGACAGTCTAGGGGAGATGGCTAAACCCTGATTCCAAACCTCAAACGACTGGCGTATGAAGCTCACCGGAGCTCACCGGCAGACGTATGGACAAATGGCTTGTTGGATGTCCTGGATGTCTGGCCCCATTCAAAAAGATGTATGAACCGAACTCCGGTCACCGGCTGCCAATGGATAGTGGACTCCTTACTCCACTCCTACTGCCTTGTAGGTCACACTTGGCTGTGTAAAGGCTAGAGCTGCACTCTCAAACAAAAGGCCGAGCGATTCTGGGGACATCACTCGTACCAAATTCCCAAGAAACTTCATGAACTCTCCTACAAACAACTCGATTCGAGACGTTCATGAAGCCGGCTCATCCTCCCGTAGGAGATAGCCGAAGTAAAGTAAAGTAAGTAAGTTTTCTTTCATTTGGTTCAATGGGAATTTTTAAGTTGTTATAATTATTATTCTTTGGAATAAAATTATCATTATTATTATTACTAAAGTACAGCTTTATATGAAACTAAAAGCTTGGATACAATGACAAGAGAATTACATAATGAGGATAGCGAGTAACTATCAAATTGTGTAATAATGCCATGAGTACAACTCAAATCATAGAAGGAAGAAACAAGTAAAGATACAGGATATCAAGGACAAAGATCACATAATGAAATGAAAGAGAGAGAGACAGAGAGTAAAGACATCCAGGTACCAGACAGACAAGCTAGGAATGACTGACACCTGCTTCTTTCTAAACAGAACAACTGTTGAGTTCTGGACATTTAGCTTCAATTGAAAATTTCTTCAAAGCCATATACAAGATGTGATGCAACCTAGCCAATGAAGTGAGATCAAGACATCTAGGAATAGCTGAAGCACTGGCTATTCAATTCGAAAGAAATGAGTCCAACCGTTGTCCCCACCGTGGCCATCATGAAAAGTCAGTCTCACCAATAATGAATATCTTATTACCTTTCTTGTCAAACCTTTCCGTTTATTTGCTATATATTTACCTGTTTTAAATCCTTATCTGGATTGTAAGAATTAGTTACTGTTTTTACTTTTATATGTCCGAATCTCCTACCCATTTTTTTAATACTACGTCGTTAACCCGTAATTATACGAATTGATGAGTTTTCCAATAATTATAATCCTATTTTGTCTTTTCTACCCGATCTTCCTGATTATTACACAATGGAATTTTATTAATCTGACCTCTGACGGGAAATAATTCTGGAAATTTCTCATACATTAAATATAAGCACACGAATGTACAGCTATCTACTTGATGACTTGGTCAAAACGAAAATTGTCTTCGCTGCAACCGTCCTTTCAGTGATTCCTACAATCCAATGTGTGTATTCAGTGATTCTTTCTGAAAACGAAGAATTTCGTGTTTCATAAGTTTGATAGCGACTGATTCAGCAAATCTGAGGAAAATTGAACTACATACTGTCTGCTGATAATTTTGAAGGATTTCTTAATGTTCACCTTATGACCCATAATGACGAGACATCTGTCAAGGGCACTACTGGAAGCATTTGTTCTCCTGGGAAGTACACGTTTTTATACATGTTCCGAAAATCAAAAGTGTTTAAAAAACTCTGAAATTTCTGGCTATAAACTATGTCAGTGTAATTTTCTGAGCGGTGTTTATTAAGTTTAGGTTATTCCAACAGCCTGGTGCAGAACTTTATCAACAACTGTCTTCGCTTCATACTGAAGATCAGATCCAGCACCAATCACCAAAAATGGGAGGAATTTGAAAGAGGTTAATTCATTCACTCACTGATCTAGGGAGCATTGTCTCAACTACAGGAAGTCGGAACGGACAAGGATGTCAAATCGAGCGAGAATCGGGAAGGCAGGCGAGAAACACATTCATCAACCTGATACCAATCTGGAAATCTACCGCTGCCACTCAGCCAACATCAACAACAAAATCCGGTCGAATTTTCAATACAAACGTCAAGTCAGTCAGTTCTTCTATACGGACTGATCAGAAACGTGGCGGGCGGATGGGTCACAAAGAATAATTCCAGCAGCCTGTTGCAGACCACATCTTTATCAACAACTGTCTTCGCTGGATTTATATTGAAGATCAGATGGCCGGGTCGGAAAGAATCACCAACAAGAAACTATGGGAACAAACAAACAAAACAAGAACCAATCGCCAACCAACAAATATGCAGGAGAAAGTGGAGATGGATTGGACACTCTCTGAGGAGGCCGGTTGGTGAGATCGCGCGCGCGTCAGGCTATTGCTCGAGTGGAACCAGGCCGAAAGGGAAGCAGGCGGCGAGTGGGACGTCAGTGCAAGGGTGACATGGAGGATATTGTGTGAAGAGGAGTTGAAAGAGTGCATTTGAAGCCCTATGTTCCACTAGGAACCCATGGGAACAATAAATAATAATAGTAATTCTGTCATTAACTGACATCATGTCACACTACGAAATATGTTCAAATTCTTTCTGTACATAAACGCAGTAGTGATTTCTTTAGGTTGTATACAGATGAGGAGAAGTCAACGAAATAAACGATGACGTGGCTATCTTCTTCTTGATTTATTCATGAAGCGGAATTAGTGTTAAGAATTATGTGTTAAACGGTTGTCGAATTTCCACCTTTGAATTTTCATTCACTAGCAAAACACGACAATGAAAAAGAAATTCATGACAAAAATGTCTTCATTTCAAAAACCCAACTGACAGACAGTCTTGATAAAATGAAAACGTAAAAGTGTGTATTACTTGAAAAGAGACCAGTTTGGACATGATGGAGAAGATTTGTAGCTGAGGTGGGTGATTTTCATGTAGTTGTGTTCTCTGAGCTGGATAGTTGATTTACGAAACCTTCATCATCCTACTGGGAGACATCTTCAGCGCAACTTCAATTCTAAAAGGTCAATTCAAATTGAAGTATGTGCTGAAGATGGTGTCTAGTAGGGGGCAATGAAAGCCTCGGAAATTAACTATGCAGCTCAGAGAACACAGCCACATCAAAAGGAGACCAGTTTAGCAGGATAAGTGTATAATACATTTTTTATACGCCTATTATTATCATTGTCTTCTTCAGTTCCTAGACGAACATGGGCCTTCAGCCGCACGTCTTCACTGCTTCCGGTCCCTCTCCAATTTTGCCACCTGACTCCACGTCTGCCCACATACCTTCATCATCTCCTCTTCACATGACCTTCTCTCCATTTTACCCTTGCACTGACGACCAACTTGCTGCTTTCCATTCGGGTTCCACTCGAGCTATGGCCTGGCGTGTGACGTCACTCATTTGATGGTTGTTTTCCTGGAGTATGGCCAATTGACTTCAATTTCTTCCTGGATATTTGTGGCACAACAGAATCCTGCTGGTTCGATTCATTCATTGGCAGAGATCCCTCCATTTTACTGACGTTTTCTGGCCGGTCATCTGACCCTGAGTAGTATTGAGCGAAGACAGCGGTTGGTGAGGGTGTGTAGTTTGTTTGAAGTGCCCTACGTGACGCACCAAATCTCTCGTCTGTTTAGTAGCACTAACATAAAATAGGAGTTGAGAATCCAGCTTTTTTTCTCATTCTGAGTGCTGTTGATCTCCACACAGGCTTGAGAATAATGAAAGCTTGCCTTGCTTTCCAGATCCTCACTGCTTTGATGTTCTCATCAGTTCCGTCCGCCCGTAGTTGAAACGATGCTTCCAAGGTTGGTAGGCAGGCATATAGTTGAAGGAGATTTCACCTTTAAGATTTTTTCCATTCATACTGGCTGATTTTTGTCTGTTGTTGTTGTTGCCACTGCTATTGGCCAGGAGTCTTCATCACTTCTAAGCTTAGTAACTGATTAATTGATTTTGTAATTTTCTTCGTTGAAACATTTAATCAATAATTTCAAAATATTCGGTCATGTAATTAAGCTGGTCTTACAAAAAAGACACGGAAGGATGGAAAAACATTCTAGACAGACACAGGCAGACGGATTAGTTCATTAAAAAAAAAAGAATTTTAAATTAAATTAAATTGAATTATCAATGTTTGAAAAAGTTAAACTCATTGAATAAAATTTAAGAAACGCATCCATTTGTCATCTGAACCAAAATTGTATCTAAAGTTACTTAATGACACACTTAGAAAATTCGCAAGCGATATTAATGCCAATTCTCAGGTAAGAGTTTCAGAAATCATAACCACATTTAATGTATGAACTTAGAGACTATATCTGTTATTTGTTTTGCCTGTATTTATCAGTTCAGATAATAAAAGGAACAGTACTCGTGAAAAAAGCCCTCAAAACAAATAAGAGTCATTCATATATTGTCTATGTGATGATTGAATGAACGTTTTCACTTAATAAACAATATGTTAGAAACCATTAAGTTTTTTAATAAGAGGTTGAATCCGACAAGAATGATTTGGCGTTACTGGACTGTTTAGTAAAAAGAAAACCAGATGGTCCACTATAAAATAAACATTTTCAGAAAGCAAACAAATTTGGACAGATACCTATACTATACTATACTATTCAGCACACCCCTTTACAACCAGTGTAACTGTGATCAAGAATCTGATTAACAGGCCAAATGTCTAGTTACTGAGGAGGAAGAGAGCAGCAAGAAGGGAACTAGAATTGGTTCATTCCACTCTTCAATCAAATAATTATCCTAAAGCCTTCATAAAAGATATTTAAAATGTGAGGAATTGGGTTAGTACAGTGGTGATTTCTTACCGCAAAGAAACATCGAATGAGATATAGTGAATCTTTAACATTCATGTCAACATCAAAGTGTATTTTCGTGCAATTTACACCCTACACTCATCACTGGTGAAAGTTGAAGATGAAATAAAGAAGACAGCCAACATAATTGTGTATACCAGATCAGTTATGGGGACTGTGACGCCCCTTTATCTAGCAGAAACTTCCAGACACTTAAATATCAGAATGAAAGAGCATAAAGAATATCTAAAGGTGGTTCGAAAGACCTCTTCAGACTTAACGAGGCTAGAAAACAGATCAGCGATTGCATTACATTCGATAGAAACGGGACATAAAATTGACTTTGGCAGGACTAAGGTTCTACAGAAAGGTTTTGGTTCGTATAAAGAAAGACTGACTGCAGAAGCCCTACACATATGAGTGAATCTCAACAGTTTGAACAGACGTGAAGGCGTGATGTGTGTTAGCTGATGCATGACAAATCCTGATTAATAAATAAAAATAAAAATGGATGTGTATCACTAATTAATAATACTTGGTCAAAATTCCCAACTGTCTATATCTACTTATGGAGACGTTAAGAAATGTTTTACAACTGTTTACCACCCACCCACACACACACACACACACACTGTGTTTAAAGTGTTTAACAAAGGTAGACCAATATTTGTAAGCCCGAGGTCAAATTTTGATCACAGCTCATACAATTTCGTTTATTATACATGTTGATACTTTTTATATAAATCAGGATTGGACACAGTTTTTAAAAACAAGAGATGTCCCCCTTTTTATATATAAACCTTTGTTATGTTAATTTCGATGTTAATTTCCATGAAGAAGTTCGGACCAGATTGCTGAACGAAACGTTGGAATTAATCATTTCAATTCTCCTGAGATTTTGTAAATATCGTTTCTACAGTTGGTTTAATTGTTGTTAGTTAGTTATTTAGTTGGAGGCAATTAGTAGAAATCATTGGACCTAGGTTTCACACTTATTAGCACTCATCAGTCATCAAGACGTATCTTCAGTCTTGAAAGAATTCATATCCACTCTCTGTGATGTTCGAGCGTAGGTCACTCACTTCTGCAGTCAGACACATTACCATTGGGTTATTCAGACTGGCGATCGAAATGCTATGGGACTGTAGTGGCTACTGTCATTGGGCACTCGGTAGCAACTCAGGCTATGCATTCAGTCCTTTATTTGCTGTAGATTGAATTCTATCCATCAGCCTCATTACATAATCATTTGTATCATGTAGACATAATTAAAACATAACGTGAACATAAAACATGGGGTACCGAACAGTTAGCAATTTGCAAAGGTCATATTTCGATGTACATAAAATGATACATAAATAATTATTACATAAGTTAACAAAACTAAATAAATTTATTATCAGTACTGGTTGTTTAATATAAGAATAAAACTTGTGCACTGTGGTAGAGTGTAATTCCATTATGGGTAAATTTATTTTTGATAAAGTCTCACAGTGTTATACAGTAATGTTTACTGATGACGTTTCGAGCACAATTTATTGCTCATAATCATATCAAGGTAATCACACGACTTCCTAAATTCATTTATATAGTTCCATTGTTTTTCTCTTGATTTTCACTTGATTTGATTGGTAATAGTATTTTCCATATTTCAGGTATGAGTGACGAGTCATTCCTATTGCATGTGTTGGGTGTAGACTCGATGAACAAGGATTCAGTAATCAACCTCTCTCTCCACCTACCTAGATTACTTTTTAGAATTTTAACCCTCTCCCACCCTATTGTGTGGTTGTGTGTTAGCGCATGCATTGCAATTGCTGAGCTTTTTTCTAAATTACTTATCTTCTCGGGGTCAACCATTCTTACCTTAGCTAAATTTTTATGCTCTGACAATCTGACTACCCCTGACCTACTAGTTTGACCTATGTAGTTGACCTCACAGTCATTGCATGGTATTTTGTAAATAATATTATTTTGTCTAATTGGGTCAACTGGGTCCTTTAACCTACAGAGCTTGTCCCTGAGTGAGTTTGTAGGTTTAAATGCCACCCTAATTCCTATTTTATTCAGAATCCTACGTAGTGTCTCAGATGTCCCCTCTTTATATGGTATAACTGTGGATGACTTATATTCTTTCTTATTTATGTTATTATTACTAGTTTCACAATTATTTTTATTTTGTTTTTGGCCTTTAATGATCTTCCTAATGAATTTTATAGGATAGTTATTCAACACCAACGCTTCTTCTATCTGTTTTAATTCATCATTTAGATCTTTTTTGTGCTACTTAGTGCCACTGCTCGGTTTGTTAAACATTTAACTAAGCCTGCCTTAACAGTTAAAGGATGAGACGAATTAAAGTCTAAATATCTATTAGAATGCGTTGGTTTTCTATAAACACTAGTGTGTAGTTTGCCTTCTTCTATTCTTTTTATCTTACAATCTAACATAGCTAATTCTCCTTGTTCATTTTCTGATTCAAATGTGAATTTTATTCCCTCAACTTGTGAGTTTATATGTGTCAAGAAGCTAGAGATGTGTTCTGTTTTTAACACTGTGAAAGTGTCATCCACATATCTCCACCATATTTTCGGAGTAGGGTTAAATGTATTGAGGGCACTATTTTCCCAGCTGTCCATAAATATGTCTGCTACGATAGGGGATATTGGTGATCCCATTGCTACACCTTCTGTTTGTCTATATATTTTGCCTTGGAACTTAAAGATAGTAGATGTGAGGCATAACTGAATCCCTAAAATAATTTCTTCAATGGACAGCTTTGTCCTATGACTGAGTTCCGGATCCGCAGTTAATTCTTTTTTAACTGCTTCTAAGGCCATATTAACTGGTATATTAGTATAAAGACTAGTTATATCAAAACTAACCATTTTTTCATCATTCGCTAGTTGAATGTCATTTAGTTTATTTTTCATCTCATATGAATTAGTTAATCTAGAGTTTGAACGATTTCTAATGGGACAAAGTATTAGAGCTAAGTGTTTTGATAATTCATACGTGGGGGTATTTCTAAAATCTACTATTGGTCTTATGGGGTAACCTGGCTTATGTATTTTTATAGTACCATATATTCTACTAGCATTATTAGTTTTAGGCATTAAATTAAACCATTTAGACTCACCCAGTGATGGCTTCATTCTGCGTATTAGTTCCGCTGTAGATTTCTTAACCTTATTCATTATTGTATCTACAGGCTTCTTAATTTCCTCATATGGACCCGTTTGAATATGTTCAGTAACTTTTTTGATGTAGTCAGATTTATCAAACTACGGTGGCGTTTCCTTTGTCAGCTTTTGCGATGACAATGTTTTTATCCTGTTTAAGACTAATTAAAGCTTCCCTTTCCGATTTTGTTAAGTTTGATTTTGTTTTCTTTTGATTTTTTAGGGTTAATGCACATTGTGCTCGAACCTCTTCTGCTGTAGTCTTATCTATTGAGTTTAGTGCTGCTTCTATGTTAGGAATGACGTCCTCTGGTTTTAATTTATTAACTGTTACGTTAAAATTTAGTCCTTTTTCAAGTACTTTTATCTCATTAGAGTTTAGTTCCCTTGATGAGAGGTTGATCACCCACTTTGTTCTGTCGATAGAGGATGAAGCATTGACATCATTTCATTTGTTGTGTTCTTTTCTTCTATTAGTTTGTTGAATTTTTTGATTTGCGTGATTTTTGATTTTCTTAATGCGGATTCTCTAGCTTTTTGGATGTTTCAACAACAATTATATAATCTTTGTCATTGATCATACATTTGAGTTTGTGTTTGAGTTTTTCAATTTGATTTCGTATATTATTTAGTTTCACAGTAACTCGATGTAGTTCTTCTCTTAGACATAATCTACTGAGATGTTCAGCTGCTGATGATATTTTCCTTGAAGTAATTGGAGTGCGTATGCGTAAATATTTTGGAATTATATGATTTTTTAAACATCTACTATTAAAAATCCGGTGGTTTGTGAATCTTGCTTCTGTTTGACAAAGTCGTGTGAGTTTTTTGATAAGCTTCCTAGTAGGAATGGTTGACCCTGAGAAGATAAGTAATTTAGAAAAAAGCTCAACAATTGCAATGAATGCGCTAACACACAACCACACAATAGGGTGGGAGAGGGTTAGAATTCTAAAAAGTAATCTAGGTAGGTGGAGAGAGAGGTTGATTACTGAATCCTTGTTCATCAAGTCTACACCCAACACATGCAATAGGACTTCTGTAGATCAGCCGGCAACTGGAGAACACTACTCTCAATGTTGCCGGACAGAAAGTTCTTCTTAGAGAAGTTGAAATTCTTCTCCTAACGACATCACTGAGTAGGTCACCTTTGAAGTCGAAGTTCATTTAAGGTTTCTTTTTCTTTTGTCACAGATAGCGTCTCTTGCTTTTGGATTTTCTGTTTGATGTTTTTGTCTATGAGTCTTCGTGGATAACCGTTTTGTATGAACGTTTCTTTCAGGAAGTATAGTTCTTCTTGCTCCAGGGTATCAGAGCTGCAAATGCATCGGACGTGAGGTCGTGAGGTCTTATGTTCCAATAGAAAATTACCAACTATACTGTAGTAATCTAATACACAAAGATGAGTATATAGAAAGGGAGAGAGAGAGAGGGTGTGTGTGTGTGTGAGGAAGAATATCATGTTTGTTCACCTGAATGGCCTAGAATTTGGACACACATTTGAGGTAAAATACACACACCAAACCAAAAAGTTCTCTACTTCTTCTTCTGTGTTTCTAATCGAACTAAACAATTCTGAACTATCTGAATAAAGCAAGAACAACAACAGTGGCGGTTTGTACAAAATAAGAAGATGGTATCATTGCTTATTTCGTTGGCTTCTCATCAGCTCAGCTGCTGCTTACAGCCTATGAGGTTTATGTACAGAAAAGTTTTAACATACTTGCAATTTTTTTCATGATGTCGGTTGACAGAAAGTTCCGCAATTAGTGAACAGTGCTCAGAAAGCTGCGCTTATATATATATATATATATATATATATATATATATATATACATATATATATATATATCGCGAAATCCTTTAAAATTATCAATGCAATACAGAAAGTTCGATTCTCCTAAAGTTTACCAAAGAAATTTTTTTCAAACGCTTGAAATCAGATTTATGTGCTTAGAAAGAAGCAGTTATTAGTCTTTTCTTGCCCATCTGGTAACTGGATGTCTTTATTCTCTCTCTCTTTTATTTGATTGCATAATCTTTGGCTTTAACCACAAACCCCCCTCTCCCAGCCGTTTGCTATAGTGTAATTTTGCTTGTCTCTTCTTACTATGATTTGAGTTGAACTCAGTACATTGTTAGTCAATTTACTAGTCACTCAGCACTTTACGTGTCTCTCGTCTTTATTATGTAACTAACTCCCTTACCATTTTATGCATACATTTATTTTGTTTAAACTTGAACTGTCTGTGTAAAAACTATACAAGCGCAATTTTCTGAGCACTGTTCATTAATTACGGAACCTCCTGTAAACTGATATCATGTAATATTTGCAAGTATGTTAGAACTTTTCTGAACATAAACTTAATAAAAATTTATTTAGACTGTTAGCAGCTGATGAGAAGCCAACGAAATAAACAAAGGATGGTACCATCTTCTTATTATACACAAATCATTCTTGTTGTTCTTGCTTTATTCAAATTAATCAAGGGGAATAAATGCATGAACTTTCTGAACTATCTACTTTTAGCTTGTACTTGTCTGATTGCTTTCACACACTGCATTTGATCACATGAATCTATATTCTGAAGTTTCTTTCAATTCGCGATGTCTGCAACGACGGTCAGCCAATTTCATCGGGGAGTATTTCTGTCTTCCGCCATCTGATCGAATGAACTACACTGGTGATTGTAACGGTGTTGAGTTCATCCTGTAGTCACACTCAGATCCATGAAAGCTTTGAATTTTTTTCTTCATAATTGTCCTCAATTCTTACCCCTGGTATATTTTTGACATCAAGTTGATCATATTTAATGTTGTCGAAATAATTTCAGGTTCTCAAAGTTGACAATTATGACACTTAACTTTTAATTGTTGTTTGTCCTGTTTTATAACGATTACTGAAAAGCGGAAATTAGATACTTTTTAAACACTGACCTACTTTCAATTAGAGCTAATCTACTTACCAGCACCAAATTTACTATAATTTGACGTAAGTCAAATAAACCTATTTTACAGTGGAAAAATTTAATCAACGGTCAACTCCCCAAGGTTGTTATGAATTTCTTAGGTTAAGTGAAGTGGTTAACGCTTTCAAAATCAATAACTTCAACACCTATTTTATATTATTATGATTTTATTCTTGTACTCGGCTTCAAGTTAGAGGCTTGGAGTTTCGGTAGCAGGCTGATGGTGTTTATTTCTAGGGGTTGGAGTTACTAGACATTTGTAAAAAATTATATTTGTAAAATCTCAGCGATATTGAAATGAGTAATTCCAACGTTTCGTTCGGCAATCTGGTCCGAACTTCTTCAGGGAAATTAATCAAAATTAACATAACAGGTTTATATATAAAAGGAACATCTTTAGTTTTTAAAAACTTTGTCCAGTCATGATTCATAAAAGAAGTATTAACAAGTATAATAAACAAAATTGTACGAGTTGTGATCAAAATTTGACCTCAAACTTACAAATATTGATCCAGTCACCTGACAACTTCAGTAGGTCGAATAAAGCAGCTCAATTTTCAGAAAGAAGACAAAGTAATAAGTTTGACGGGGTTGTTCAACTAAACTCTAATCCTAAACACCATAATTTTGAAAATACGTCTAATCATAAAATTCTAGATACTAACAGTTTGAACAGACATGAAGGTGTAATGTTAGATGACGCATAGGAAATCCTGATTAATAAATTAGAATGGATATGTATCACTAACTAATAATACTTGGTCAAAGTTTCCCGATTGTCTATATCTACTTATCGAGACGTTAAGACATTGTTTTACAACTGTTTATCCGCACACATACACACTGTGTTTAAAGTGTTTAACAAAGGTAGATCAATATTTGTAAGTCTGAGGTCAAATTTTGATCACAATTCGTACAATTTTGTTTATTATACTTGTTAATATTTGTTTTATAAATCACGATTGGAGAAAGTTCTTTAAACACTAAAGATGTTCCTTTTATATATAAACCTGTTAAGTTCATTTCGATTAATTTCCCTGAAGAAGTTCGGACCAGATTGCCATACGAAACGTTGGAATTACTCATTTCAATATCGCTGAGATTTTACAAATATAATTTTTTACAAATGTCTACTTCTCACTCGGCGCCCAAATATTATAGAACTATTCTGTCAAATCTTGACTACAGTTCATTTGATTGGAGTTACTAGCCTTACGCCCAGCCCAACATTCCCTCTTCACGTGTCTTATTACTAGCTTAGCGAGGTGAAGGAGTTCGTTTGTCGTCGGGAATTGAACTCTGAACCACCTGCGTGGTTGGCAAGCATTCTACGGTCTGTGTCACCAACGCACTTCAATGCCTACAATTCACAGAAGAAATATTTCCATATTTATTCACACAGTGAAGATGTATCAGCTACCCACAGTTCCAATAACATCAGAATCGACTTAGGCATTAAAGGTTAGTTGCAAATATATCTTATTAAACCCAGTTCAGCTTTGATTAAAACCCAGGATAACCAAAGGTGTTTACACAATCCATAAGTAACAGTTTTACAAACATTACCTCGTTGACTTGGTTTTATAGTCAGTATAGTTCAGTGGTAAGGCCATTGATTGTAAACTTGGTGACGTGGGTTTCAATCCTAAATAAGGTGACACTTCCTTCTTGGCTGCAGATACACCTTACTTATGAGTTTTAACAAGCAATACCCTAGGTTCAGGGCTTCTTCAAACTACCTAACATGTAATGCTTCTTAAGAACTAAATCAATAGTAAGTTAATTAAGTTCGACAATGAGCTCAGTTCAAGAATGAAAAATAAACATTGGAAACTAGAGAGATGTAATCATAGCAGCAAGAGAGTTGAAGAAAACTTTCAAATGGTAAAGTGATTAGGGGTCTAATGATTTAACATACCTCTTTGATATACAAAGTTCAAATTTTTGGAGAATGCATTATCACAGTTTGTGAAATTCGAAGACGTAATCTGAACCTAATCAGACTTCATTGGCAATTCATGCCAAGTGTCACACAAACTTGAAGACTTACCAGTAAAATCGGCAAGTTGGTAGAAGGAGAAGGCCACAATGAGAGGACTTGAGGTGAACACAGAGAAGGTGGAAGTGATCAAGATAACCAACAAACAAGAACAATAAGAAGCATCAACACTACCATGAATGCAAGAAATTTAGACGAGGCCACTTCCCAACTCTATCTAGGCACTATCGTTTCAACTACAGGCGTCTGAAGCGATTAGGATTTCAAGGGCAATCAGGATTCAAAAAGTACGAGAGACCTTTATTTTTTTTTATTTTGATTATAGCTTGATTCCACACTGTATTTTTGGTACAAGTGTGGAATTTTCAGCATGTGATATCGGTAGCCCAAATTTCGCAGGCCGACCATAGATATCAGGTGTGAGTCGTCGACAGGGGATTGAACCTCGGACCATGTGCATGGTTGGCGAGAGTCCTAACCACTGTGCCACCGACGCACAACTCTTAAATCACTGTAGATTATGCACTCATAATAAAGAACAAAATTTGGATTTTGATCACCAGTGTTAAGCCAGTCAATCAGTTCTTTTATATGGCTTATAAACTTGCAGTGTGTGTCATGGGAAACACTTCCAAGAGTTTGCTGCAGACTTTTATCAACAGTTATCTTCATAGGCTCCATGCTGAAGACTAGATATCTGACCAGAAATGATTTGCAACGAGAGACTTTGGAAACGAACCAATCAGGAGACTATTACTCCAGGAATAAGCCGAAGAAAATGAAGAGAAAATGCAGACACACGCTTAGGAAACCGTTGGGTGATATCTTGTGCCAGACAATGTAGTGGGACCCAAATTACAGACGACGGGTCAGGTCTGTATCCAAGGGCGACATGTAGGAGATTATATGAGTAGGAGGAGATAAACGATTGTAGTCAATCTTGGAGCGAGTTACAAAGGATTGCAGGAGAATAGGGTATAATAGAGATGTGCGGTTGAAGGCTTATGTTCCCCTAAGAAACCAAAGGTATGAAAATAATAAATGTTGTCATGAGATTCCCACATGACAGTCATCTGGTAGCCACAATCAGTTAAATATTCCAAGATGCAACTTTCTTTCTCATGAAGCCACACCTCCATGCATCCGATGATGTGTTTACAAGGAAGTGGTCAGCTATCTGAATATCTGTCTTCATAATCAACTTCGCTGACTTCATCGATCATAAATTGTCATTGATTTTCTAAATGAGATTATTGATTTCAAAAAGGACTTCTGTAATGAACATCATTTCACCATGGAAATCCCCAGTATTCTTCATATAATCATTCTTTGTTCAGTGTAGTTTCGTTTTACTGTACTTTCCGCGCATTACCATCCAATACACTCATGTGTACACCTGTTCAATGTGTGGCTTATAGAGATGGTGCAAGTTTTCACAAAGTGAAGTGTCAATAAGTAGTCACCTCACTTCATTTCTACCTTGAAAGGAATATCTTGATAAATAACAAATAAGAAGGTGAAATAAAGTGGGAAACACAAAAATTGTTAATCGGATAATTTCAATGAAGCGTTGAATAATATGATCAGTTGAAAAAACCATTAAAATAAGGGAGCACTGGAACAGTTGTTTCGTCCTTGTTTGGAATTCCTCATCACTGCCCACGCATCGTCCTATCATGGGACTGACCGTAGGATACTGAGGTTACAAGGCAAACCTTCTGATCATTTAATCACTGAAATGAAATCCAACGGGGCATCAGTTCTAACCTGTGATAATTTGCGATATTAGTCGCCAACTCAAGCCAATTTTATCCGTGAATATCTATCCTCCAGTCCGAATCGGTAACGACTTCTCATTGGGACTATAGGCAGCCGCATCCTGTAATCAGTCGCTAGTGAACATTGGGTTTCATCAAATTCTAAAAATTAACTTTTTCTCTCCCCTGTAATCAATAATGAAGGCTTAGTGGCAGATATCCTTACTAGGAGAATCCTTTAATTCCCGAAAGAAGACCTTTCCTGCAGCAATACTAATAGTGATATACTCTAGATACCCACAGCTTACAAGTAGTCTGACGAGCAAACTTCCACCTATGACCACTGTGTAACGTGTATGTATCAGTTCACCTGATTGTTCGGAGCTAGGCACATAGGTCGATTGTGAGGTCCCATTCAAAACGTGATATAGAACGTTATCCAACCTGACTGCAACGGGGAGGAACTGATTCAATCAGGAACGCCAAAAGTGAAAACACCGTCACTACATGTCACAGTATCTCAACAGACTTATCATTCAGAGTCATTTACAAGGTAAAAATAGTCTACCAAAGGCGAATACGAAGCTAGTCCAACTTCTGCAACATTTACTATGAATCTACTTCGATGTCTGACTCTTTAGTTTTCGTCCGTTTGTCTTTTCATTCTCTTCAGCTGTTTGTTCTTCTCATTTTCAGTTATAAAAACACTCAGTTTGTATCCATATTCATCCCATTCACACACACACACGCCTACTTTACATAAAACGCAACTATTTTTCTGTTTTTAAATCCCTTGTAATCTCTATTCTTTCACTCCATCAAACTTTCATATTAATTTGGAAACTGTTATCAAATTTAGTCTCATTCGTCGATGTAATGAAGAGTTAGATAATGATTTTATCTATGTCAATTTATGGATATCATGCGACTGTAACTACTACTACTTCGCTACTATTGGGTCCCATCGACAATTATACATCTCATCCAACAGTTATACGACAATGCTGCATGCCAAGTAATCCACAACGGGAAACTTACGGAAGCCTTCGAAGTGAGGACGGGAGTGAGGAGAGGCTGTCTACTATCTCCAATGATCTTCCTGATTGCAGTAGATTGGATAATGCGACAGACAACGGCAACCAATGAGGGAACAGGCATAAAATGGACTCACACAAAAACAACTTGGAGGATCTGGACTTCGCCGATGGGATGTATATGTCTGATTTCCCACAAACTGGAAGATATGCAAGTGAAAAGCAACAAGTTGGCGATAGAAGAAGCATCAAAGATAGGACTTCAGATGAACATAGAGAAAACAGAGGTAGGTGATGAAGATTCCTGGCCAACACCAACAGCAGCAACAACAGCAGACAACAACAATCAGCATAAATGGGAGGAACCTGAAAGAAACAACCTCTTTTACCTACCTGGGAAGTATCGTCTCAACTACAGGCCAATGGAACTGGCGAGGATATCAAAGCCAGAATCGGAAAAGCGAGACAGTCTTTCATTACTCTCAAATCTGTGTGGAGGTCAACAGCACTCACCATCAAAAATAACATCCGGATTTTCAACTCCAGTGTGAAGTCAGTGCTTCTATACGGATCAGAGACTTGCACTGCGCGTCATAAAGAGCATCTCCAACAAACTCCAGACCTACATTAACAGTTGTCTCCGCTCAATACTCAAGATCAGATGGCCAGAAAAGATCAGCAACAAAGATCTCTGGGAGAGAACCAACCCAGCAGGAACCGATTGTGAAACAAATAGGCAGGAAGAAATGGAGATGGATTGGCCATACGCTGAGGAAACCATCAAGTGACATCACTAGACAAGCCATCACTCGAGTGGAACCCGAAAGGGAGGCAGCGAGTTGGTCGTCATTGCAAGGGTGACTTGGAGGAGGTCATGCGAGGAGGAGATGAAAGCATGTAGGCAGACTTGGAGCGAGGTGAAAAAGCTGGCAGAAAACAGATGGCAATGGAGGTGCGCAGCTGAAGCCCTATGTTCCTCCAGGAATTTAAGGATATAATAATAATAATAATAATAATAATGCGAATGTAAAGTTGTTTTTGAAAATGAAATCGCTGAAAAGATTGTCAGTTGTCTGTTCGCTGAACTTCTATTTCTTTTCTTAATAATGAGGCGATTTCACAATGTTTGTAATGTACTAGTTATTGTTCACACTACATTAAAAGTGGCTGTATGAGGAGTGTGATAATCGAACACCTCATTAACCATTGTGCTGATTCCATCTCAACAAACGCCTCTTCCTTCAGACTGATCTACAAAGTGAAGAATAAGAACCTGCCAAAGGCAGTACGCTTTCGTCTCCTTGGTCGCATTGCTGAAGCCTTATGCATTCATTTGGGGAAATCAGAGTTACGCAGACAAAAGAAAATCATTCAACCACTTTTAGTATTATGGTAACAACTAGGTTGACTTCTGTTGACTTCATGCTTGTGCGCCTTTTGTTTCTTTTTTCTAACGCCTTATAACACTTGTAGTTTCTAGAACTCTAACTCCATATTTTCCTCTGTTTCTATGTACATCCTAATCTCAATGCACTCATAAAAACTACTCATCTTAAAACGTAACTGTACCACGCTTATTTAGCTTCTTTTATGTGTTAATTAACGCTAATTTATATCGTTTTTTGGATTTCATCATGAACTGACAAGGGTTGAAGGACCATTGGAAAGCCACCAGGGAGTACTGCTATACAGCAGTGATGTCCTAGTTGAGGACTGTTCATAAGTACGCGCGCACCGCCAGGGTTCGAACACAAGGACCTTCTTGGGCCTAGTTGTCCCCTATCGATTTTACTTCATGATGAAATCCTAAACCAATAAGGCTAAAAGATCCAGTGGACCCAATTAAACACAATATAAATAAATTAAAAAATACCTTGCAATGACTTTGAGTTATGTCAACTACATAGATTAAACACGTAGGTCGGAAGTTGTCAGATTGTCAGAACATAAGAATTTAGCTAGGGTTGGAATGGTTGACCCCGAGAAGATAAGTAAATTAGAAGAGAATTCAGCACTACAGTGCACTGCATTCATTTACAATGGACAATCACACACAGTAGGGTGGGAAGGACGGGGTTAAAATTCAAAGAATTAAGTAATATACATGGAAGACATTATTACCACCAGTCAGTCAAATCAGAGAAGGATAATAAATAATCTTAAATTGTATTCTATTTTAATTCAATTCACGAACATCATAACATTCTAACAAGTGACTTATTTATTTTGACTGTAAAATCATTCGTCTTACTTCCCATCTGACTGTAATTGATTAATAACACTCATTTAACTATTTCTGAATGTACATTATCCTACAATGATTTTTATTCAAATGTCTAATCGTCAGTTTCACACATGTATGTAAATGAAGCGTGAAAGTCAGTGACTTGATGTGATTATGAGCAGTGATAGTTTGTGCTCGAAGAGTGTGGTCATCAGTTAATATTACTGTACAACGAAGACTATGTGATTTATCGGAATAAGATCTTATCCATAATAGAGTGGTACTCTACTACCACAGTGCCCAAGTTTTATACTTATATCAATAATTATAATAAAATACCAACAGTTTAATATCAATCTGATGCACATTAGTGATTGGCCCTATTCAGGTAGGTAGTTACCTGGGTCTCTGTTGGGAAGTCGTAACCAGTAGGATGCAGCAGGCTGGGTGTGAGAACAAATACTCGCCGATGTAATTTGCTAGTGGTCGCGGCATACATCGTGAATTGACAGAAGTTGAAATTCATGGGCCACTGGATCAGGTCCTAATGGTTTAATTTCTGACGAACTCTTCTTGTAACCAAAATGTCCTGGATTTAAACCTTAATAGCTGCGTACTGCTGAAGATTCGTAAACTAGGTCAACAGAAAACAGCTGTCCAATGATCCTCTATCAGTTGTCAGTTTATGATGAAATCCTGTAACCAATCAAATCGAATCCCTGGAAACCAGCACTTGAACTATGAATTTTTAACAACACACCACCACTACCATCTTATCAATCTCCATCCCCCACCTAGTTACAATTTGAGTATTCATTACATTTTTGAAATGTCTTGACAACTATAACTCTAACTTAGTTTTATTCTTATCAGACAACCATTATGTACACACGCACGCACACAAATTAGTATTTTTATTGCGATTGTACAGCTAGCTGAGTGAATGAATTCGTCGCTGAAAGAGACTCTTCACTGAACTACATGTTTTGTTTACATTCACTTCAAAAGAACACATCAGTAAACAAAGAGGTCTATTGCTTTCTGTGACTTCACTTCAAACCTGGACAGTTGTGTTTAGGGGATTATATATTTTTTAACTTATGGAAAATTCCTACTGTATACGGAGATCAGGGTTGTATTGATGTATTGCTAGCGCCTCCGCCATACACAAAAGCTGGAACCTGACGCCCTTTGTACAATTTGGCTTCACTTTGTAGATGATGTTGAAAGACGACTCTGGTGGAGCTACGTGGCCTGAGTTCACCAAATGCTCGAGAATTGAGCTAGTAATTGTCTTGTATTGTCCCTTTGCTAACCATGCCGGATAATGTTCAGAGATGCGTTTGGAAAGCGTCCGCGTTGTGCGGCCAATATAACTTGCTCCACACGAGCATGTGAATTTATAAACACACATTGAGGTGGCCCAAAGCGGCAGTTTATCCTTCACACATCCGTTTATCATTTGTCGGCTGTAGAAATTGATACGTAGTTCAGCCATAAAGAAGGCTTTCCTCAGGGATCTGCGTAAGCGATTCTTCAAGATCTCAGCTGCGGTATCACCTTTAAATTCAACACTCATAAAGAGCAGTTTCTTCGGCACAGTCTGAATTCTTTCAGGCTTTTCTCCTGACTTCATGTTTTTCTCGATAAATCTTGGAGGATATCCATTATCTATGAGAACTTGTCTGAGTCGCTCCAATTCCCCATCGATTGTATCACTTGAACAAATCCTCCTTATTCTTGAGGATAAGGAATGGATCAAATTTCTCTTTCTTCTTAAAGGGACCCAGCTATGGAAATTTGTGTACTGACCATTCCATGTTGGTTTCCTGTAGATCGATCTTTGAAGAGAACCATCAGATCTCCTCTTTAGAAAAACATCCAAAAAGTGGAATTCCGAGTTAATCTCTGATTCCGACGTGAATTTGATGGCATGATGGCAGCTGTTGAACTCCTTAGTTATCAATTCGATGTCAGTATTGTCGTCACATATGATGAAAGTATCATCCATGTATCTTTGGTACAGATGGAAACTGTCGATAGTAGGTCGTAAAATACTATTCTCCAAACTGGCCAAGAAGCAGTCTGCAAGTAAAGGACCCAATGGTGACCCCATTGCTACCCCATCTCTTTGTCTATAAATCGTGTTGTTGAACTTGAATTGGACATTTAGAGTGCACCTCAAAAGTAGTTCCTTTAAGTAGTGGATCGGAACACATACGTCCACATTATTATCCTCAATGAATTTGCATATAAAGCAGATAGTTTCAGTAAGGGTAACGTTGGTGAAAAGCAAAGTACCATCCATAGATATCATTTTCTTCCCGGATACATTAGCATCATTTACTGAGTCGACGAATTCAAACGAATCAGAAACACTATGCTTGCAGAGGTTATTTCTGATAGGTAGGAGGATTTCTGTGAGCCATTTGGCAGTAGCATGATATGGGGAATTTTTCATGTCCAAGATTGGGCATAGTGGCAGGTTCTCTTTGTGCACTTTCGGCAGACCATTGAATGCAAGATAACACAAATGCTGACGATTATTATTATTATTTTATGCATTCACACCTAAGATTCAATTCCTTCACCGGATATAATTTCTTTATAAAACCATATGTATATACGACTGTACAGCTTGATGATAAATTCGTTGTTGAAAAGAATCTCTTCGCTGAATCCCCACTTGTTTTGATTCTCTATATATTAAAGTGGGAATTTTCCATAAGTTAAAAAATATATAATCCCCCTAAACACAACTGTCCAGGTTTGAAGTGAAGTCACAGAAAGCAATAGACCTCTTTGTTTACTGATGTGTTCTTTTGAAGTGAATGTAAACAAAACATGTAGTTCAGTGAAGAGTCTCTTTTCGGCGACGAATTCATTCACTCAGCTAGCTGTACAATCGCAATAAAAATACTAATTTGTGTGCGTGCGTGTGTACATAATGGTTGTCTGATAAGAATAAAACTAAGTTAGAGTTATAGTTGTCAAGACATTTCAAAAATGTAATGAATACTCAAATTGTAACTAGGTGGGGGGGTGGAGATTGATAAGATGGTAGTGGTGGTGTGTTGTTAAAAATTCATAGTTCAAGTGCTGGTTTCCAGGGATTCGATTTGATTGGTTACAGGATTTCATCATAAACTGACAACTGATAGAGGATCATTGGACAGCTGTTTTCTGTTGACCTAGTTTACGAATCTTCAGCAGTACGCAGCTATTAAGGTTTAAATCCAGGACATTTTGGTTACAAGAAGAGCTCGTCAGAAATCAAACCATTAGGACCTGTTCCAGTGGCCCATGAATTTCAACTTCTGTCAATTCACGATGTATGCCGCGACCACTAGCAAATTACATCGGCGAGTATTTGTCCTCACACCCAGCCTGCTGCATCCTACTGGTTACGACTTCCCAACAGAGACCGAGGTAACTACCTACCTGAATGGGGCTAATCACTAATGTGCATCAGATTGATATTAAACTGTTGGTATTTTATTATAATTATTGATATAAGTATAAAACTTGGGCACTGTGGTAGTAGAGTATCACTCTATTATGGATAAGATCTTATTTCGATAAATCACATAGTCTTCGTTGTACGGTAATATTAACTGATGACCACACTCTTCGAGCACATTTTATTACTGCTCATAATCACATCAAGACACTCACTTTCTTGCTTCATTTATATACATGAGTGGAATTGATGATTAGACATTTGAATAAAAATCATTGTAGGATAATGTACATTCAGAAATAGTAATATGAGTGTTATTAATCAATTACAGTCAGATGGGAAGTAAGACGAATGATTTTACAGTCAAAATAAATAAGTCACTTGTTAGAATGTTGTGATGATGTACGTGAATTGAATTGAAATAGAATACAATTTAAGATTATTTATTATCCTTCTCTGATTTGACTGACTGGTGGTAATAATGTCTTCCATGTATATTACTTAATTCTTTGACTTTTAACCCCGTCCTTCCCACCCTACTGTGTGTGATTGTCCATTGTAAATGAATGCAGTGCACTGTAGTGCTGAATTCTCTTCTAATTTACTTATCTTCTCGGGGTCAACCATTCCAACCCTAGCTAAATTCTTATGTTCTGACAATCTGACAACTTCCGACCTATGTGTTTAATCTATGTAGTTGACATAACTCAAAGTCATTGCAAGGTATTTTTTAAATTATTTATATTGTGTTTAATTGGGTCCACTGGGTCTTTTAGCCTTATTGGTTTAGGATTTCATCATGAAGTAAAATCGATAGGGGACAACTAGGCCCAAGAAGGTCCTTGTGTTCGAACCCTGGCGGTGCGCGCGTACTTATGAACAGTCCTCAACTAGGATATCACTGCTGTATAGCAGTACTCTCTGGTGATTTTCCAATGGTCCTTCAACCCTTGTCAGTTCATGATGAAATCCAAAAAACCATATTAATTAGCGTTAATTAACACATAAAAGAAGTTAAATAAGCGTGGTACAGTTACGTAATAAGATGAGTAGTTTTTATGAGTGCATTGAGATTAGGATGTACATAGAAACAGAGGAAAATATGGAGTTAGAGTTCTAGAAACTACAAGTGTTATAAGGCGTTAGAAAAAAGAAACAAAAGGCGCACAAGCATGAAGTCAACAGAAGTCAACCTAGTTGTTACCATAATACTAAAAGTGGTTGAATGATTTTCTTTTGTCTGCGTAACTCTGATTTTCCCAAATGAATGCATAAGGCTTCAGCAATGCAACCAAGGAGACGAAAGCGTATTGCCTTTGGCAGGTTCTTATTCTTCACTATGTAGATCAGTCTGAAGGAAGAGACGTTTGTTGAGATGGAATCAGCACAATGGTTAATGAGGTGTTCGATTATCACACTCCTCATACAGCCACTTTTGATGTGTTGCGAACAATAACTAGTACATTACAAACATTGTGAAACAGCCTCATTATTAAGAAAAGAAATAGAAGTTCAGCGAACAGACAAGTGACAATCTTTTCAGCGATTTCATTCTCAAAAACAACTTTACAGTCACATTATTATTATTATATCCTTTAATTCCTGGAGGAACATAGGGCTTCAGCTGCTCACCTCCATTGCCTTCTGTTTTCTGCCAGCTTTTTCACCTCGCTCCAAGTCTGCCTACATGCTTTCATCTCCTCCTCGCATGACCTCCTCCAAGTCACCCTTGCACTGACGACCAACTCGCCGCCTCCCTTTCGGGTTCCACTCGAGCAATGGCTTGTCTAGTGATGTCACTTGATGGTTTTCTCAGAGTATGGCCAGCCAATCCATCTCCATTTCTTCCTGCTTATTTCTTGCACAATCGGTCCAGATCCTCCATTTTATGCCTGTTCCCTCGTTGGTTGCCGTTGTCTGTCGCATTATCCAATCAATTGCAATCAGGAAGATCATTGGTGATAGTATACAGCCTTGTCACACTCCCGTCCTCACTTCGAAGGCTTCCGTAAATTTCCCGTTGTGGATTACTTGGCATACAGCATTGTAGTATAACTGTTGGATGAGATGTATAATTGTCGATGGGACCCCGTAGTAGCGAAGCAGTAGTAGTAGTTACAGTCGCATTGATATACATAAATTGACATAGGTACAATCATTATCTAATTCTTCATTACATCAACGAATGAGACTAAATGTGATAAAAGTTTCCATATTAATATGAAAGTTTCATGCAGTGATAGAAGAGAGATTACAAGGGATTTAAAAACAGAAAAATAGTTGCGTTTTATGTAAAGTAGGCGTGTGTGTGTGTGAATGGGATGAATATGGATACAAACTGAGTGTTTTTATAACTGAAAATGAGAAGAACAAACAGCTGAAGAGAATGAAAAGACAAACGGACGAAAACTAAAGAGTCAGACATCGAAGTAGATTCATAGTAAATGTTGCAGAAGTTGGACTAGCTTCGTATTCGCCTTTAATAGACTATTTTTACCTTGTAAATGACTCTGAATGATGAGTCTGTTGAGATACTGTGACAGGTAGTGACGGTGTGTTCCCTTTTGGCGTTCCTGATTGAATCAGTTCCTCCCCGTTGCAGTCAGGTTGGATAACGTTCTATATCACGTTTTGAGTGGGACCTCATAATTGACCTATGTGCGTAACTCCGAACAATCAGGTGAACTGATACATACACGTTACACAGTGGTCATAGGTGGAAGTTTGCTCGTTACACTGCTTGTAAGCTGTGGGTATCTAGACTATATCACTATTAGTATTGCTGCAGGAAAGGTCTTCTTTCGGGAATTAAAGGATTCTTCTAGTAAGGATATCTGCCGCTAAGCCTTCATTATTGATTACAGGGGAGAGAAAAAGTTAATTTTAAAATTTGATGAAACCCAATGTTCACTAGCGACTGATTACAGAATGCGACCGCCTATAGTCCCAATGAGAAGTCGTTACCGATTCGGATTGGAGGATAGATATTCACGGATAAAATTGGCTTGAGTTGGCGACTAATATCGCAAATTATCACAGGTTAGAACTGATGCCCCGTTGGATTTCATTTCAGTGATTAAATGATCAGAAGGTTTGCCTTGTAACCTCAGTATCCTACGGTCAGTCCCATGATAGGACGATGCGTGGGCAGTGATGAGGAAATCCAAACAAGGACGAAACAACTGTTTCAGTACTCCCTTATTTTAATAGTTTTTTTCAACTGATCATATTATTCAACTCTTCATTGAAATTATCCGATTAACAATTTTCGTGTCTCCCACTTTATTTCAACTTCTTACTTGTTATTTATCAAGATATTCATTTCAAGGTAGAAATGAAGTGAGGTGACTACTTATTGACACTTAACTTTGTGAAAACGTGCACCATCTCTATGAGCCACACATTGGACAGGTGTACACATGAGTGTATTGGATGGCAATGCGCGGAAAGTGCAGTAAAACGAAACTACACTGAACAAAGAATGATTATATGAAGAATACTGGGGATTTCCATGGTGAAATGATGTTCATTACAGAAGTCCTTTTTGAAATCAATAATCTCATTTAGAAGATCAATGACAATTTATGATCGATGAAGTCAGCGAAGTTGATTATTAAGACAGATATTCAGATAACTGACCACTTCCTTGTAAACACATCATCGGATGCATGGAGGTGTGGCTTCATGAGAAAGAAAGTTGCATCTTGGAATATTTAACTGATTGTGGCTACCAGATGACTGCCATGTGGGAATCTCATGACAACATTTATTATTTTCATACCTTTGGTTTCTTAGGGGAACATAGGCCTTCAACCGCACATCTCTATTATACCCTATTCTCCTGCAATCCTTTGTAACTCGCTCCAAGATTGACTACAATCGTTTATCTCCTCCTACTCATATGATCTCCTACATGTCACCCTTGGATACAGACCTGACCCGTCGTCTGTAATTCGGGTCCCACTACATTGTCTGGCACAAGATATCACCCAACGGTTTTCTAAGCGTGTGTCTGCATTTTCTCTTCATTTTCTTCGGCTCATTCCTGGAGTAATAGTCTCTTGATTGGTTCGTTTCCAAAGTCTCTTGTTGCAAATCATTTCTGGTCAGATATCTAGTCTTCAGCATGAAGCCAATGAAGATAACTGTTGATAAAAGTCTGCAGCGAGCTCTTGGAAGTGTTTCCCATGACGCGCACTGCAAGTTTATAAGCGATATAAGAGAACTGATTGACTGGCTTAACACTGGTGATCAAAATCCAAATTTTGTTCATTATTATGAGTGCAGAATCTACATTGATTGAAGAGTTGTGCGTCGGTGGCACAGTGGTTAGGACTCTCGCCAACCATGCACATGGTCCGAGGTTCGATCCCCTGCCGAGGACTCACACCTGATATCTATGGTTGGCATGAAAAATTTAGGCTACCAATATCACATGCTGAAAATTCCACACTTGTACCAAAAATACAGTGTGGAATTAAGCTGTAATCAAAAATAAAATTAAAAAATAAAGGTCTCTCGTACTTTTTGAATCCTGATCGCCCTTGACATCTGATATGTATCCATTTTATATATATATATGTGTATGTTGGTCTCTCTTTCTGTTTGCTCGCTTAGTCTGTGACCATTTCACTTGTATGAACTTGTCTCCTTTAACAATGTATATTCCCCTTATATTATATATAATATGAGTGTTTGTTGACAGTCCGTTGCTTGGTGACATATATCCATATATGGTGGTTGCTGACATGTCTGCTATATTTTGCTATGTATATATGGATCGATACTTCATTATAATTAGCCATTCATGTTAAGACTGTCTAATGATTGTTCACACCCTTGCCTGAATATTCATATATATTTCGCTCTCACAATTTGTGTGACTTACTTACTTACTGACACTTTGGTGTGATACCATTTATTGCGTCTCCTTGTGTTTGGAAAATAGAAGTATCATCGCAAACCTAGTGGTCTTCTGATTTCCGCCTTCTTGCGTCAGGACTATTAGTTTCTCGACCAGTCCATAACAATAATTTAGCGACGAGTACATAACAGTAGGCGAATATAAAAACGTTACACAACATGGTGTGGAATTTGATAAGATAGAATTAAATATTGTAAAAATAAAAAGTTAATAGTAATTTTGAATGACAAGTGGGACAAGCGGAAACAATTCAGAGTGAGAACAGTAATAAAAATAACAATAATAATCGTAGTAATAAGGGAAAGGTACTTAGAATAACTACCAGTGAGGTCTATCCAGATGTCATGTGTGAGGATGGATGCCCCACCTACGGCAATGGTTGGGGTCCAGCTAAATCACGAATTGGTAGAAGCAAGAATTTATGAGCCAATGAATCGGATCCCAGTGGCTTAATGGTACACAAGCTTGCCTTGTAACCGGGAGGTCCTGAAGAGTCCTAAACTAGAGGGACGAAACAGCTGTTCAGTACTCTCAGCTTGTTTCCAGAGGTTCTCCAACTGGTATCAGTTCATGATTAAATCCTCCATCCAATAACAGAGTAGTAACGCATTTATTGAGTTCAGTTCAGTATTAATTAAAACACCCCACTGGCTCTTTTCCAACCTGATCCATCGTATGTCAGCTAACAACTACACAGAGACCATAGGACAAAAGACAATTGCAGGAAAAAAGAAGTCATCAAGTAGGCTGTATATTGGTGGATGTATGACAAAAGGATGCGAAATGTCGGGAATTATTTCCGGTCGAAATTTCAATTATAATTAATTGCAAGATAAACATTGCGTAATGCAAAGAGGGATTAAAAACATGGTAATAATATTAATTATAATAAACAGGAAGTTTGGATAAGAGAGCTTAGTCGGGTAATTATTATTGAGATAATTGACTATTTATGATGGCCATAATGAAGACAAATGTCGCCCAGACTATCTATTTTGAATACATAGGAGGTAGGAGACGAAAGACCTAGTAAAGGAATGTTTATTTGGAAATCGGTATCTGTATATAGCCAAATTATGTACACTTCGTCTACAACACACCATTTTCACAGATCTTTCGTGTTATGCTACTTCTACTATTCCTTCATATTGTATTTCTTTGTCTTACTTTCACGTTTCCCATGTATCTCCACGACGCTGTATCATTTTCTTTTTCCTAACAACAAATCCTATCTGCCTGTTGTTTGATGTTTTTTTTTAATGTCGAAGAACATTTCTTTATATGTGTATATATACTACTGATAAGTCTTATCAGTAGCACCCACCACATTACCACTTTTAGGCAGGCTACCTTTTTATGTGATTTAGAATTGAAATTAGTCAAATAACAAAGAGAGTTTAAACTAGATGAATGACAATAATACAAGATTTGAGAAGGTTTTCAGTGATACCTTTTGATATATTCCCTTAAGGTTATTTAAGAATAAATGAAGTTACCTCAATTATCCCTTTTTTTATGTTTGTGTATTTGTGAACACCGTTGGTAAAGCTACTGACGGGTAAGATTCAATCTGTCTGCATTCTGCCTCATTTTTGTCAAAAAAGATACACAAAGAAATGTAGAACTCCATTTCAGTTAGTTCCTCATCAGTGGCTCTACACTGCGGTATATCTTTTTCAACATAATACACCACTATTGCACTGATTAACCTATGGCGTTTCAGAATTGTTTGTCAAACTCATTCAACAACTATCTGAGAATGACATGTGTCAGCTGATTCACAACACAAGGAGTGAGACAAGCTGGCTGGCTGTCTGCCTCTTATCACCGATGATATTATTAATTCTAGTGGAATGGATTATGTGTCAGACTGTGTGTGTGGTGAGTGAGAAGACAGGAATACACCGGACCACAGATAAGAAGACTGTAGATGATCTAGATTTCACGAGTGGATGATTCGCGTCTAATTTCACAAAAACTTGAAGACTTACTTGATATGTATCCACAATATATATTTATGTGTGTGTATGTTGGTCTCTCTTTCTGTTTGCTCGCTTAGTCTGTGACCATTTCACTTGTATGGACTTGTCTCCTTTAACAATGTATATTCCCCTTATATTATATATAATATGAGTGTTTGTTGACAGTCCGTTGCTTGTTGACATATATCCATATATGGTGGTTGTTGACATGTCTGCTATATTTCGCTATGTATATATGGATCGATACTTCATTATAATTAGCCATTCATGTTGAGACTGTCTAATGATTTGTTCACACCCTTGTCTGAACATTCATATATATTTCGTTCTCACAATCTTGTGACTGACTACTTTGGTGTGATACCACTTATTGCTTCTCCTTGTGTTTGGAAAATAGAAGTATCATCGCAAACCTAGTGGTCTTCTGATTTCCGCCTTCTTGCGTCAGGACTATTAAATATCTCGACCAGTTCATAACAATAAGTTAGCGACGAGCAACATAACAATTTGGCGACGGGGAAAACTACTATTAACCACTCAGCAGCAGCAACATAACATTACTAACAGGCGAAAACCAACACACACTGGCAGCGAAGACATAACGTCAGGTGAACATGGAGAAGACAGGTGGGTGAGGGGAAAGATGAATATAACCAATGAACAGCATCAATCAACATCAACGTAAGAGATTTGACAGAGGTTACTCCCTTTACTTATTCAGGAAGCAAGGTTTCAATCACAGGTGGTCGAAACACAGGAATATGTCAAAGCCAGCCAGCCAGCCATAATCAGTAAGGCAAGATACTCCTTCATCCACCTAAAACCAGTTTGGAAATCTTCTGCAAACCACCTCAGCCAGCATAACGGACAAGATTCGGGTTTTCAATACCGGTGTGAAACCAGTCAATCACTTCTCTTATACGCGTCGTGAAAGGCATCTCCAACAAGTTACAGACTTTTGTCAGCAGATGCCACCTTCACTGTCTCCGTAGTGAAGATCAAATGGCGCGCTGGACAGAAGTAATTAGCAACAAAAAAACTCTGGCTGGCGACAAACCGAAGAAGTGACGATTGTTCAACAAAAACGTAGAAGAAAATGGACATGGATCGAGCATACGTTGAGGAAGCAGTCAAATGATATCGTGTGCAATATACACTTGGAGTTCTGTCTTCGCTGCCTACTAGGCTCTTCTGCCAGTTCGTTAGTTTTCACCTGGAAATCTTCTGTCTGTCTGTCTGTTTTTGACATAGAACTTTGCACAAATGTGCGGAAGTTCAAGTCGCCACACTCCATGTAGCGCACAAAGCAAGAGAAGAAGTACGAAAAAGGCATAATAGAGACAGTGAGCAGAGGTGTGAGACAAAGGAGGAGTAATAACGAAGAACAAAACAGTTTCATTGGAAATCATAAGTCACAAGGAGTGGATGCATCTGCGATAGCCACTGAGAACGATTTTGAGCCATGTCACCAATTGTTTCCAACCATAGACTTTTACTGTCCCGAGAACCACAACCAGTCTGGAAGTCTACACCTTCCTACGTGGCTTAGACTAACTGTTGTGGATTTCATTGACTGGTGAGGCCAAGTTTTTGTTTGATCGCCGCTAGCTTTTTTCCAGCCTGACCCTATATCCGCTAACATTGCTCGTCGAGGGAGGCGATGACTAGGCATACGTAACACATGTCCTAACCATCTCAGTCTTTGTAACTTCACGACTTCGTCGATTGATTTCCCCCGTTTACCTAGAACTCGACGCCTAACTTCAATGATGCTCACCTTATTATGCCACTTTACACGGGAAATAGAGCGCAGGCACCTATGATCAAAGACAGCTAGTCTTTTCATGTCTTCCACTCTCAGTGGCCAGGTCTCACAACCATAAAGGAGGACGGAGCGGACTGATGAGCAGTACACCCACCCTTTTGTCGATAGCCAACAGGATATCACATCTACACCACAGACGGCGTAAACTGGCATATGCGAAACTAGCCCCCTGTATCCTTACTCAGCTGAGATTTCGTCAGAGATCAACTTGTTGGACTGGCTGATGGCACTTTCCAAATAAGTGAAATGGTCAACGTGCTCTACCACTTCATTCCTTATTTGTAATCTAGGAGTCGCTGCAGTCCAGTCCTGTAACATCGTCTTGCATTTGACAGCACGAGCGAATCGCATACCAAACATTCGTAGATTGCAGCTCAAGGTGTTTAGAAGACTCTGCTGTATTATGTCAGCGTCGTCGCCTAGGAAGACTATATCGTCTGCATATTCTAAGTCAACGAGATTATTCCCTGGTATCAAGTCAATCCCTGAGTTGCTGAAGTGAGTTGGGGTTAATTCCATTAGTACATCTATGATGAAGTTGAATAGATATGAGGATAATGGGCAGAGCATCCCTGACGGACACCACTGGTCGTTACCAGTTCAGATGACAACTCGCCGTTAGCCCTCACCTGGCTGTATGAGTACGAGTAGAGTGCCTTAATCAGTGCAATATATTTTCTTGGGATTCCCTTTACAGCCAAGCAAGTCTTCGAGTTTGTATGGCACTAAACATAAATCACCCACACGCGAAATCCAGATCTTCTACAGTCTACTTATCGGTGGTACTGGACACTTATTTTACTCCAGTATCCCAGTCTTCAAAAATCCACAACCACCACTGTACAGGAAATTAAAGCCACAGTCTTGAGGTTATTAGGCAAGGTCACTGACTCTTCACCAGTCTCTAGAATTCATCACAGTGATATTTGATATTTGTAAATTAGAATACAAACCTATTTAATCTTATGACGAATGTAACTAACATTCCAAGAACAGTTAAATTGATCAGTGAGCTTGGAATAGTCAGAATTAGACAGTCTGATATAATCCCAATGGTTCAATGCTCATCAGCCCCACGTGATAGGCTCAAGTTTGATTCCCGATCGATGCACTGCTAATCCTCGCCTAGTTTAATAGTTGTGTAATAGTAAGTTCATAAACGCGGAAATTTTCGGTATGAGGTTAGCACACCATTCTCCTGCAAAAAATTACACATTAGTGACTGAAACTTAAAATTCTTGAAATATCCCCATTCGAACATTATTAGATAGAAGACTAGTAGTTCAGCGAAGGGTCTCTTTTCCGTTGGCGATTTCATTTTTGTAGGTGTACAATCGTAAATATACATATATGGTTGTTTTGTATGTATGTATGTGTAAAAATAAAAATAATTTTGGATTTAGAATGAACAGTGGAAACAGTTCAGTGTGAGAGTGCTAATAATAATAACAATAATAAAATAATAATGAAGGAAAGGTACATGGAATAACCAAATCAACAAAATAAATAAATAATGTCTATCGCTCTCCGACCCATCGACAAGTATACATCTCATCCAACAGTTATACGACAATGCTGCATGCCAAGTAATCCACAACGGGAAACTTACGGAAGCCTTCGAAGTGAGGACGGGAGTGAGACAAGGCTGCCTACTATCACCAATGATCTTCCTGATTGCAGTAGATTGGATAATGCGACAGACAACGGCAACCAACGAGGGAACAGGTATAAAATGGACTCACACAAAAGACTTGGAGGATCTGGATTCCGCCGAAGGATGTATATGTCTGATTTCCCACAAACTGGAAGATATGCAAGTGAAAAGCAACAAGTTGGCAGAAGAAGCATCCAGCGAAGATAAGACTTCAGGTGAACATAGAGAAAACAGAGGTAATGAAGATTCCTGGCCAACACCAACAGCAGCAACAACAACAGACAACAATCAGCATAAATGGGAGGAATTTGAAAGAAACAACCTCCTTTACCTACCTGGGAAGTATCCTTTCAACTACAGGCGGAACTGGCGAGGATATCAAAGCCAGAATCGGAAAAGCAAGACAAGCTTTCATTACTCTTAAGTCTGTGTGGAGGTCAACAGCACTCACCATCAAAAATAAGATCCGGATTTTCAACTCCAATGTAAAGTCAGTGCTTCTATACGGATCAGAGACTTGCACTGCGCGTCATAAAGAGCATCTCCGACAAACTTCAGACCTTCATTAACAGCTGTCTTCGCTCAATACTCAAGATCAGATGGCCGGTCAGAAAAGATCAGCAACAGGGATCTCTGGGAGCGAACCAATCAGGAACCGATTGTGAAACAAATAGGCAGGAAGAAATGGAGATGGATTGGCCATACTCTGAGGAAACCATCAAGTGATATCACTAGACAAGCCATTGCTCGAGTGGAACTCGAAAGGGAGGCGGCGAGTTGGTCGTCATTGCAAGGGTGACTTAGAGGAGGTCATGCGAGGAGGAGATGAAAGCATGTAGGCAGACTTGGAGCGAGGTGAAAAAGCTGGCGGAAAACAGAAGGCAATGGAGGTGAGCAGCTGAAGCCCTATGTTCCTCCAGGAATTAAAGGATATAATAATAATGATGCTACTTTAAAGTTGTTTTTGAGATTGAAATCGCTGAAAAGATTGTCAGTTGTCTGTTCGCTGAACTTCTATTTCTTTTCTTAATAATGAGGCGATTTCACAATGTTTGTAATGTACTAGTTATTGTTCACACTACATTAAAAGTGACTGTATGAGGAGTGTGATAATCGAACACCTCATTAACCATTGTGCTGATTCCATCTCAACAAACACCTCTTCCTTCAGACTGATCTACAAAGTGAAGAATAAGAACCTGCCAAAGGCAATACGCTTTCGTCTCCTTGGTTGCACGGCTGAAGCCTTAGCCAGCCATTTGGGGAAATCAGAGTTATGCAGACAAAAGAAAATCATTCAACCACTTTTAGTATTATGGTAACAACCAGGTTGACTTCTGGTGACTTCATGCTTGTGCGCCTTTTGTTTCTTTTTTCTAACGCCTTATAACACTTGTAATTTCTAGAACTCTAACTCCATATTTTCCTCTGTTTCTATGTACATCCTAATCTCAATGCACTCATAAAAACTACTCATCTTATTACGTAACTGTACCACGCTTATTTAGCTTCTTTTATGTGTTAATTAACGCTAATTAATATGGTTTTTTGGATTTCATCATGAACTGACAAGGGTTGAAGGACCATTGGAAAATCACCAGAGAGTACTGCTATACAGCAGTGATATCCTAGTTGAGGACTGTTCATAAGTACGCGCGCACAGCCAGGGCTCGAACACAAGGACCTTCCGGGGCCTAGTTGTCCCCATATCGATTTTACTTCATGATGAAATCCTAAACCAATAAGGCTAAAAGACCCAGTGGACCCAATTAAACACAATATAAATAATTTAAAAAATACCTTGCAATGACTTTGAGTTATGTCAACTACATAGATTAAACACATAGGTCGGAAGTTGTCAGATTGTCAGAACATAAGAATTTAGCTAGGGTTGGAATGGTTGACCCCGAGAAGATAAGTAAATTAGAAGAGAATTCAGCACTACAGTGCACTGCATTCATTTACAATGGACAATCACACACAGTAGGGTGGGAAGGACGGGGTTAAAAGTCAAAGAATTAAGTAATATACATGGAAGACATTATTACCACCAGTCAGTCAGTCAAATCAGGGAAGGATAATAAATAATCTTAAATTGTATTCTATTTCAATTCAATTCACGTACATCATCACAACATTCTAACAAGTGACTTATTTATTTTGACTGTAAAATCATTCGTCTTACTTCCCATCTGACTGTAATTGATTAATAACACTCATATTACTATTTCTGAATGTACATTATCCTACAATGATTTTTATTCAAATGTCTAATCATCAATTTCACACATGTATATAAATGAAGCAAGAAAGTGAGTGACTTGATGTGATTATGAGCAGTGATAGTTTGTGCTCGAAGAGTGTGGTCATCAGTTAATATTACTGTACAACGAAGACTATGTGATTTATCGAAATAAGATCTTATCCATAATAGAGTGATACTCTACTACCACAGTGCCCAAGTTTTATACTTATATCAATAATTATAATAAAATACCAACAGTTTAATATCAATCTGATGCACATTAGTGATTGGCCCTATTCAGGTAGGTAGTTACCTCGGTCTCTGTTGGGAAGTCGTAACCAGTAGGATGCAGCAGGCTGGGTGTGAGGACAAATACTCGCCGATGTAATTTGCTAGTGGTCGCGGCATACATCGTGAATTGACAGAAGTTGAAATTCATGGGCCACTGGAACAGGTCCTAATGGTTTGATTTCTGACGAGCTCTTCTTGTAACCAAAATGTCCTGGATTTAAACCTTAATAGCTGCGTACTGCTGAAGATTCGTAAACTAGGTCAACAGAAAACAGCTGTCCAATGATCCTCTATCAGATGTCAGTTTATGATGAAATCCTGTAACCAATCAAATCGAATCCCTGGAAACCAGCACCTGAACTATGAATTTTTAACAACACACCACCACTACCATCTTATCAATCTCCACCCCCCACCTAGTTACAATTTGAGTATTCATTACATTTTTGAAATGTCTTGACAACTATAACTCTAACTTAGTTTTATTCTTATCAGACAAACCTTATGTACACACGCACGCACACAAATTAGTATATATATATATAATTGCGATTGCATAGCAAGCTGAGTGAATGAATTCGTCGCCGAAAAGAGACTCTTCACTGAACTACATGTTTTGTTTACATTCACTTCAAAAGAACACATCAGTAAACAAAGAGGTCTATTGCTTTCGGTGACTTCACTTCAAACCTGGACAGTTGTGTTTAGGGAGATTATATATTTTTAACTTATGGAAAATTCCCACTGTAATATATAGAGAATCAAAACAAGTGGGGATTCAGCGAAGAGACTGATTTCAACAACGAATTTATCATCAAGCTGTACAGTCGTATATACACATATGGTTTTATAAAGAAATTATATCCGGTGAAGGAATTGAATCTTAGGTGTGAATGCATAAAATAATAATAATCATATGAAGTTCAATCAATACTAAAATGTTTGTGATTATAGTCGTAGTTAAATGTCAAGTGGCAAAGCAGATTTAATGTCATATATAGAATAATTCATAGGATGGATAGAACTTAAAAAAAAGGTGTGCAATTATAGGATTAGTAGACAAATCGAATAAAAACGTTACGTAACAATGTGTGAAATTTGATAACATAGAATTTAACTTTGCAGAACAGAATTGATTTAGAATGACAAGTGGAATAATACCGGGGACAATTCAAAGTGAGGATGGTAATAGCAGTAACAGTTGACATTGTAATAAAGGAAGAGTATACAAAATTGAATAGACAAAACGAAAGAAATTGGTACAGCCAAAATATGATTGGGGATTACCATACTTTAGCATAGAGGGATTAAGACCATGAAAACTGGAGGGGAGGGGTCGAACGAACTTTTTCTGTACACAGAGATCTGGCTTTTCTGTTTCGATAACCAAAGCTTCAGTAATACAGATTAGTCGGGTACGTAGGGATTTGGGTAAATTACTCTTTGCCTTGTAGATGACTGAAAACGCGTAGGCTATAGAGATCGGGTGATGATTATCGACCAGATGTTCAGTGATCGCGCTTCTTATTGCTCCACCTCCACCTCTTCATAACCACCATACAGGATAGTGTTCTTGCACCCTCTTGAACAAAACTGGAGTCCAACAACGATATACGCAGGTTCACAAGAGCAGATGAATTGATAAACACATATAGAGATGGTCGACTGTGGAATCTTTTCATTCAAATTATTGAATAGTAATGGTCGACTGGTAAAGGCTATTTTCAAAGAGGCAGCAGGGAATGTTTTTCTCAGGGACTGTGAGATCCTACTTTAATGACATCAGAAGCCAAGTCCCCTTTGAATTCCAAGCTCATGTAAAGTATTTTTTGGGTACGGATGATAAGTCACGTTTTATGGGATTTTAATGTATATTCTTACCTATAAAACGTGGTGTAAATCCATTTTCTATTAGGATTTCCTCAAAAGATATAACTCATCTTCCACAGCATCAGGGCTACATATGCGCCGAATGCGAGTGGCAAGGGAACGGACCAGGTTTTGTTTTCGACCAATGGGTACCCAGCTGTAAAAATTTGTCATATACTTTTTATACAATGCTAAGTGACAGCAGAATTCAGAAGTTATTTGTCAGTTAATGAACAAGTAAATAGGTGATAACAATGTTTTAAAAATTGTGATCAGTTTCGTTTCTAGGGTAATAATGAGCTGACAACCAAAGAGTACTGCTAGGCAGCTATTTCGTCAGTTTAATTTGGGACTCTTCAGCAGTCTATACCCACCTCAGCGGTTCGAACTCTAGGCCTTCTGGTTATGAAGTGATCTTATATTGAAATCATGAAACCAAGAAAATCCCTCAAAAATAATAGGTGATTATTTTAATGCCTTTTCCGTCTTATTTTCGTTTTGTCAGTCCTTAATCTTATCTTATCGTCATTAAAACGTCGTTTATTCAGTTCCCTTACAATCTCCTAACACATAATCGGACCATTTTGTTTGTTTTCTCTTAGGCTTTCATTATCTACTGCCTTCATCTGAACATTAGTCGGTTTAATTCGGCGTTCTCATTATTCGTGTTATCAAAAATCGCTGCATTTTCTTGGCAATTTTCTAATTCATAGACTCATTATTATTACTACTGTGAGTAATTGCAAGAATTATTTTTAAAAAAAAATTCGCATGTTATGCCATTAAGAACACACACGTCGGTAAAAAGATCGCTTCTTTTCGTATCTTCACTTCAAAGGTGGAGTGGCAAAACTTAACAAAAAAATATTCAGCTTTATCTCTAAAGTATGATGGAGGTAGGTATTTGTGCATGTATGTAACACCATTCACCTTACTTAAAACACACACGTAGGAATGAATGTTTCGAATATATCAACTCAAATGGTCGAGGAAATTTAGTTGATTTATGAATTGGGAATGTCAGGAAAGGGAAGCTTCAATGTTAGATTGTTACGACAAAAGGAAAGAATATGGGAAGTTGAACACACACACACACACTGGTGTTTATAGGAAACCTAGACATTCAAAAGGATATTTGAATTTCCGATCATACAACTCTATCTATACTAGGAAAAATAGGATTGGTGAAATGTTAAGGCAGTAGAGCACAAAAAGCCAATTAGTATCAAGGGAAATCTAAGACAGGAAGTGAGGCATTATAAGAGAAGCTTTGAAAGTTAATAATTACTTTGATAAATTAATCTGAAGTATGTAGGAAAATGTAAAAAAAGAATTAGATTAGATGGTAATCAAAAGAGCATTGAGGCAAGCTATTGACATTTAATTTTGAAGTTGATTTATTCTAACAAGCTTCTTTGTACAGATGGAATTAATGCCATTATTTATTTATTATTATTATTGTCGTTCTCTTGGATTCCTAGTGGAAAATAGGGATTCAACTGCACGTCTCCACTTGCCACTTCTGTCTTTCTTCTGCTGTACTTTAAACCTGAATCCATGTTAGTTCATACTGTTTCAACTCCTCAACTCTTAACACGATCTCCTCCATGTCACCCTTGCACTGACGTCCCACTCGCCCGTGATTCCCTTTCGGCCTGGTTCCATTCGAGCAATGGCCTGACCAGCGCGCGATGTCACTCAGCGGCCTCCTCAGCGAGCCAGTGTTCAATCCATCTCCACTTTCTCTTGCATATTTGTTGGTTGGCGATTGATTCTTGTTTTGTTTGTTTGTTCCCATAGTTTCTTGTTGGGAATTCTTTCCGACCCGGCCATCTGATCTTCAGTATAGATCCAGCGAAGACAGTTGTTGATAAAGATGTGGTCTGCAACAGGCTGCTGGAAATATTCTTTGTGACCCGCCCGCCAAGTTTCTGATCAGTCCGTATAGAAGAACTGACTGACTTGACGTTTGTATTGAAAATTCGACCGGATTTTGTTGTTGATGTTGGCTGAGTGACAGCGGAAGATTTCCAGATTGGTATCAGGTTGATGAATGTGTTTCTCGCCTGCCTTCCCGATTCTCGCTCGATTTGACATCCTTGTCCGTTCCGACTTCCTGTAGCTGAGACAATGCTCCCTAGATCAGTGAGTGAATGAAGTAACCTCTTTCAAATTCCTCCCGTTATTTTTTGGCAATTCTTAGAAATTTGTTGTCAATGTAGTTGAAGATTGAACGATCAATTCATGGTTGTCTGCTCAAACTCAACTCTATATTTTGGCAGGAGTAACCGATACTGCAGTCATCGTTCCATCGTTTGCTGTTCATTAGAAGACGGAAAATACTATCAGAAGTATTATTTTGATGAATTGTTATGACATTTATTCGTAGACTTTGTGTACAATAACCTTACGGTTGGTTCTATATTGGTGCAAGAATAAAGGATTCTTGAGTCACCAATCTGTGTTCTTGTTTTTCGCGTTGGTTATTGCGCATAGTTGCTGAAAGTCTTCTAAGGACAGTGTGAAGTCTTTTCTTCTATCAAGCAGCATATTCAAAGAAGTGAAATGTGGAATTCAACTCTTCTTCGATATGGAAAAGCATAGATGACTGAGGAGCATTAAATTTTCTAAGAAGCTCAGCAATTGAATAATTTTCATCACAAATAATGCTGGAGGTGTCGCCAATATATGGCTTCTAAATATATATGCAGACTTGAGATTGTTTCTTCCAATGGCCTTCTATCCAAGCTCACCTTGAAGACATCCACTAGGAGAGGTCATAATGGAAACCCCATGAAAACCCCATCTCTTTAGTAATAGATGATGTCGTTAAATCTAAACTACACATTAAGCGTAAATCTCCAGATAGTTAGTTAGCACTCCAATGTTTATGCATGCTAGGTCGATATAGTCACATAGATAACAAGTAGTTTCCACAAATGGTACACTGGTAAATACACAGCAAACATCTTATTAAATCATATGCTTACCGGTCAAATTAATTCCACCAACGCAACTGACAAAGTAACTATCGGCGAAGAGGCGAATTCCTCATTTCACTTCTTAGATGTGGTGCTACATATGGGGGAAATGACGGTATATTAGAAAGATCGATCTACTGAAAGCCAGCATTTACAGGTTGGTACCCTGACTTCAACAATAGCTAGGAAGAGAAGTTTTATCCGTTCTCTTTGCTACAGAATTCGAAAAATTTGCTTTGTAGACATGGTCGATATAGAATTAGAAATCCTTCGCATAACTCTTTCTGATATGCTTAGAAACCTGAAGGCAGCAGAATAGTGAATCATGACAAAATTGGGGTGAAATGAATTATGTCTTATGACATCTTTGATGATGTTGACAGTTGCCTGTTGAAGTTTCAGTGAACTAGTCAGCTGATATGTCGTAGACGATCTCTTGTGTGTGTGTTTTGAAACTGCTATTATCAATCTCCTATTGATTATTTTTATATGAGAGAAGGGTTCGGTATAAAAAGCTTTTACCATACCTTAAGTTTAACACGATGTTCTATTCTCAATAGGAACACCTATCATCACTAACTGAAGATGCGTTAGTTCACAATATTGTATTAGGGGACTGTGCGTCGGTGGCACAGTGGTTAGGACTCTCGCCGACCATGCACATGGTCCGGGGTTCGAGCCCACGCCGGCAGACACCTGATATCTATGGTCGGCCTGCAAAATTTGGGCTACCGATATCCATGCTGAAAATTCCATACTTGTACCAAAAATACCATGTGGAATCAAGCTGTAAATCAAAAACAAAAAAAATAAAGATTACGACAAGGACAATATCGACATCATTAATAGTTGTGATAGTGGTGTGGTGCAAGCTACTGACAATAATTCAGAAGTAGTATATTTTGTATATGATGCAGTCAGAAAGAGCCTTGAACAACGGAATGACGGATAAAGTAGCCGATGGGGGAACTCTAGTCGAAGTAATGGTAGAAGTAGGTTTAATATTAGTTGTAGTAATAGGGTTAGAAATAATGATAACGGGCATGTACAACATCCAATTTCTATTTGGTGTTGAAATATATCTGCAGAAGTCATGGGATAACGAATTGGTTGATTACTTACCGACTGTCTCATGGAACACCTCAAGAATTTTATTATAGCTTGAGCTGCGTAAAAACAGAACAGATTTATCAGTCATAAATAGTTTGAAACATGTTTAATTTCTGAACATTTATTATCACCGAAGTGGAGAGGAGAATGGGGTGTCGTTGGTTCAGGGATGGAATTCTCACCGATCATTCAGATGGGAGGGTTTCAATCAGTATTTCCCTATCCGTAAAGAAAGAAGCTTGGATATGAGACTTGTAATTCCACCACCCACCAACCCTCTGTAAACTTAACACCACCGCTACAAAAGCTTCAAAATCTTAAATTCTTTTGTTCCACTTGTAAAAAGCGTAGGAATGGAAAGGTAAGAACGGATTGAAATACGCTCTAAAATTTATCGATTATACTGAGAAAGTAATCTGTACAGAAATATACAAACCATTAGCTATAAATCTTACTTGATACAATTTTATATGGGCAGGTGTATTATTATATCATGTTCAAAATAATTTTCTTCATCTATCCAACCGACTAATATAGTTCATATTATGACGACACATTGTGACAACGACAATACCGGTGTCAATAATAGTTGTGATAGTAGTGTGGTGTAAGCTACTGACAAGAATTGAAGAGTAGTATATTGTGTATTCAGCAAGAGCCTTAAACAGAGGTGTAGCGGAAGAAGTAGCCGATAGGAGAACTGTAGTTGTAATATTAGAAGTGGTGATAGGAATAGGAGTTAGTGTTAGTGGTAGAAATAGGCTCAGAAATAATGTTAATTGGCATGTTCAACGTCAAATTTCTGTTCGATGTTGAAATGAATCTAGAGAAGGACATAGTAGCTACCGGATACTTATTCGGTACTCTGCCTACGACCGTCTCATGGAACACTCCGAGAATCGAGTGCTGTACAACTAGTTTTAAATCAGATACCAGTCTATAAATGTTATGTGGATGATATTTTCTAGAATATCGATGAAAATATTAATCCAAAATAAAATCTTTGAAGTATTTAATAACACTCATTGGACAATTAGTTTTAATGTAGAAGCTGAGTCAGAATGGAAGCTCACATTCTTGTTAAATCGAGGAGTACGGGATGGCTGTTCTATCCCAGTTTGGGAGTCTTTAACGCATTACGCATTCACCACAGTTCGGACTAAAGAGCTTCCACTTAAAAGATCAGCTCGTAAACCACTCAGTCACTGGAACTATATCTAACGGCCCATGGAATACAAGAATAACCACCAGCAAGTTTCATTCGAGAGCATCTGTTCACTTACCTGATTTGGTTGACATCAATGGTCAAGGGATCTCCGTGTATCTGGAAGTTCCTCGGATCAAACGCCGAGTGACTGTGCAATGCTGAAGAGTCCCAAACTAGGACAATGGGCTATCCAGTACTTCCTAGTGTCTTTTCAGTGATTTTTCAACTGCTGTGAACTTCAGATAGAAAATGTGACCAATAAAATATCTTCAAACAACCACTTACAAACGTATTTCTTTCCTGACTAACATCCTGTTGTCAATGTGTAATAATTAAGTGTTTTGATGAATTTATATCAGTTACTTTCAAATCCCGATAACTTAAAACTCATAATTCTTATTCAAGTAGTAGAAGAAGTGAGAGTACTCACAGGTGTAGTTTTTTATGAGTAGGAATGGTGGAAGTATTTGTAGTAAAAATAATATTCTCAGTACTAGTACGATTGCTGTTACTATTGCTAGAAGTAGCTTTGGTTATAGTATTTTGATAATTCTAGTTGTGTTATTACCGTATAACTCCAGAAGACAAATATAACTGCATATCATCCAAATAAAATCATGTCAAATGTGTACAATAATGAAGTAATAGTGTCACGTTTCTATGTGTGCGTGTGTGTGTGTCAGCAGCACATAGAACAGAGACTCAGATTTACACTCAAACATGTTCTAATTCATTATCGACCTTTCGTACTCCATAGAATGTTATGTAAATATGCATAACATGTATGTGTGACTATGTGTCAAAGTGTGTGTGTTTGTATGATCAGATCACGCAAAACACACATTAGATGGATTA